>CM036766.1:4291779-4776779 GCA_020796225.1 Arion vulgaris
TTGTCTGAGATGAATCTTGTATCGTTTGTCTGAGATGAATCTTGTATCGTTTGTCTGAGATGAATCTTGTATCGTTTGTCTGAGATGAATCTTGTATCGTTTGTCTGAGATGAATCTTGTATCGTTTGTCTGAGATGAATCTTGTATCGTTTGTCTGAGATGAATCTTGTATCGTTTGTCTGAGATGAATCTTGTATCGTTTGTCTGAGATGAATCTTGTATCGTTTGTCTGAGATGAATCTTGTATCGTTTGTCTGAGATGAATCTTGTATCGTTTGTCTGAGATGAATCTTGTATCGTTTGTCTGAGATGAATCTTGTATCGTTTGTCTGAGATGAATCTTGTATCGTTTGTCTGAGATGAATCTTGTATCGTTTGTCTGAGATGAATCTAATGTTTGTCTGAGATGAATCTTGTATGTTTGTCAGATGATCTTTATCGATTGTCTGAGATGAATCTTGTATCGTTTTCAATGAATCTTATCGTGATCAGAAATTGATACGTTTGTGGATGAATCTTGTAATCGTTAGTCGATGATGATTTGGAAAACGAATTGTCTGAAGATGAATCGTATGTTGTCAATACTTGTACAGTCTAAATGAACTTCTTTCTGAATGAATCTTATCGTTATCAGAGATAATTCTTATGTGTCTGAGATGAAGTAGGCTGATAACTTTATCAGTCCTTCAATAATCTTTTTCTTTGTCTAGCATGAATTTGATATCGTTTTCTGAATGTTTGTTTGTTTAGTGAGATTAAAGTATCTTTGCGAGGACTGCTCTTTTAACTAAGATGAATCTTGTATGTTATATCTGAGATGAACTTGCATCGTTTGTCTGAAAATGAATTATCGTTTTCGGAGAATCTGATCTTTGTCAGATGAACCTGTATCGTTAGTCTGGGATCTTGTATCGTTTTACTAGATGAATCGTTCGTTGTCTAGATGATCGATCGCTAATGACTGATTTTGCTGAGATAATCTTTATCTTTGTCAGATGAATCTTACTCGGTCAGATTATTCTGACTTCAGTTTGTCTAATAATTTAGATTTCGTCGAGATAAATCGACGTGTCTGAGTTAATCTTTACCGTGCGAAATGAACTTGTTCGTTGTCTGGATAATCTGTATCTTTGTCGAGATGAATCATCGTTGTCCTGAATGATCTGGCACTTTTGTCATAGATCAATTTTATCGTTTTCTGAATAATCGTACGTTTCTGAGATTCTTCTTCTTTGTCAATGCACTTGTATCTTTTGAGATGAATTGTATGTTTGCTGGGGATGATCTTATGTTTGCTTGATAACTTGTAGTTTTGTCTAATAATCTTGTATCGTTTGTCTGAATGAATCTCTGCTCATCGCTTTTCTATATCTTTTCTTTGTCGAATGATCTATCTTTGTCTATGAATCTCTTCGTTTGTCTAGTAATCTTGTATCGTCTTTCTAATAATCTTGTATCTTTCTATAATCTTCTATCGTTTTCTAATAATCTTTTTTCTTTGTCTAGATAATCTTGTATCGTTTCTTCTTGAGATCGATCTTATCTCCCTTGTCTGATAATCTTGTTCTTTGTCTGAGATATCTTTATCTTTGTCTGAGATGATCTTTATCTTTGTCTAATAATCTTTCTCTTTTCTCTAATCTCTTATCTCTTTCTCTGATCTTTTCGTTTTCTATATCTTTCTCTTTGTCGAGATGAATCTTTATCGTTTGTCTGATGATCTCTTCTTTCTGATATCTTTTCTCTTCCCCTAATAATCTTGTCCGTTGTCAATATCTATGTATTTCATTCTGTATCTTTTCTTAACTGTCTCACGAATGTTGATTATTTCTATATCTTGACGTTTTTAAAAATATGTTGATTGCATATCTTTACAGAACTTTGTCGAATGAAACTTACTTTTTGAGATGTTTGTATCTTTTCTGAGATGATTTTATCGTTTCAGTAGTTTGCCATTTCTTTCTGAGAGAACCAATTATATCGTTGTAACTGAAAAATCTGATGTTTAGAACTGTAGAATTATCAGAAATCTTGACCTGAGATAGAATTTATTGTTTTTGAGTACATCTTTCCTTTCTTTTCATGGTAATTTTATTTCCGAATGACACTGACCAACAAAGTAGTTAGTCTAATGAATCTGTATCTTGTCAGCAAGAATCTCTTTCTATATAATTTAGTCGCGAGATAAAGTCGCATAGTGTCTGAATGATCTACGTTTCCAATAATTGTATCGTTTCGATGAATCTTATCTTTGTCAGATTGTCTATCTTTGTCTAAATGAATCTTTACTTCTCTAAAAGTAGATTTCAGATATCTTTATGTATTTGTCTGAGATGAATCTTGTATCGTTTGTCTGAGATGAATCTTGTATCGTTTGTCTGAGATGAATCTTGTATCGTTTGTCTGAGATGAATCTTGTATCGTTTGTCTGAGATGAATCTTGTATCGTTTGTCTGAGATGAATCTTGTATCGTTTGTCTGAGATGAATCTTGTATCGTTTGTCTGAGATGAATCTTGTATCGTTTGTCTGAGATGAATCTTGTATCGTTTGTCTGAGATGAATCTTGTATCGTTTGTCTGAGATGAATCTTGTATCGTTTGTCTGAGATGAATCTTGTATCGTTTGTCTGAGATGAATCTTGTATCGTTTGTCTGAGATGAATCTTGTATCGTTTGTCTGAGATGAATCTTGTATCGTTTGTCTGAATGAACTTATGTTGGCACGAAGTAAACCATTAACAGTTAAACATCGATCAAAGCATGTAGGAACCCACGCCCTAGCAACATTCCAAACTAAACTCAGAATTTCTGCCAAATGTTCCCGGTCTTTTCCTGGCATCTGACTGTTTTCTTTATGATTTCCTAGGACAGTCCAGCTTCCTTCAGTTCTTCAAGAAGACTTCTTCAGGTCTGAAAAGGATGCCCAGTTTTCCTTTCGGATTCCACTCAAGTGCTTGTCTAGTGACACTCGACTGCGTCTTCCATAATACATCGTGCCCGAGACATCGTCATTTGCTTCTTTTAACCTGGGTCATCATGGCTTCCTGTCCCGTTCTTATCCACGGGTCTGTGTTTGCAACTCTTGTCATACCATCTCAGTCTGAGAATACAGTGGATCACTAGACACTGTGGACACGCAAGTTATTAGTATTGACAACAGGTATATGAGTAGGCTCATCAATCAAAATCGAACTGGCACGGTCAGTCGCTGGATGCCGTTGGAGATATTGCAAAGGAGATCGGAGCACCTATGGACATGTCCGGAGTGCAATGAAGATATTCCAAACTGAAACTGAAACTTGTTTTTAGTTTATGTAAAAAAAGTCATTTTTAAATTGATGGGTAGTTAGCGAATCGCACCTCTAATGACATATTTATTTTTTAAAATCCTTTTGGAGTGCAGTTGTACAATTGAATACAAATATACGTCAACATTTCGACCAAAAAGGGCTTTATCAACACAGAGACAAAGAAAAACGAAAAACAATTAAGAAAATGCTAGACTTTACAACATACGTTTTTAGTAGAAATACCATTAATAAATAATTGAAATACAGATAAAAGTCATTTGGGAGAATAATTTAGTCAAGATGAGGGAGGAGAGGGATACTATCAATGAAAACAAAGATCTGCAAGTTGAATACGTACCCCATTTGTTGCTGCTGTTGTTGCTGCTACTGTTGCGGATCTGTCGAAAGAATCTGGGCTGCTGAAACACTGGTATGGAACCCGTCGTCTGGCCAGTACGTTTACGTAGGCAAACTCTAGCAGAGATGCAAACACGAAGATTAGACAAGCTGCCATCCAGACATCTATTGCCTTGACATAGCTCACTCTAGGTAGTGAAGCACGTGCTCCGGAACTTTGCGTGGTCATTGTGAGTACTAAAAATAATATAGTAACCGTTGAAAAACAGGAAGCAAAAAACTTGACTATATAAAAGTTGAGGTATGTAAGGTTAGCGCGTGCTTGATGCTCGCATCGTTTGTTCTTGGCATATAGGTGCACAATATCGTAGATTAACAGCGCTAAGCCCCACCAATGTAAACTTAGGTTATTCAGAGGAAATTACACATAGATCACACACAAATTAAACACAAATCACACATATATCACACATAGATCACACAAATTATACAGAAATCACACATATATCACACACAGACCACACATATATCACACACAGATCACACATATATCACACACAGATCACACATATAGCACACACAGATCACACATATAGCACACACAGATCACACACAAATTATACACAAATCACACATATATCACACACAGATCACACATAAAGTATACAGAAATCACACATATATAACTCACAGATCACACACAAAGTATACAGAAATCACACACAGATCACACACAAATCACTCACAAATCCCACACAAATCACACATATATCACACACAGATCACACACAAAGTATACAGAAATCACACACAGATCACACGCAAATTATACACAAGTCTTACATATATCCCTCACAGATCACACACAAATCACACACATATACCACACACAAGTCTTACATATATCACTCACAGATAACACACAAACCACACACACATATACCACACAGATCACACAAATACTCACATATACACACAAATCACATATATCCCTCACAGATCACACACAAATTATAAATCACACATATACCACACAACAAAGTTTTCTTATTATCACTCACGATGCTACCACAAATTTCATTCACATATATCCATTTCAGATTCCTAATCCCTATTTTGTTTTTTTTCTTATTGTCACCGCACTGCTACCTGGTTGTAGCCCAGTGTCACAGTTTTCTGTATTTGTCTTGTTCTTCTCAGAATATGTAAGGAAACCTACAGATCTCGGGTGGTCAGACCGGATCAGATCAGATCTGGAGAAAACCGTGGGGTGGCTGCGACAATACTTAGATAATGGGCGAATGGACAAAACGACACGTACATCCCAGTATTACATATGCTAAGCCAAAAATAAATGATTAAATATCTTCTTCTTTGCGTTCGTTTTTACAACCAATTTTAATCACTCTTTGTGATATGTTTGATCTTTGCCACGAACGTGTATACGTTGCACATTGGTTTGATAGGCCCCTAAACGCATAGAATTATACACGTTTAGGACATGTGCATCCGATTTCAGTCAAACCTCCTTAGTCGCCTCTTACGACATGCGTGGCAGGTAATAGTGATTCTATTCTTCACACCCCAAATTTGGGCCCCGGTAACCACTCGGGCGGATGATTAAATATGAAAATAAACGTTACTCGACGTGGTGACCTGAGCAATTAATGTCTACATCTTTCTGCATGATCATTGCTCACTATCTATCCATATTTCTCTTAACCTTCACCTTACCATTCCAAGTCCTTCACCTTACCATAACAATTGAATAAGTCTGCTGTAGTTTTTAGCATTTATGTAAACATTGTGGTCAATGAATACACTGTCGAGTCTTGTATTATTATTTGTATTACCGTACGATGAGCGGGTCAATAGTAAGTCAACCCTCGATTAGCTTATAATCCATTTATTTATTCAATAGTTTGCCCTCATATGAAACTTCGCCGCTGCAGCAGATCTCCTAAAAACCTCTTTACCATACACAAAGTGACCCAAGTCTAATGCATTCATTTGCAATTCACATCTTGCACCCATCTGCTTCTTCCACTTATGTTCATTCTCTTAAGACATACCTCCTTCCACAATTATGTTCTCCACAATATAATACTGTTTTATGTCATATAAGCCTACCACATATAAACGTACCACATATAAACGTACCACATATAAACATACCACATATAAACGTACCACATATAAACGTTAAGCCAGTCTTATATGGGATATATTAACAGATGTATTAAATATTCCTCGCTGGAAATTCCCAATAAATTATATCGCAACAAATGCAGACAATTCCTCTTGAACGTGTGTCTAGCTTCATAAAATGATGCATTTTAATATGACATACCCAGAGCTAGGTCAGACAACTCGGTGCAGTTTCTAATTGTCCTGCCAACTTATTGGAATATATAATTTAATTGTATAAAATCAAGGAAAATTAAATATTTCCGACACATCAAACGAAGTGAGTGCCTAGAGAAGATCATTTTGGAGGAATGGTGCATGGACGAAGAATGAGAGGAAGATCTAGAAGATGATGAGTGTAAGATGTCATTGACAATCTGAGAATGACTACTGCTGACGCCGGTCATCTTGCACAGAACAGAGAGTTTTTCAGGACTGCTGTCATGGAGTCAAGTTCCGGAAGGAACAAGCTACTTGATGATGATGATAATGATATCTAATAGCTTGATATGTTCGTTTCTTGAGTAACCATCATCTAGAAGCTTGTCATGTACAGAGTTTTGTCAACATTACAATCAGATAGGAATGCATGTCTATCTTAACCCTTTAGCTGCTAAGGACGTATATATACGTTTTCCCCATTCACTTCTAAAGACGCATTAACACATCTGTTATTATCTCTTCTCTGTTGGCTAAAGACGTGTTAACACGTTATACATTGCTACTGTCACTGCTATAGGCGTACATTCACGCTTTTGACCTAGAAACAAAGAGTAGCTATTTTTAGCTCAGCCTTCAGAAAGTATGTAGCAGCGAAAGGGTTAATTCCTTGGCTTTTATGTTCGATATCTGATACCTCTTCCGATGTATATTTGTAAATACGGTGTTAGACCCGTATTTATCTGTGACCTACGACACACCAGGGGTGATGGGGTCAACATCATGCCGGCCACATTTACTTGCTAGTGTTTCTGTGGTTCCCAACTGAAGTTGGGTCGGTATGAAAGCCGTTAGGGTCGGGGAAAAAAATCACACTTACACCACATATAAAGCTGTGCAGTAAAGCAAGTTTGATATCCTCTTGATACACATCTCTGAACATAAGTACAAATATGATATACATGACAGGGAATGAGCACAAGTGAACCCTGCCTTGGCTGCTGCATTAATGGACAGCACATATAGCCCACTAGCAATAGAGTCATCCAGTTATGACTACTGTCCTGGAGTGGGTAGAAAATCCACAGACATAACCAACTCTTCAATATATATAGCGAGAGAGAGAGAGTGTGATTGAGACAGTGAGAGAGAGAGAGTGAGACTGAGTGAGAGAGAGACAGAGAGTGGGAGAGAGAGAGAGAAAGAGAGAGATTAATCAATAAAAATGACAACACGTGATTTCTCAACTGCTCTTGTCACAAACCTGTCAGAACACCAAGGGATATCCTTGCAGGAATAGCTTCAACATCCAGCCAGAATGATACCCAGGATAATATAACAATGAGGACGCTTGGTACATACACTTGAATGATGTAGTATCCAACATCTCTCTTAAGGATGAGGTCAGCCTGGACACAGCTGAAGCTGCCGGCTAGTCAAAGATAATATTTGGCGTTATTAGGACGGTCAATACATTACATGCGCATACACACGCACACACGCACATATACACACATTCACCATAAACATATCCACCGTTACCATTGTTATGTTATCTTCTTTCTACTAAAAGAGCTACAACACAAACACACACACACACAATATGTACACACACACATATACTCGCATGCAAATACACACACAAATCACCACTTACACACATATATACATTTCTTGTGAGTTCGCTCTATTAAAACAATAGAAATATGGGGAGGGTTGAATCATTGCGGAGAAGTTGTTACGTCGTTTACCTTGTGTTATGAAGCTCGTAGGTTCACATTCGAACCACATCGTTGAATTTACGAGGGTTGTTGCCGGAGCTACAACGTTCTTGCTTTGAGAAATACTATTAGTATGTTGCGTGCCATTTTTGCAGAGAGTTACTGAATCAGGGGTTCCTCTCCTGTTCTTATCCGCAGATCTGTGTTTGCAACTCCGTCATGCCATCTCAGTCTGAGAATATATTAGTTGCAACTCTGTCATGCCATCTCAGTCTGAGAATATATTAGTTGCAACTCCGTCATTCCATCTCAGTCTGAGAATATATTAGTTGCAACTCCGTCATGCCATCTCAGCCTGAGAATACGTTATTTGCAACTCTGTTATACCAACTTAGTCTCGTGCCGTCTCAGTCCCTGTCATACCACCTGAGTCCCTGTCATACCATATCAACTCTATCATACCATCGCAGCTCTATCATACCATCTCAGCTCTGTTATACCATTTCAGTCTCAGAATACGTTCGTTGCAACTCTATCATACTATCGCAGTGTGAGAATACGCTCGATTACTTAAAAATTTTTTTAATTAAAACAAGATGTAAAGCAAATTTGGGAATATTGTAGGTTTCACAAAACAGCACACATCAACACTAGCACAGACCAGCACACATCAACACTAGCACAGACCAGCACACATCAACACTAGCACAGACCAGCACACATCAACACTAGCACAGACCAGCACACATCAACACTAGCACAGACCAGCACACATCAACACTAGCACAGACCAGCACACATCAACACTAGCACAGACACAACAATATCTTAAAGTTACATGAACACGTTTTACAAATTCCATCTGTCCATAGGCGTATACTTACTTTCCTTATAGGTCTTGGTGCAGCTGGAGAGTGTATGCGAGACAAGCGTGTACTGGGACAGCTGCAAGTTCTCCACAAAATCTACAGGTTTACGTTCCAGCCACCCGTAGATGATGTTCTCTGTAGTGTAGCCATCTTGTGAGAATTCAAAACATTTATCTGATTAAAATACTTCATTGTTTGGACTATGCAGGATATCACAAAAATTCTACGGAGCTCATTTATTTCTTTTTTTTTCTAGTCAATGTACTAATCTAAGTTGTTTTGTGTGTGTGCTCAAAGTAACTTTTACATACTTTTCCAGCAAAACACTTTGCCAATTGACCGTAGATGCGAAAAAGTTGAAAGAGCCATATATTTTCTGGAATGTTGCTCTTCCTGACTATTCTATCTCATATCTTCGCACTATATTTCCCTTCTGATGTTATCACAGCACTAGAACATTGAAATCATCTTATCACAGCACTAGAACATTGAAATCATTTTATTTGTTTCAAAAGTATGCCAATCACTATGGTGTTGCTTGCCGTGTTATGTGTTTCCTTGATACAATCAGCTCTTCCGTCTATTTCCTATTCAATATCAGATCTTCATGTATAACGTTTTAAGAAAAAACTAAAATTATTCTTTAACTATTCCATGAAAGTTATTATTGTATAAAAGTTATTATTGTATAAAAGTTATTATTGTATAAAAGTTATTATTGTATAAAAGTTATTATTGTATAAAAGTTATTATTGTATAAAACTTATTATTGTATGAAAGTTATTATTCTATAAAAGTTATTATTCTATAAAAGTTATTATTGTATAAAAGTTATTATTGTATAAAAGTTATTTTTGTATGAAAATTACTAGTGAATAGAAGTTATGATTGTATGAAAGTTATTATTTTATTGACATGCTAAAATTGTACACTTACAACTGGCCAGTTTGATAGGGCATGATTGAATGTCCAGTGGATATTTTTGTAATCTCATGTGGCACGATAGCAGAACGGATAATCTGGAAACAAAAGAATGTTAGTATTTAAACAGTTATAAATACTGACACTGAATACTGACACTGAATACTGACACTGAATACTGACATGAATACTGACACTGAATACTGACACTGAAAACTGACACTGAATACTGACACTGAGTACTGACATGAATACTGACACTGAATACTGACATGAATACTGACACTGAATACTGACACTGAATACTGACACTGAATACTGACACTGAATACTGACACTGAATACTGACACTGAATACTGACATTTTAAAAAACTGTCGTTACTGCCTGTAGTACCGCTTTTTAGGGCGGTGTGGGACAGGTGGGACGTGAGCCTGAGGTATTTAATGGTGACATGGCTAGTGCAGTCACCGCAAAGCTGTTCATGTTAGATTTTTCATTTTCACTGACATGAATACTGACATGAATACTGACATGAATACTGAGATGAATACTGACATGAATACTGACATGAATACTGACATGAATATGGACTTGAAAACGGACATGAATACTCAAAACTGACAATTTACGAGTAATACTGACAGTGACAATCTGACACTGTCAGTCAACTATTGGCACTGATAATTGTATGCTTACAGACAAACACTTATACTGACATTGCAATAATAACATAAACAATATAATCATTATATTCTTGGTGTGCTGCTATACGTTATAAAAACGTACGTCCTGTGTTAAAGGTTGAGCCCTGACAAGAATGCTTTGGGAATTGATAATTGATCTGAGTAAGCTGCACATCCGCTGCCTGAGCACAATTTTTAAAACAACATTTAAAATGAAATTGTTACCATATTCTAAATTACACTGGGGACCCTTGCCATTGCTGCGGAGCTCGTGCTCTGCAGCTGAGATTTTCCTGTGAAGAAGAGATCGGAGCAACATGGCTACTCACCGAAGTGATTGATTGATATGACCATAATCACTGCATTTCGGTGAGTAACCATGTGTGCTCATCTCTTCTTACACGGAAAATCTCAGCGGCAGTGCACGAACTCCGTACACTGGCGTGGGTCTCTGTTGTAATTTAAAAGACAGCGAAGCTATTGAGTAGAAATTGTTGTTTAAATATTTGTACAATGATGGTAGTCTTATAAATATTTGTACAATGATGATAGTCCTATAAATATTTGTACAATGATGGTAGTCCTATAAATATTTGTACAATGATGGTAGTCCTATACATATTTATACAATGATGGTAGTCCTATAAATCATTCAGATGTGAAATGCTTCAGTATAGCTGACGTTTAGTAATTTACATTATCTGTCAATTGTTGGAGGTTTGTACAGAAATGGGGAAATGTTAAAAGCTGATTTAGTGTATTCATACTAACATTTTCCTTGTATGTTTTGCTTTACAAATCCAAGTTGGGTCATAGACAAATAGATCACTTTTGATCGTTCATGTTTAATTGGTTTTGTAGCTAAAGCTATCTACCTAATGAGCTAGCCAGCCCCTGACGTCGAACCTGACAAATGCCGGGTACTTACTGGTTATAACAACCAGCTAATCTGTAGTGGTGGCCTGTCATCTCTACAGAATGCGATCAAAGACATCAGTAAAGCTATTCGTGTAGCACTCAGAGATTTTGATCATCTGATTTTCTTATATTGCGCAACATCGTATGCACTACAACCACAGCGTGTGAGTGGCATTCCTCACTATCCCTATCCACTTTGCTTTTGCTAGACTTAGTCTGTTACCAGGGTCGTGGAGGTAGGATTAGGTCTTCGCCAGCTCACTGATCCTAGCGCTGCCTTTCAATTTTAATTACATGCGCCTATGGTCCTATTCATATTAACCCTAGCACATAAATTACTGTTGACACTAGCACTAAATTTGACACTGGTACTAATTTTGACACTGGCATTACTACCTAAACTGGCATTACCACTGGCACTAATGTTGACATTAATGTTAATACTGACATTACGACTGACTGTGTCACTAGCCTTGACCTCTGACAATAACATTGTCATCTACAACATACGTCAAAACTACCAACATCATCTAAACTACAACAATAATACCTCATGCTGTAATAAATTGTGCCGTCCCGGTAGAGATGCATCAGCCTGTTAGGGACGGTCACCATGTGGAACTCTCCCTTCTTCTCATTTCTGGAAAAATAAACAAACTTTTTAAGTTTAGTTGACCAGATACTGGACACACAATATGTTTATGTTTTTATGTTACTGTGCAACGTGTGTGTCAACCAGGCGTGTGTGTATAGGTGTGTGTGTGTATACACTTGGGCGTGTATAAGTGTGTGTGTGTATGTGTGTACACGTAAAGTGTGTGGGTGTGTATGTGTGTGTGAGTGTGCGCATGTATAGGTGTGCGCGTGTATGGGTGTTTGTGTGTATAGGTGCGCGCGTGTATAAGCTTGGCGTGTATAAGTGTGTGTATGTGTGTGCATGTATAAGTGTGTGGGTGTGTATGTGTGTGTATAAGTTTGTGTATAGGTGTACATGTACAGGTGTTGCATGTATAGGTGTGGGCGTGTATGGGTGTTTATGTGTATTAGTGTGTATCTGTGCATGTGCACACACGTGTGCACATGTATATGTACGCATGTGTGCTCGCACTTGCGTGCTTGTATGTATGAGTTAATTTGGGTGTGATAGTGTATGTATATTTACGTTTATGTTTGAGCGTGTAGATTTGTGTATGTCGTTTATGTTTCTGCGTGTGTAGATATGTAAGTGCACTTATAAATTACTGTACCTGAAGAAAGTATCTGGGACCCATACTTGAGTCATAATCTTGGCGTCCAACTCCATCATTTTCGCCTTTGAGTAATTCGAGAATGACAGTCTTGGATCCACCCATCGTTGTCGGAGATAAATATTCATTGAGTAATCCTGAAAGATGTACAAGGCTTTAGCAAATGAATGAATGAATTCGTGATTAATAGGAGGGGCTAACTGAGAAAATGACGTCATTTGATACAGTCTTGCTGATCGTTCTTGCATGTTTTATATCAGCGAGGTGCCTTATTCTGACCACCAGTTCTCATATCAACGTTCGGGGCCTGCATCCAGCTGGATTAGACTCTGACAAGATCCTCCCAGTTTGAGCTACTCCTGTCTACAAGTCTCGTTTATAGACGTTCTTGAAAGGAAGGAATGACGAAAGACGTAAAAACAAAGTACTGTAGTTTTACAAAACACAAAAACAATAACAATACACCAACATTTCGACAAAAGGTTTTATCGAGCAAAGGATATAACAGAAGTCAAGAAATTCACTTCTTACACAGCACTACTACATATAGAAAAAGATAATAAATTTCTAACGGTCCTAAAATAAAATCGATAAGTAAGGAATGGGCCGTTTCATATTTCTTTTCTTACAAGTTAGTTCCCCGTAAAAGATATTCTATTGAATCCGGTCGCTCTTCATTCGGAGCACGTGATCCGGTCATCAAAGGCACCGTTTGCGAAAAAGTGTAGCCATTCTGGAGATCCCAGCATAATCCAGCACCTCGTTTTTGTGTTGCTCTGTCACTCGACTAGATCACGTGTATGCGTCTTAGGCAACGCCCGTCAATCTTTTTTTATCATACTTACTGACTAGCGTCTGGCCTAATGTGTTAGAGCGTGGCTCTCACGCGAGAGACACGGGTTCAATCCACAGCAAGGCCAATGAGTTTATTTATGTCGAGGGCATAAAGAAAACATCAACTGAACTTCTGACGACTAGCCATGGCGACTGCATTGCATGCGGCATTCAATTCTTCATAGTCTCGTCTCATGTTTCATGTTTCGTCTCATGTTTAGACAACTGCACTAGCCATGCGGCGTGCACTACCATGCGGTCATTCATTCTTCACTCTCATGTCTTCATGTCTTCATGTTTTCATGTCTTCATGTTTCACGACAACTGCACTAGCCATGCGGCCATTCAATATCATATCCTCTGTCCTACACTGCTCAAAAGCGTCCCAATTCTTGTCGTATTTTATGGCCACTCAGAATAGTTTAGCATCCTTCAATTTCCAAGAATATGTCCAGGATAGTTCCATCTTCAATTCCCAATAATTGTCTCAGGATAGTTTAGCATCCTTCAATTCCCAAGAATAACTGTCTCAGATAGTTTAGCATCCTTCAATTCCCAAGAATAATTGTCTCAGGATAGTTTAGCATCCTTCAATTCTCCAAGAATACTCGTCCCCAGGTGATGTTTATCACACTACAGTTATCAAATATTCCTAGGAACTGTAGGCTCTTCAAATTTCAGAAATGCTTGTCAATATTTGATTGTCTTTTCTTTCAAATGATATTTCTCCAGCTCATAGTTCTTCACCTACAGTTCTCAGCCATATTCTCCAGCTCGAATTCTCAGCTCAGTCTACTCCAGATGTTCTCCGCTCACTATTCTCCAGTTCTTTCTTACAGCTGAGTTCTCCAGCTCAAGTTCTCCACTCATAGTTCTCCAGCTCACAGTTCTCCAGCTCAAGTTCTCCAGCTCACAGTTCTCCAGCTCAAGTTCTCCAGCTCACAGTTCTCCAGCTCACAGTTCTCCAGCTCGAGTTCTCCAGCTCACAGTTCTCCAACTCATAGTTCTCCAGCTCACAGTTCTCCAGCTCACAGTTTCGCTCAGCTCACCAGTTCTGAACTACTACTATTGTCTGATGCCAGTGTGATGCCAGGGCCACAAGGAGCAAAGAATAGTACCACAGCAACCTAAAAGGCATGTCGTAAGAGGCGACTGAAGTAGGGGCCTAGTGAAGATACCCTAGTAAATAAAAAGGATCGTCGAAATCGAATGTGATGGCCTACTTGTAGGTGCATAACTGGCACAACGTACAATTACTCTTAGGCTCAGATGACACACAGATCACATAGAGTGGTTAACAGGTGATCGATATTGAGCGTTCGTTATGAGATCAAAGCGAACAATATGTACAATATTTAGATCTACCAAAGTCTCAAGATGAAGGATTGCCTTCATTGGAACCAGATTTTCCCATATGGCGCCATCTCTATCGACTAAAATCACACACCACTTACCGACAGTGTTGCACAAAGCACAAATTCTGTAGCTCCAGCACTAGTCGTCATGACAACAAATTGTACATGGGGCTCAGTACGGATTCGAATCGACAACGTTCACAACGAGCTAACGTCTTAACCATTTCCCCGATAGAGACACCCCCTCTCCCCATCCCCACTAAAATAAAGATAATAAACATGAACAAAGCCAACCTCTCAAGCAATAAGTCGTGTCTGGGGTGTGGTGACACAGTGTTTGCCTCTTGTTCCAAAACTTATCGGTTCGCTTCCCATGTGGATAGATGATGGGTTGTCCCTAATGAGCCATGAACTCAGTGTATGTGAGATCGATTTTCTAGCTTTATTAAACAATAAAACGTAGATCCAGCTTTCAAACTGAACATGTAAAATCACTTTTGGCAAGTGAAAATCAATAAGAACCGGCTGCAAAGCTTATGTCTGGGCAAAAACTTATTTTAACAAAATCAAAACCAAAAACAAATACATTTTCTTCATCCTCAAAATTACATTGGGACCATCTCTGGTGCCACAGAGTTCGTGTTCTGTCGTTGAGATATTCCTGTGTAAGAAATACATCGGAGTATAAATGGTTCTTTTTTAAATACAATGATGATTGTTGTGTCAATCAATTAATCAATCAATCGAGCAATATTGCTTGATCAGATTCAACGAACCAAGCAAAAGTAACAATGCAATATTCCCGTCTAAGTAAAATAGACAAAATACTCGCCATATCTTCCCAAGATTCCCAAGTTATGTGTGTCCAAGACAATACAATACGTGGAATAAACTGAAAAAAAGCTTGTTAGAGAATGAAGTAGAGCGCGCATATCGTTTATCTTTAATTTATCGCAATCACTCAAGTTTGTAGAAATAAACAAAAAATCAGTCTATCACGTGTACTTGCTACCATTAGATAACAAGATCAGTCTATCACGTGTACTTGCTACCATTAGATAACAAGATCAGTCTATCACGTGTACTTGCTACCATTAGATAACAAGATCAGTCTATCACGTGTACTTGCTACCATTAGATAACAAGATCAGTCTATCACGTGTACTTGCTACCATTAGATAACAAGTAGATGACACTCACGTAGGGGATTGCTGTTCTTCTTCTTCTTCTCTCAACTCCCATTAAGCTTCTTAAGCCATCAATAAATTGTCTCTAACCAAATCTCTCTTGAGCAAATCAGCGTAGTCTATTCCAGGTCTTTTCTGCCTCTTCTCTTTTCTACAGTTCGTCTCATGTCTCTTTATGTCGTATTCTCCACTCTTGTCTACAGTCGTCTCTATGTCTCTTTATGTCGTATTCTACCTCTCTTTGTCTACAGTTCGTCTCTATGTCTCTTGTCGTATTCACCTCTTGTCTCAGTTCGTCTCATGTCTCTTTATGTCGTATTCTACCTCTTTGTCTACAGTTCGTCTCTATGTCTCTTTATGTCGTATTCTACCTCTCTTGTCTACAGTTCGTCTCTATGTCTCTTTATGTCGTATTCTACCTCTCTTGTCTCCAAGATTCCAGTTCAGAGCCGCATGTGCGTTTCTGGTCTTCTGTATTCTCAATATATGTCCCAAACCGCTTCCATCTCCTCCTCGATATAGGGTGAGAGGGGGGGCTGTTAATACCGGCTTATTATTGCCTACTTATTGAAAGTGTCTATGTATTGTTAAGTCTACTTACCATTGACTGTTCGTTGACAGTGTCTATACTTAGAACATAGATCTGTACATGAACGGTGGTGGCATGATCTACAACAAGATGTTTCATAAAATAGAGTTAGGGAAGTGTGGATATTGTCTCATAATTATAGGAGTACACACGCTGTCGGAATGTGTGCACGTACATACATTCTGATGAAATGAATACCCTTATATGTGTGCACGTACATACATTCTGATGAAATGAATATTCTTATATGAAATGAATAACCTTATATGAATTGAATAACCTTATATGAATTGAATACCCTTATATGAATTGAATAACCTTATATGTAATGAATAACCTGTATATGAAAATGAATAACCTTATATGAAATGAATAACCTTATATGAATTGAATAACCTTATATGAATTGAATAACCTTATATGAATTGAATAACCTTATATGAATTGAATAACCTTATATGAATTGAATAACCTTATATGAATTGTATGAATATTCCAGTCTCGGTGGCGTAGAGCTAAGCTGTTCGCATCTCGTTCCAAAAATACTTGGTTCACTCCCTAGTGGAGCCATCAGGATATTTTTACAGACCCCTGATCTCAGTGTAGGTGAGATCAAGTCCCTAGTCATATCGGAGACGAACGATAAAACTTAGGTTCCGCGTTCAAGATGAGCACCTAAAAGAGCCCTTGGCATTTGAAAATTGAGAAGAGCAGGCTGAAAAGACGCAGTCCATGCAAAATTCGTTAGAAAGATGAAAAAAATAAAATTCTTACAAAATATTTTATTATCTTCTAAATTACATTGAGACCCTCGCCGGTGCTACGGAGCTCGTGCACTGCGGCTGAGATCTTCCTGTGTAGAAAAGAGATCGGAGCACGTATGGTTACTCAGGGAAGTACAATGATATGATCCTATCAATCAATGAGTACCCTGACTGTCGGAATGTCTTCATGTATTATAATAATTATTTTTCTTTGTTCGCCCACTATAAATTCAGATGTATTCATAGCGTCTAATATGACAACTTTGACTGATTTTTGCGATAAGACTTTCTTTCCTTATCTCTAGTATATCTTGCCATTCAGGCGTGTCTTACTCCGACTTTAGATGTACTTGTAATTTATATCTCTAAGTAAAGGATGAGGGTCTCATGTAGTACAACCACGTGTCGTGTGGCATACCAAGTATTTCTGTCATGAAGCCCTTAATTTCCACGGCCCGTGGTCATTAGCTCAGAGTGTTATCAGCTTTGTTATAAATGTAACAGGGTAACAGAGGCGATACGCAAAATTACGACCCTTGGTTTCAGAGGTAGGCGAATAACATGTGGCCGGAAATTTACAACCAGATGGAGCAGCAGGCTGGTGATTGAACAATCTAATTTCTGGATGAGGGTGTTATATAATGCGGGACACAGTCAGCACAAGATGATGACGAGAAACGACAGGGAACCGGAGCACAATGAAGCACGGAAGATTCAGACTTAGGCAGAAAAGTGATACAGGTAGTAGGAACATATTATAGGAATTAACCCTTGTGGTCAGGAACCACTAATGACGTTTTATCAGAATGACTTTTTCCTGGTCACTAAGTTAAGAAGTGTTAGATAAAGTAAAGCTGAGTTTGTTAGGTTTGATATATACGAGAGTGTCAACTCGTCATAAGTATTCTATCACTCAACGTGAATATAACGTGTCAGAGAGCTAGTTGTCATCACGTGGCGACAGATAATTTCTTCAAGTTCCGTTAAGCCTCAGCTTGTGTTAAACGCTGCAGATCGGTAGCCATCAAACACGTGGCCGAAGACCTTTCATGTTTGGTTGGCAGAGTCTTTCATTAGACTTTAGTTCTACAGAGTCGTTCTTTGAGAACGTGTGACGTCGCATTTAATCATCACTCAACCTGATTTGAACTGTTCAGGGCAATAGTTACCACGTGGGTCAGTTATCAAGCACTAGCCTTTGGTTTAGTCAGAGACGACGATCCAGTTCTACTTCGTCAAGTAACTCGAGCTTCAAGTTAACCGGTACACGGTGGGATTTAGAAGGGCTGCAGTTTGAATATAAACGTGCATGTGACTTCATCCACATTCAACTATCTCACATATAACAAATGTCTCATAGAGCAACTGTCACATAGAACAACTGTCACATAGAACAACTGCATCACAGAGCTCTGTCTTGTTTACCTCTAACTTCATCCACAAACAACTGTAACACTAAGAAGATGAAATAAATTCTCACCAAGTTCATAATCTGGAGATATTCTAGAGTTGTAGGAAGAATTTGTTATCAAAATCTCTAGAACTTCCTGTCTGAAAGAGAACAAAATGTCTGAAATTAAACCACAATCAAGAAAGCAAATCAAACTTTCGCCGAGATCAACAATTATATGAAAAGTGAAATCACTGAATCTTAAAACAAAACTTCAAATATATATCAGCAGTGGCTTGAGAGTATTATTATACAGTAATGAGTGCTGGAAAATGACCTAGAATATTATACGTAAGCTGGTGACATTCCAAAATAAATGTTTAAGTAGAGTCCTGGACATTTTCTAGACAAATACAATAGAAAATTAAGAGCTTTTGAAACGAACAAACTGTGCATCATTGGATACTGTCATTGAAAGATGAAGGTGGAGGCGGATTGGTCTTATATTTTGTATTCCAGTGTGGGCATTAGCATGAACAGCTCTCAGAAGGAAACGTTTGGGAATATTAGTATTGGACGTCCACAAGAAACGGAGAAGAGCTGTGGAGAGAGTTGAAAGATTGTGACTTAACATGGAGAACAATTGGTAGAATTCGTGCACAATAGCAACAATAAATATCTCATGTAGAAGTCATATGTGTCAAACGGGTCATGAAGAGGATATAAATATATATCTGTGACATCAGGAAATTGTTGCCTTCAATGATCCTCAGACGCCTGTGCTCTTTTCCTTCTGGCAAGTATCATGTAGTTCTCATAGCTTTCAAGAACTGCAATGTTTATTATTGTTCTACTCACAGCGGATAGGACTAGAATTGGACTGCCAATGCAATAGAGAAAGAGTGGACGCTTTTAACAATACAGTATCAAAGGTAGGGAGGGTAAAATGTTCTCAGTCCCCGTCACCAGATTGCCTACTAGCCACAATACAATAGCAAAAGTATGGTTTACTGTGCTCAGCCCCCGTCACCAGATTGTCTACTGGTCAAGCCAAGTTCTACTCTAGACATGATCAAGACAAGAGGGACATCATGTCTGGAGCCAGATTTTCTTTACAATGGGCATCAGTCGTTAGGAAACTACAAATATTAGTTCTCTTTCCTCAAATTTAGTCCGTATCATTCTGACTTCTTTCTAACCACATAGAATACATGCATAGTCCCTGGGCACGCAGGAGTTAGTGGTAATGAACGAGCTGATAGAGTGGCTGGCTTGGCAACAATATCAGAGGGAGCTGCCATGGATCGAAATGACATTCTTCACGCATTGAGAGAGTCTTTCCGAACAGAGGAGTTGCAGGGCTGTGAATCCCACTCGCTGACCAGATTGAAAGAGATGGGTGTCAATATTGGTGCAGCCCGAAAAGAACGACATACTAAATATGCAAAGAGATTGATTAATCAACATCGAACTGGCGTGTTGGGTCGCTGGACGCTGCTGGATTTGCTGAGACGGAGATCGGAGTACCTATGGACATGTCCGTAGTGCTATGATGATAGTCCTCATTTAACTGATAACTTATAACATGCATAGTGTTCAATAGGACATACATTTGTACATATTAATTACTGGTTACCTTTCATTGAAGATCAGTTATCTGTTATATTAGTTATATGAGCGCTATCATCATAGCACTCCGGGCATGTCTATAGATGCTCTGATCCCCGTCTTTACATATCCAGCAGAGTCCAGCCAGCGGCCCAACACGTCAGTTCCATGGTGATTAATCAATCTTTTTGTAAATATTTGATATGTCGTTTTTTTCAGGCTGTACCAATATTGACATCCATCTCTCAATCTAGTCAATGTTTGGGATTAACAACCATGAAACTCCTCTGGAAAGACTCAATGCTCTAAGAATATCATTTCCGTCAATAGTAGCTCCTCTATATCATTGCCGTGTCAATTAGTTACTGTAGTATTCTAATAAACAACTTAGTCATTCACAGACACTTAATACATGCAGCATACCCTCTTACCTACAGACACTTAATACATGCAGCATACCCTCTTACCTACAGACACTTAATACATGCAGCATACCCTCTTACCTACAGACACTTAATACATGCTCTCTTACCTAAAACACTTAATACATGCTCTCTTACCTACAGACACTTAATACATGCAGCATACCCTCTTACCTACAGACACTTAATACATGCTCTCTTACCTAAAACACTTAATACATGCTCTCTTACCTACAGACACTTAATACATGCAGCATGCTCTCTTACCTACATACACTTAATACATGCTCTCTTAACTACAGACACTTAATACATGCAGCATACCCTCTTACCTACAGACACTTAATACATGCAGCATGCTCTCTTACCTACAGACACTTAATACGTGCTCTCTTACCTACAGACACTTAATACATGCAGCATGCTCTCTTACCTACAGACACTTAATACATGCAGTATGCCCTCTTACCTACAGACACTTAATACATGCTCTCTTACCTACAGACACGCAATACATGCATCATGCCCTCTTACCTACAGACACTTAAAACATGCAGCATGCTCTCTTACCTACAGACACTTAATACATGCATCATGCCCTCTTACCTACAGACACTTAATACATGCATCATGACCTCTTACCTACAGACAATACATGCAGCATACTCTCTTACCTACAGACACTTAATACATGCAGCATGCTCTCTTACCTACAGACAATACATGCAGCATACTCTCTTACCTACAGACACTTAATACATGCATCATGCCCTCTTACCCACAGACACTTAATACATACAGCATGCTCTCTTACCCACAGACAATACATGCAGCATACTCTCTTACCTACAGACACTTAATACATGCAGCATGCTCTCTTACCTACAGACACTTAATACATGCATCATCCCTCTTACCTGGTCATATTATATTCTGAAGCAGCATGTGATCTATGTATACGTGTAAATACTGTTTCAAACAAAATTACTAGAATCAACAAGATGGCAACTATACGATGAGTTCTTCCCCCAATGCTGAGTATCTCCATTTTCCTGTTGTCGTGCCCAATATTTGTCTGACTCATCATTGCCTTGATCAAATCACCAACACTGTTTAGATGGTAGAAATATGATCATTATGAACATAATCACAGATGGAACTACAAATCTACGTGATCTATCCTTGACACTTTAACTCTTAGTTTACCTACACTGAAACTACGTTTTTATGCATGCGCTTTTTTAAAATAGAATTTGCTGCCATAAAAAAAATGTATTCTAACATTTAGAACTTGAGCGCCGTGACATTATTTGACACTTCCTAGTGAGAAGAAATTAAAGCTGTATTTTATAAATTCATATTCTGTATTCTCTAAAGAATTACACAAAAATAGCATCAAATAGATAGTGTCAATAAATGTTGTCAAGTAAAATATTTCGCCTTGTCGTAGAATTAGTGCGGCACAAAGGGTTGGAATGTGGCTTATCGTACAGTGTGAGTTAATTCATCAGAAATGTACCAAACACTTATGATAGATTCCGAAATGCAGAAACTTCCATTCGAATACTCCCGATATCTCTTTCTTTTAAGTTTAAATATAGAAATGTCATCATCATCATCAAGTGCCTGTCGCTTGCAGAACATCGCTCTCATCCCAGCCTGCATGGAAAGGTATATGTCTCTAGCAAGTTCTCATGTCTCTTATAACGTCATGTTCAATGTTTCTTTTGTCCTGCTGCCACCTTCGTCTTGCTATTCATCTGCCTCTACCCACAGTAACCATACCTTCCATTACTGATCTCCCCTAACCCCGTGTCGGAACCAAAATATTTCATTTTATGGCACATGATGTTGTTTATGAGTCAATGCTTCACGACAATGTCATAGACAACTTAAATGTATGACAGTAATGAAGAGTAAACGATTCTAGATAATAATTGATAAACTCTTGGAAATGCGATGATGCAATATATACCGATTTATCATTGATGCGTCTGGGGAAATCGTGATGAGGTTTCTTATTTAGAGTGATAGATATTGTCCTGACAGAGTTCGTGATGATGTTTTTATTTGAGTGATAGATAATTGTCCTGACAGAGTTCGTGATGAGGTTTCTTATTTAGAGTGATAGATATTGTCCTGACAGAGTTCGTGATGATGTTTCTTATTTAGAGTGATAGATATTGTCCTGACAGAGTTCGTGATGAGGTTTCTTATTTAGAGTGATAGATATTGTCCTGACAGAGTTCGTGATGAGGTTTCTTATTTAGAGTGATAGATATTGTCCTGACAGAGTTCGTGATGATGTTTCTTATTTAGAGTGATAGATACTGTCCTGACAGAGTAGAATAAAACTGACAATAAGAGAATATTGTAAATGATGTTGTCATGGAGACACTTTCTGTACACTTTTTGGGAATTATAAACAGTTGTGGGGTTATTATATTATCGAAATAAAAGAAGACTGCAGTAAAAACTTGGTAGCAATGGCTAAACACTGTTTTTAGGTCAGTATGGACCTATTCACAAATAAGTATGAGCAAATTGAGGTATTTTTTTACATATAAAAAGACACGAAGGGCGAAGACCATCATGGAAGGAGGCATACAGGCAAAGAGGAGAAGAGGAAGACCACGGAGAAGATGGATTCAGGATGTAACTGATGGTTTGAACATGACAGCTGCAGAGGCAGAACATCTGACCCACGAGAGAGAAAAATTCCGAAGGACTGTTGGGGTGGCAAAGTTCTGCTTAGGACAAACTATTTAGTGATGATGAGGGGCGTATTGTCTGATTGTAAATGTTATGTCTGCCATACAAAAAGTCTAAAGTTCTTTGCTTCTGTTGTATTCTTTGCTTGATAAAGGCTTTTGGCCGAAACGTCGCTGTATAGAGTTATTAAATCAAGCTTTTAGTACATTCTTTGAGACGTTATGACAGAGTTGTAAACACAGGACTGTAATTAAGAACAGGACAAGAGCACATGATGATGCAACTCAGAAGGACAAAATGGCAATGGATCGAGGATACCCTGCCGAAGACACATTTGAGTGTTACTAGACAAGCACTTGAGTGAAACCCGCACAGAAAAAGAAAAAGAGAAAGTCCTAAATAAACCTGGGGATGAAGTCTTCATGATGAACTGAAGGAAGCTGGACTGTCCTGGAAAGTCATAAAGAAAACAGTCAGATCGTCTACCATGTTACCGAGTGTTCGTGCAATGTCTCTTAAATTTTTGTGACTGGTTTTTCATTGGTGTGGCTGGCCCCTCTCCTGCAGAAATGGCACGTCACCAGCCGAGAGTATTGAAAAAAAAACTACAAACTCCGTAGCTCCAGCAATAATCGTATGTGTGGAAATGCACTGCGAACAGAACGGCGTGTCGGATTCGAACCATTACCTTCAGAACGACAAAGACCCGCTTAACCACAAGACTCTGGGATACATCAAGAACTACACCAAGACTTCTGGGATACATCAGAACTACACCAAGACTTCCTGGATACATCAAGAACTACACCAAGGCTTCCTGGGATACATCAAGAACTCACCAAGACTTCTGGATACATCAAGAACTACACCAAGACTTCCGGGATACATCAAGAACTACACCAAGACTTCCTGGGATACATCAAGAACTCCCCAAAGACTTCCTGGATACATCAAGAACTACACCAAGCAGCAGCAATCAAAATAATATTACCATTATTAAATCCCCAATTTTTACCTGTCAGATTTCATCTCACCTGAAGACTACTCCAGTAAAACTTACCTTCATAAGGTGTTCAAGTTTGAAAAAAAAGACACATCTTGCGGCATAATCCGAACTTAAATATCCAAGTACTCAAATGCGCAACAACACTAAGAGCTCTGTCAAATCTCCCCTGGGTATCCGCTGCTGATCGTTCACCAAATTTTTACATGACAATTTGTGCATCTCTTAAATACCATCTCCCGATCTAGTCCTGGAAGAAATGCATGAAAACAGGTATCCCTGGCATACTACCTGACAGGAAACTTAAGGCGGTAACTCGGCAAACCACTTCAGTCTGTGACTGACTGATCGACTACATGCGTCAAAGTCAAGTTAACGGCCTTCTTCAGAAGCTCGCGCACGGCGCGTGCAGTCATATCCAAGAAGCTTATGGTAATTTTCTGCAGGCCGATGTTTTTTTTCTGTTTTCATTTTGGAACCTTTATTTCGGCAAGTGAGAGTTCTGGTTTAGGAACTTTAGAATCTACAAAGGTCAAGTTTATGTCAGCATCCAATTTACTTCAAACGCCCAAATATTCTACCTTCTCTTCTTGATAACTACAGAGTGTTTGTAAAGTTTCACAGCACCTTATATGTAGAACAAATGTGAAAAACAAAGTACATGACGTCATCAAAAATGTGTTCCATTGTCAATTGTGTGCAATATTCAGTGAAGGACTGTTGTCTGTTGGGGTAATTCTTTTCACTCAAACCATAATGGTGTTTTTCAACTGAAGAAAGAATATTTGATAATATGAAGAAACGTGTACAGATATATCTTGAAGCTCGTGGTGAATATTTCCAACATCTGCTATAATGAATGTTTCTTTTGTTCTTTCTGGTTTACCAAGAACAACAGTAGACTATAGCAGTAACTATTCTGACTAATTTCACTATTTTGTTTAGCATATTTTTTGGTGACGTGATGTACCGCATTTTTAAGCAGATCTACATATGAAGTGTTGTGAGACTTTACAAACAGCCTGTTTAACTGTATTTGTTTTATACTATCGTTAGTTTCTCTTATTTCATTTTGAACTTACATACTGATCATATCACATGGTGTAGCACATGTTGAACAGTTTTGTGTTGACACTTTACCGGCGGTCATATGCATTTATGCGGTGCAGGTTGCTTTTTGTGGCGGTACGGCTGTTTCATTCTGGAATTAGTTCACATGAGACAGTTGTTAGCATTTCGTGCGATTTTTGTTGGCACAGGAACGGAGAAATTATGGGGTAACCCGTTGCAGTGAAATTGGAACCGTACATATGAACATAGTGTAGCGACATATTGCTCATATACAAACAAAGTTTCTAATGGCGAAGTATTGACTACATTGCCCTGGGTTTCCTCATATGGCTTCGTCCCTGTCGGCAGAGATGTCACGCCATCTGCTGATAGTGTTGCAAAAAGCAGGAACTACGTAGTTCCGGCAACAATCCTAGGGGCCTCAGGAAAATAAATGCACACGTGACTCGGTTCAGATTCGAACCCACAACCTTCAGAACGACAGGCAAACGACTTAACCACTTAACCACTTAACCACTTAACCACTTAACCACTTAACCACTTAACCACTTCGCCACTTAACCACTTAACCACTTTGCCACTTAACCACTTCGCCACTTAACCACTTAACCACTTCGCCACTTAACCACTTCGCCACTTAACCACTTCGCCACTTAACCACTTAACCACTTCGCCACTTAACCACTTCGCCACTTCGCCACTTAACCACTTCGCCACTTAACCACTTCGCCACTTAACCACTTAACCACTTCGCCACTTAACCACTTCGCCACTTAACCACTTAACCACTTCGCCAACTTAACCACTTAACCACTTAACCACTTCGCCACTTAACCACTTAACCACTTCGCCACTTAACCACTTAACCACTTCGCCACTTAACCACTTAACCACTTAACCACTTAACCACTTAACCACTTAACCACTTTGCCACTTAACCACTTCACCACTTCGCCACTTAACCACTTCACCACTTCGCCACTTAACCACTTCACCACTTCACCACTTCACCACTTCACCACTTAACCACTTCACCACTTAACCACTTCACCACTTCGCCACTTCACCACTTCACCACTTCACCACTTCACCACTTAACCACTTCACCACTTCACCACTTCACCACTTCACCACTTCTCCACTTAACCACTTCACCACTTCGCCACTTAACCACTTCACCACTTCACCACTTAACCACTTAACCACTTAACCACTTCGCCACTTAACCACTTCACCACTTAACCACTTAACCACTTAACCACTTAACCACTTGCCACTTAACCACTTCGCCACATCGCCACATAACCACTTAACCACTTCGCCTACATATGTTTTGTAGCCACATACTGTACATATCTCATATAGTAGCCACATACTGTACATATCTCATATAGTAGCCACATACTGTACATATCTCATATAGTAGCCACATACTGTACATATCTCATATAGTAGCCACAGACTGTACATATCTAAGTTTAAAGAAATCAAATCTAGAACAAAAATGTGGATATTTAACTCTAATGTTAAAGCAGTTCTACTGTATGGAAAGCAGTTCTACTGTATGGAAAGCAGTTCTACTGTATGGAAAGCAGTTCTACTGTATGGAAAGCAGTTCTACTGTATGGAAAGCAGTTCTACTGTATGGAAAGCAGTTCTACTGTATGGAAAGCAGTTCTACTGTATGGAAAGCAGTTCTACTGTATGGAAAGCAGTTCTACTGTATGGGTCAGAAACATGGAGAACGACTAAAATAATTAACGCATAAATTGCAAACTTTCATTTACTGGTGTCTGCGCAGAATAGAGAGACTGAGATGGTATGATAGGGTCACAAATGAGGAACTTATAGAGAGAAGACAAGACATATTCCGGTGAGCCAAAAGGTTTTTAAAAAAGACGATGGTGGTGGATAGGACACACTTTGAGAAAACCAGAGAGGAATATAACAAGAAGGCTCCTTTCCTTAATTTTTTTTTTTTTTTCAAATAAATAATTAAAATGCATACACTAAACGTTGTTTATCATCAAAAGCAATGTCTTTAGCAACATGTGGCCAAATTGTTTGACAATATGTTTGTAAGTTTTTTTTTTTCAAAAGACAACCCTTGTTCTGGCTGGGTCTCCCGCATTAAGCTCCGTCTTAGATTGTCTCTGTTGTATGGAAATAAAAGATAGTAGCCACTTGTTTCGTAGATATTCATTTCATTCCCCGCGTGGCGAGAAGGTAGTAGCCACTTGTTTCATAGATATTCATGTCATTCCCCGCGTGGTGAGATCGGTATATTTTTCAGATATTCCTGATCTTAGTGTAGGTGAGATCGGTATATTTTTCAGATATTCCTGATCTTAGTGTAGGTGAGATTGAGCTCCTAGTCCTATCGGAGACGGATGATTAAATAGTAAGTCCCGTGTACAAGTTGATCACGTCAAAGAACCATAGACAAGTTCAAATTCGAGAAGAGTAGGCTGCAAAGTCGCTGCCTGGGCAAAACGTTGCTAAGAAAATTACAGTAAAATGTATACAAGATTATCACTAAGAGATCTCCACTTCTTCAGCGTAACATACTATAACAGTAGTTACTGCTTGGATGTAAGACTTTCATTTTGTTTGAATGTTATTCTGTATCAGTTTCACACTTTAGCTTAGTATTACACAATGCTCTCTTCTCTATCAACTAAAACTGTAAATATCTGTTTTTGCTATGCAATACCATTCACTTTGGACTTATTTTTCACTTGTCTAATAGTTTGTTCGCAACAAGTCAATAGATGTTTCCTTGTCTAATAGTTTGTTCTATATTAGTAAGAGTATCTTCACTTGTCTAATAGTTTGTTCTATATTAGTAAGAGTATCTTCCCTTGACTAATAGTTTGTACTATATTAGTAAGAGTATCTTCCCTTGACTAATAGTTTGTTCTATATTAGTAAGAGTATCTTCCCTTGACTAATAGTTTGTTCTATATTAGTAAGAGCATCTTCCCTTGACTAATGGTTTGCTCTATGCTATTCAATTTAGTTCCCAAAAATATCTCAATGGACACACTGTAGTTCACGTGACAGGAAAGCGTTATTGAAATATCTGAAAGGTTACCAGTCTCCCCATAATGTGCCTCAGTAATTCTTATAATTATATTTGCTTTATCAAGAATTCTCGTCAAACCAATCATTCTCTACAGTTGCTTTTTTCTTCTTCTTCTTCTTCTTCTTCTCTAATCATGTTTTGCCTCACAGCGTTAGAATAAGAAGATACTTCTAGAACGGGTTATTATTGTGTGCGCTTCATAAACAGTGTGTTTCGTCCCACAATTCTACAGCTCATCAAATTAAAGTGTATACAACAAAAAACATAATTTAGTAAAAATACGAAATATTTCTCTGCTGTTTAACTTGCTGGCTCTTCAGTTTGAAAGAAAACATTTGTAAATGAGTAGAATCCAGTCAATGAATAGCTATCTATAACTAACCGTCTGAAATCGTGACTTCGAAATAGCGGAGCTAAACTGCCTCATTTCGATCCACTTAATTGTTCGATTTGGGCATTTCCCAGGGTTCTCATTCAGGAACTAGTTCGTGATCGAATAATAGGTTATCTCAAATTCGTCTTTTTCAGATTTGATAAAGACTTGATTTTCTTTATTAACGGTTCTGTCATTATCTAGAATATATGATGCAGAAGAGAATTGCAGAATTTAACATAATAGCTCTTGGAGATGATAGATAAATAATGGATGATCAGTTTTTGTGTTCAGAATTTGTGTTACTGGTGTTTTAATAGAAATGAGAGCATGTGCAGTTAATAAGAGTGATATTGTAAAAATAAGAAAGTAATGGCAATGTTTGTTTTAGGCACAAGTCAATATTTGTTTGAAGTCTTGCTGGTCTGTTATTCTTTACTTAATGGATATTTGAGGTAACCACATTCAACAGTTTTCTTTCTCTATTTCTTCCTATCATGTGGCGCCCTTGTCGCTTAGGGCAGCATGAGAAGCATGCCATTCTTCTCTATTCCTGGTCGTCCTCTGTTTTGTGCTCCAGCTGTGATTCATTACCTGCAAATCCTGTTCTACTGTAGGCATCCAGGTCATATTTGATCTTCTTTGTTGTCGTTGACACTGTGGTACCAATCTCTTATTTAATAGTTGGTTATCTTGTCATTGTGTTTAATAATTTTCATTTGTGTGATGTTTATTTCACTTCCTGGTGTATTTGTTAATGATGAGAAAATATAACCATAGTATAAGTATAGTAGTAGCATGAGTAATATAAATAGTAGTAGTAGCAGTAGTAACAATAACCGTAGCAGCAGCAGTAATATAAATAGTAGTAGTAGCAGCAGCAGCAGTAATAGTAGTAGTAGAAGTAGTAGCAGCAGTAATAGTAGTAGTAGAAGTAGTAGCAGCAGTAATAGTAATAACAGCAGTAGCAGTAGAAGCAATAGTAGTAGTCGGAGTTTTAGTTGTAGGTTTACTAGTAGCAGTAGAAGCAGTAGGAGTGGAGTAGCTGTAGTAGTAGTAAGAGTGGTAAGAGTAGTGATAGACGTAGTAGTAGTAATATTTGCACTAGTAGTAACAATAGTAGTATTAGTCGTAGAGGTAGTAGTAGTATTACCATTAGTAATAGTTGCAGCACTAGTAATAGTTGCAGCATTGCATTAGTAATAGTTGCAGCACTAGTAATATCAATAATAGTAGAGTAGTAGCAATAGTAGTAGTAGCATCGGTAGAAGCAGCAGTAGCAACGGAAGTAGTAGTAGCATCGGTAGAAGTAGCAACGGAAGTAGTAGTAGTAGCAGTAATAATATTTGTGAAGCTATCTCCCTCTCTGAATCGCTTTCTCTTTCTTTACATTTGTCTCTCTTTATATATCACAAAATCTGTATAGCTACCCTACCAACTGGGTCTCTACCGTCCTCCACTCCCTAAGTGATCATCCCTGGTTAGTTTAACATGTAAACTTAAAGAAATTAGATGACAGGATTGTTGATAATATGTACGATAAGAATGGCTTGGAGCAGAGAAGACTATCGGCTATGTTTACCTTTGTACAGGTAGAATAAGCAAATTTAATTATAGACCATCGTTGTTAACATTTCTAACTCAGCAATATATTAAACATGGGGAAATGTGCAACTTATGTCCAGGATTGTTGAAACTATGCAACGATTTATCATCATTGAGAAAACTATTGGTTATTGGTTACTAAACTGACCACACTGTACACCCGGCCCGACTCATATGTGCTCAGTCTCCCCCAACATATATCGAAGAGTATGCATACTGATGGTTCCCATGGCTCGCTGGTTAAACACACTGCCCATCAGGCACCCAGTTCTGCCAGTACAACGGGTAACTCCAAACTGCTTAAATCGGTGGATCTATTCAACATCTATTTTAGTGTCTTCATCCAATAGACAGTCGGAAAGAGAAGGAAGTATACTCCTTATCTATCTTCAACTTCCAATCGATGCTTGTAATGCAAGCTGTTGTTTTCATTACCGTCTTCAACTTCCCAACAATCGATGCGATGAACCTGTCTGTTCCATTACCGTCTTCAACTTCCAACAATCGATGCGTAATGCAAGCCTGTCTGCTCTTCATTACCATCTTCATTCCAACAATCGATGCTGTAATGCAAGCCTGTCTGCTCTCATTACCTAAACACTCGCATGCCCGAGATCGACGTAAGATTCTGGAGGTTAAAAACTTCTATAGACGACATCCACTCATATCGAAACCTGCCCTTTTTGGATCTTGTGAAGCATTGACTGAGAGTCAGATACAACAACGCCCCCAGTAAACGGAGTCACAGATAGCCGATGGAGGGCAGCAGTAACAGCCTCAACCTCCACCCTCATACTGGAAGTAGTTGCCCTGTATGCTCGACTTCGCTCTGCAACAACCCTACCACACGCATTAGCCAAGAAACCTCAGCGCCTGACTTCTCACCACGATGAACCGACCCATCGGTATATACAACAACATCATCATCCCTTACATTATCGTCTATCAGCTGCTTAACTGCGAGATCAGCCTTCATGTTGCCCTAATCTCTACATTCTCTTCCAAGAGTAATAATAATTTTGCGATAGATGGTCATGCTACCTGCTACCTGCACATTAGTCAATGTAACAGTCCATGGGATTCTCATCTTTCTTCTGTAAAACCACATCACTGTGGCCCTCAGAGATTGTTCGATCTATTGTTTATTGTCCATGACTCGTATCTGTATGTCAGTTTTGGCTGTATGTAACACTGTCAAACTCTCATTCTGATCTCAGTTGACAATGACTTGTTGCATATAATGCTTCTCATTTTCTGGAATGTTGGTTTGGCCTGCCCTATTCTGCTCTTTATTTTTGATCGGCATCTGCCATCTAATGTTACCAGGACTCCGAGGTATTTAAATTGCTGCACATGTGTTAGCTCAGTCCCAGTTACTGTGATGGTGCATTTTGTCAGTGTCTGACAGAAAGTAACAACAAAGGATTGGGTTTGAATATTAAGAAGACAGAAGTTATGATTATGCTACATTAGATCATGCTACATTAGATCATGTACATTAAAATCATGTTACATTAGATTTATGCTACATTAGATCATAGCTACATTAGATCATGCTACATTATATTATGCTCATTAGATTAGAGCTAGATTATGTACATTGATGCTACATTAGTTACAATTTAAATATTAATGCTACATTAGATTATGCTACATTAGATTATGTTACATTATATTATGCTACATTAGATTATGCTACATTAGATTATGCTACATTAGATTATGCTACATTAGATCATGCTACATTAGATCATGCTACATTAGATTATGCTACATTAGATCATGCTACATTAGATCTGATAGCTACATTAGATCATGCTACATTACATCATGCTACATTAGATTATGTTACATTAGATTATGCTACATTAGATCATGCTACATTAGATCATGCTACATTAGAATTAATGCTCACATTAGATCATGCTACATTAGGAATCATTGCTACATTAGAAACAATGACAAGTCAAGCAAGCCATGTCTAAGTTTTATTTTATTTTCAAACGGAACATTTACCACCCTCCCCCATTCACACCAGCCACGCCACTCCATCCCAGTCACATACGACAGACTATACGCTGGTTTATTTATAAAACACCAAACAAATAGAAAGATTGACCAGCGGTCAATGAGAAACTTGAACATTATCACGTCTTCAGGAATTATTACTGTTTATTTTGTAGATCTTCTTCAACGCTTTCTAATTAACGCGTGCTATTAATGTTGATTATATACCTTACATAAATGTAGGTATAAATGTATGTCAACATTTAGTTACTAGAAGCCAAGTTCTGACACATAAATGTATGTCAACATTTAGTTACTAGAAGCCAAGTTCTGACACATAAATGTATGTCAACATTTAGTTACTAGAAGCCAAGTTCTGACACATAAATGTATGTCAACATTTAGTTACTGAAGCAGTTCTGACATAAATGTATGTCAACATTTAGTTACTAGAAGCAAGTTCTGACACATAAATGTATGTCAACATTTAGTTACTAGAAGCCAAGTTCTGACACATTATCTGAGAGCTTTGAAAGTAGCTGTAGATATATCTTACATGCTCACAAGAATTAAATAGTTCTTTGTCTAGAGCAGCATTTCCCAAAGTGAGTGGTACCCCCTCCCTAGTGGGCGCTGAGGCGTTCTAGGGAGGCGATAGTGGGTTCAGAAGAATTTGGTGGGTGTTCAGGCGATTATGGGTTGGTGGCTCCTTAAGAAGAAATTAATAAATATTTTGAAATAAATTATTTCGTGATTTTGCGATTGAATAATCATTTAAAATTTGAAATCTGCTTTTTAATTCATCATTCATCTTACACGATCACTTTTTTCATCAATTTTAAATTTCATGTATACAATCATTTGAAAATTGATCATGTGTTACAGAAATAAATATCAATTGTCTGTGTTAGAAAGAAAATAGAGCATGTATAAATGTAGGGGGCGTTGATAAACTGTTATAATGTGGAGGGACGTTACCAAGTTTATGCTGTGCAAAGTGGGCGGTGTTACCAAGTTTATGCTGTGCAAAGTGGGCGGTGTTACCAAGTTTATGCTGTGCAAAGTGGGCGGTGTTACCAAGTTTATGCTGTGCAAAGTGGGCGGTGGGCCGAAAAAGTTTAGGAATCTATGGTCTAGAGTGATAGTGTCTTCTCCATCTTAGAAGACAGTCAGGATATAGACATTGACATAAAAGTATAGACATTGACATAAAAGTATAGACATTGACATAAAAGTATAGACATTGACATAAAAGTATAGACATTGACATAAAAACATTCTTCTTCTTCACCTCCCCCAGGGAGGCATAAGTCCCGCCCCAGTCAATATTTTAAAACTCTTTTATCCAAGGTCATCTTTTTAGATCTTTGCACTCTGCCCCATTTCCTTGCATTCTGTTTCCTACTTCGGGTGTTCCTGTGTCTTCTCTTACCTCTACTACCCTGGGGGTTCTATCGGAGGGCCTGTCTCGTGATGCTGTCAGGAGGTCTCCACAGTGCGTGTCCTATTTATTGCCACCTTCTGCCCCTTATCTCTTGTACTACCATTCAAATAGCTAAGGACCATGTTCAGAAATGCCAAAAATGTTTTTTTGTTTTTAAAATTCATTTCATGACATTCATCTTACATCGATTTTATAAAACGAAGAAATGTTTGTTGTGGACATCTGTGATTTTTATAAAACGAAGAAATGTTTGCATGTGCTAGAATGGACACTATCTGTGTGGTGAATGTGGTTAACTAGTTACCTTCCGTTCTGAAGGTCGGGGTTCAAACCGAACCACATCTTTCTGTTCTTATTTGTGGGGTTTTTCCTCAGAGATCCCTTAGTATTGTAGCCGAACTCTGGCAAAAACCTACGTATGTCGTGCTATTTCTGAGAGAGTGATCGATCCATATGGGGAGACCCGGTTCGATGAAGTCAATCCTTTGTCTTTAGATCTGACTGACGCCCATAGAGCAGCTGGTTTAGCTTGATGTACAATGTTTCCTGTTCAGTAACCATCAAACCAATAACACAATAACAGAAAATTAGTAATGTTGGTATAGAACACTGGAATAAGTAATGTTTGTATAGAAACACTGGAATAAGTAATGTTTGTATAGAAATACTTCAATAAGTAATGTTTGTATAGAAACACTGGAACAAGTAATGTTTGTATAGAACGCTGGAATAAGTAATGCACTAACAAACGTTTAGTTAACTTACCCGCCGTGCGTGAGGTTTACCATTCAGAGAATTCCATTGAGAACTGTATAAATATTATGATGTGGTGGTTAGGTCCGACAAGATATCGACTGTCTGTAACACTGTTTTCTCTAAGCATTGCAGCAGAGCAGAAGTCAGTATGCAAGCGCGTGCCAGTTTGTGTAAGTCTGTGATTGACAATCAATAAGTAATTAGGGGCTATAGTGTGAGTGACAGGTAGTCAGGAGGACAAATTATGGAGAACAAGGGTGCACAATGAACGAAGTAAGAATCATTTAGGGAAACTGAAAGTTGGGAACAAACAAAAATGGATGTATGCTAGTTATGGGGCTCTCTGTGACGTTGAGGTTACGTGCGAAATGTTTTTCCTGGGCAGGTCTTTGCAGCTTACTTTTATAGATTTTCATCTGCCACTAGTTATTTCGCCTGTGTTGGGGGTCCCCAGAGGCAGATGTAACACTGCGCCCGCAGGGATGTAAGTGCGACTAGTGGGTCAGTTCATGTGTTGCCAGGTCCACGGAGGCAAAGAATTGTAACACTGCGCCCGGCAAGGCATGTAAAGATGCGACTAGGTAGGGCAGTTATTGTTGGGGTCCAGAAGGCGAATGTAACACTGCCCGGCAGATGTAAAGTGCGACTGGTAGGGGTCGTCATGTGTTGCCAGGTCCGAGAGGCAATGAACACTGCGCCGGCAAGTTGTAACACTGCGCCCTGCAAGGCATGTAAAGATGTGACTAGGGTAGGGGTCAGTACGTGTATTGCCGGTCCCAGAGAGCGTGAACACGGCCTGCAAGATGTAACACTGCCTGCAAGGTGTAAAATGTGACTAGGTAGGGCAGTACGTGTATTGCGACTGAAGGAAGGAAACATTTGCAGTAATGTACCTGCCAGGCATGTCGTAGAGACTACTTAGGATGGTGGGGATGGCTACCTCACCTCGTAGAAAAACATAAGTCAATAAATCTTCAACAAACATGGAAATACAACTATAAGAAATAACCTAACTCAACCACCCGAACCAGGGGTAGGTCCTACAACCATCCGAACCAGGGAAGGTCCTACATCAACCAATCCACACCAGGGGAAGGTCCTACAACCATCCGAACCAGGGGAAGGTCCCCCCAACAGGGAGGCAAATGACGTAACGTTGGGAAAACCGAAAGGACCCGGTGATGCCGACTAGCCTTCTTTCTTGTCGGAAAACTGATATAATTTGTTGCTGGAACGTAAGAACATTGCTTGAGCAGAGCAAAACATCCCAGCTCGCAACAAAACTGATATTAAAAGGATAGTTAAAATATGGAAAGAATTGGATGGGATGGCAGGAGAGAGGAAGAGCTAGCAGAAGAAGTTTATTGTTGAAGACCTGTGTTAAGTTGGGAGTTGAAAGTAAATCAGACTAATTATTGACGTGCTCATCTTGAAAACGGCACCTACGTTTTATCGTCGGTCACCGATCGGACTAGGAACTCGATCTCTCCTACACTGAGATCATGAATCTCTGGGAAAATATATCGATGGCTCCACGTGGGAGCGAACCAAGTACATTTGCAACAAGAGACGAGCACCTTACCTTTACGTCACAGAGACTTCCAATGTCTGTTTGTAAATGTTCACGAATTAAGTTCAAACAAATAATTTATTATTTCAAGAAGATATAATTACTTACTTGAAGTTGTCAATTTCTTCTTTCTTGAATTAATGACCAGCTGTCCCAGGTTGTGTCTGTACTTATTTGTCCATTATTAGCACCAAATCGACATTTGTTTAAGTGCCTTGTTATTTGTCCTTGAGATACACACACATATCCGTCCTAACCAAGAATTTACTGGTAAACAGCGGCCAGCTTGCTCTCATTTAGGTTGGGAAAAAATCGCTCGGAAATCTTTCTCCCTAAAAATGTTCACAGCACGTGTAAATTGATTTTTAAAACAGTAAATATTTCTTAGTTTAACTTTGTCTTATTCCATTCGTGAGTTCAGACTTTTGTCTGAAGTAATTATTTGGTAACCAATGTTGGACTAGTGATGTTGGGAGATGTGATTTTTCAACCAATGTTGACTTCATACAGTTGGGAGATGTGATTTTTCAACCAATGTTGACTTAATACAGTTGGGAGATGTGATTTTTCAACCAATGTTGACTTAATACAGTTGGGAGATGTGATTTTTCAACCAATGTTGACTTAATACAGTTGGGAGATGTGATTTTTCAACCAATGTTGACTTAATACAGTTGGTAGATGTGATTTTTCAACCAATGTTGACTTAATACAGTTGGGAGATGTGATTTTTCAACCAATGTTGACTTAATACAGTTGGGAGATGTGATTTTTCAACCAATGTTGACTTAATACAGTTGGGAGATGTGATTTTTCAACCAATGTTGGCTTAATACAGTTGGGAGATGTGATTTTTCAACCAATGTTGACTTAATACAGTTGGGAGATGTGATTTTTCAACCAATGTTGACTTAATACAGTTGGGAGATGTGATTTTTCAACCAATGTTGGCTTAATACAGTTGGGAGATGTGATTTTTCAACCAATGTTGACTTAATACAGTTGGGAGATGTGATTTTTCAACCAATGTTGACTTAATACAGTTGGGAGATGTGATTTTTCAACCAATGTTGACTTAATACAGTTGGTAGATGTGATTTTTCAACCAATGTTGACTTAATACAGTTGGGAGATGTGATTGTTCAACCAATGTTGACTTAATACAGTTGGGAGATGTGATTTTTCAACCAATGTTGACTTAATACAGTTGGGAGATGTGATTTTTCAACCAATGTTGACTTAATACAGTTGGGAGATGTGATTTTTCAACCAATGTTGACTTAATACAGTTGGGAGATGTGATTTTTCAACCAATGTTGACTTAATACAGTTGGGAGATGTGATTTTTCAACCAATGTTGACTTAATACAGTTGGGAGATGTGATTTTTCAACCAATGTTGACTTAATACAGTTGGGAGATGTGATTTTTCAACCAATGTTGACTTAATACAAGTTGGGAGATGGATTTTTCAACCAATGTTGACTTAATACAGTTGGGAGATGTGATTTTTCAACCAATGTTGACTTAATACAGTTGGGAGATGTGATTTTTCAACCAATGTTGACTTAATACAGTTGGAGAATGATTTTCAACCAATGTTGACTTAATACAGTTGGGAGATGGATTTTCAACCAATGTTGACTTAATACAGTTGGGAGATGTATTTTCAACAAAATGTTGACTTAATACAGCTGGGAGATGTGACTTTTCAACCAATGTTGACTTAATACAGTTGGGAATGGATTTTTCAACCAATGTTGACTAATACAGTTGGGAATGTGATTTTTCAACCAATGTTGACTTAATACAGTTGGGAGATGTGATTTTTCAACCAATGTTGACTTAATACAGTTGGGAGATGTGATTTTTCAACCAATGTTGACTTAATACAGTTGGTAGATGTGATTTTTCACCAATGCTGACTTAATACAGTTGAGATGTGATTTTTCAACCTATGTTGACTTAATACAGTTGGGAGATGTGATTTTTCAACAATGTTGAGCTTAATACAGTTAGGAGATGTGTTTTTCAACCAAGTTGACTTAATCAGTTGAGATGTGATTTTCAACCAATGTGACTTTAATACAGTTGGGAGATGTGATTTTCAGACCAATGTTGACTTAATACAGTTGGGAGATGTGATTTTTCAACCAATGTTGACTTAATACAGTTGGGAGATGGATTTTTCACCAATGTTGACTTAATACAGTTGGAGATGTGATTTTCAACCAATGTTGACTTAATACAGTTGGGAGATGTGATTTTTTCAACTATGCTACTTAATACAGTTGGGAGATGTGATTTTCAACCAATGTTGGCTTAATACAGTTGGGAGATTGATTTTCAACCAATGTTGACTTAATACAGTTTGAGATGTGATTTTTCAACCAATGCTTGACTTAATACAGTTGGGAGATGTGATTTTTCAACCAATGTTGACTTAATACAGTTGGTAGATGTGATTTTTCAACCAATGTTGACTTAATACAGTTGGGAGATGTGATTTTTCAACCAATGTTGACTTAATACAGTTGGGAGATGTGATTTTTCAACCAATGTTGACTTAATACAGTTGGGAGATGTGATTTTTCAACCAATGTTGACTTAATACAGTTGGGAGATGTGATTTTTCAACCAATGTTGACTTAATACAGTTGGGAGATGTGATTTTTCAACCAATGTTGACTTAATACAGTTGGGAGATGTGATTTTTCAACCAATGTTGACTTAATACAGTTGGGAGATGTGATTTTTCAACCAATGTTGACTTAATACAGTTGGGAGATGTGATTTTTCAACCAATGTTGACTTAATACAGTTGGGAGATGTGATTTTTCAACCAATGTTGACTTAATACAGTTGGGAGATGTGATTTTTCAACCAATGTTGACTTAATACAGTTGGGAGATGTGATTTTTCAACCAATGTTGGCTTAATACAGTTGGGAGATGTGATTTTTCAACCAATGTTGACTTAATACAGTTGGGAGATGTGATTTTTCAACCAATGTTGACTTAATACAGTTGGGAGATGTGATTTTTCAACCAATGTTGACTTAATACAGTTGGGAGATGTGATTTTTCAACCAATGTTGGCTTAATACAGTTGGGAGATGTTGGGAGAATACTTTGTTTAGTTTTGATATTTTAAACTAATGTTGAGTTAATGTTGTTTAAGGAGATAACATATTGGAAACTAAACAGAAGAGATGACCATATCTCACATTGCATCCCATTCGTGCTCAGATCCATTCAGCAGCTAGAAATATTAGTTTCAGAACACGACTCCGAATTTTTGAAACAATTTATACAGATATCTTCAGTCTATGTAATCATCTCTACAGGGAATTGAACACAGTCAACTGTTACGCTAAGTACAGATGACTATCAATGAGCTACACCTACTCTCTGAAAGATATACTGAGAAATCGGAAGAAAGATAGAAATTGAGAGACAGAGAGAAAGAAAGAGACTGCTAGATCGGAAGAAAGCTAGAGATTGAGAGACAGAGAGAAAGAAACAGAGATATAAAGATAGGGAGGAAGCATAAACAGAAGAGATATACTGAGTCATCCAGATAGATAGATAGAGAGAGAGAGAGAGACTGAACGATCGATAGAGAGACCGTGAGGGAGTATGATCTCCTATGGTTAGATCTCTGCTGCAGTTTACAAAACACATGGCTCTGCTCAGAATTTATTTGAAAATGTTTATGTTTCAACTAACAATTCTTGGTTGTGTAATTGCTAGCTTCACAAATATATCTCCGAGTTCACTTTAATTGTACATTTCTTGCTGATTCATCTGTGAAGACGTGCTTCTAAACATGATTAGACGTCATCTGTCTATGAACTAATTGTGAAGTGCGATGCTTACGAAGAGCTACCAACAACATTCGAAAAGACAAGAGTCACCAACATCAGCGAAAGAGAAATAATTGGGGCAGAACATTGTTTGAATTACAATGATAAACAAAGAATTAAGTGGTTCGGCCACTTAATAAGAATGCATGTAACCTCTACTGCATACTGGGTCTTCTACTACAACCGAATACAATTGTCGATCATCACCGGTGCTTCAGCGCAAAGTGTTTTGACTATAGCACTTTCAACAAAACTAAATGTACTGCGCCTCTATGGTAACAATGCAATAGTAATCACTCTATTCAGTTTGTCAAAATCCTGATGTAATATGTCTATTTGAGAAATCTATACACAAATGAATATCTATATATCCTCTTCCTGTCCCGTTTCACACAGATTTCATAACAGATTTTCATTGTTGTCGTTCTGCCCACTTGTCACACAGATTTCATAACAGATTTTCATTGTTGTCGTTCTGCCCACTTGTTATCATTTGTTTCCCATGTCAGGCCACAATCGTTCAAACTATATTTGTTTCCCATGTCAGGCCACAATCGTTCAAACTATATTTGTTTCCCATGTCAGGCCACAATCGTTCAAACTATATTTGTTTCCCATGTCAGGCCACAATCGTTCAAACTATATTTCTTAGTTCTTCCATGTTTCCTGTTGACTTCCATGCCTTTTTTTTTTCACCCTCTGTCCACTGGACAGCTGTCCTAGCCAAAGCCCCTACTGGCATACAACATATTGACCTAATCCTGCCCATCTGCCCCAGCGTGTTCGTAGTCGTGTTGGACTCAGGGTGACTATCCTCTGTGGTGTTAAACCATTGGGATGACAGAAAAAGCCATCAGATTCCCAGATTTACGGTGTTCGTGGCACTCGAACCTGAAGGGTTACATGTCCATGGCACCTGAGCCAAAGACTGAAAAGCCATGTCGCTTCTTTTTTATCGAAAAAAAAAAAAAAAAATTATGCCCAATCCAGCTCTTATCTTCGTCTTTTAATGATAGTCTTCATTGATTTGTTAGTTTTAAACGATCTTAGTTTCTTGGTGTATTTTGCCCTAAAATCTGCAGGTTCATTCTTAAACATGTACTTTGTAATATCTCCAGTTTCTGCATGATTATTCTTAAACATGTACAATGTAATATCTCCAATTTCTACATATGAATATAATGAACATAAAATTGGACAAATTCAGGAGAAGTGATGAAATGAGAGAAATGTCTGGTCAACCACTAGTAACAACTGTTACAAGAAAGAGAAAATGGGAATATGATGAAAACACTGTGAGAAGAAATTATCAAAGAATCACAAACCAGGCACTGAAGAAAGAAGGAAATGGTTCAAGAAATAAAAGAGTCCTAGAGAAACCCTTAAACGAGCGTTAACTGAAATACTCGAGAAATATCGAACTCAATTTAATAGAGGATAGTTGATAAGTTTCCCAAGAAAGAGCAGAGCGGTGTGGAGAAATTGCTTGCACACTCTATGTAACGTGTACAAGATGGATACCCAAAGAAAAACTATGCATATATTTACGACATTATATGCGTGGTGTTGCGTTCTGTGATGTTTACAAATTGTGCACTTGAGCGCACATGTACTAACTTCCGGTTGAACATTACCTGTAAAAGTAGTTACAAGAGAACAGATGGCCAGTTAAAATTTACAACCTACTGACAAGTTAAAGAAACAAACCATTTCTAAAAAATGTGCTTTAAACATTCATTTATATTTGGCGTCAAATGTCTCTCAAAGACTCGTAGAACATCCGTTTTCAATATTTCCAGCAGCTGTTACTTGAAATTCAAAGTACACTTAAATCTGTCCTTTAAACTTGTTGAAAGTATGGACCAGGCACGTGCGTTGTAGAAGAAATGTATACAGTATCGGACATGTGATAATGACTTCCTGTAACTATTCTATTTTGAATTTCTGAAGAATTCGTTTTCAAAATAATAATTTGCACATAGTTTTGCCATAAATAAATCTTGTTTTGATGCAGCAGTTAAGTAAATTGGTGAACCGCGATTCTTGAAGTTCCCCCTCCCCCTTCCCTTTCCGAATTTTGTTCAGTTAAATGTTTGTGTTTTATGATTCGGAAACATGGAAAACAACAAAAGAAATCACCAGAAAAACTACAGACCTTCGTAAATGGATGTTTACGTAGAACAGAGAGACTGAGATGGAATGATAGAATTACGAACGAGGAACTCAGAGAAAGAACTAAGCAAATACCAGTTGAGAAAGAGCTAAGTAGAGAAGCTGGCGATGGATAGTTCATAGTTCATAGTTCATAAGTACGGTTCCAACTTCACTGCAACGGGTCACCCCATAATTGCTCCGTTCCTGTGCCAATAAATATCACACGAAATGCTAACAACTGTGAAAAGTTTCCTTGTGAACTAATTCCAGAATGAAACAGCCGCGTACCGCCACAAAAAGCAACCTGCACCGCATAATATGAAGATGGCCGTCGCGAATGTAGCAACACAAAACTGTTCATCACTTGAATAGCAATTCTTGTCGAAGGGGACATAAATCACGGCAAAATTCAGCTTTCTGCACTCGCAATATAACTGCATACGGCAGATTGAGCTTGTTCGTCATAACCGCTGTCCGCCATTTTCTGAATACACACAACAAACGCACGGTTGACACAGCAAAAAGCATTCCATGTAACAGTCACAGCTCACAGCGTTGCTCAAGCACTAACTCAGTAGCTCGGCAAACGAAACCGGAAAATACCCGACCAAACATGGCGGGAATGCGCTAGCAAAGTCGTGTTCAGAATCAAACCGTTTTGACTCTGAATGGTCCTCCCGCATTCCGCCATTGTTGGCCAGATTGCTGGCGATGGATAGGACACACATTGAGAAGACCGACCGGAAACATTGCAAGACAGACAATGATTTGGAATCCGCAGAAAAAGAGGAGTAGGGAAGGTCTAGACTAGACATACCTGGAGAAGAGAGCTGGAGAAAGATATGAAAAGGATAGGTAAAACAGCAAGAATTGGAAGGGACGGCAGGAGTGAGGAAGAGTTGGAAGAAGTTTGTTGAAGACCTGTGCTCAGTTGGAAGTTGAAAGGTGAAGAAGAAATGTTTGTAGGGAGTGTTATTTTTGTGGTTTAAATGTTCAAGATAATCGGAAAATGTTTTGCAATAAATGCAACTATTCATCTTCTTCTTCTATCTTAACTTTCCCTGAAGCATAAGACGTCGTCAACACATTTCCTCAAACCAGATATATCTTGAACATGTCAGCTTAGTTCATTCCAGGTCGTCCCTCTTCTCTTTCTCTTTCTCTGTCTACAGTACAACTATTAGTTTTTCACTAATTTCTATTTATGATTAATTTTTCGACATTTTCCCCCCATAATTCTCGGCTAAAATCAGATCATTGTCTCCTATTCTTGGTTAACGCCCACGTGTTCCAATATCTTCCATTTGTTTTGTACATACATTTGTGAAAGTCGCTTTTTTAATATACTTATTCTGGTATGTCTGTTGGACATATGCTCTAGCTTGCAGGTCTTGATTGCATCCTTGTAACCACTCACGCATGACATGTCTCGGATGATTAGTTAGCACAGGTGGAATTTAATATATATAAGAACAGCAGGTGAGACTTGCAATCATCTTGCTGTACTGATTATTTTTATAGAAACCACCACAGGACACCACAGGACACCACAGGACACCACAGGACACCACAGGACACCACAGAACACCACAGGACACCACTAATTAATCTTGTCTGTACAGTCGCCGCTAACATTTCTGTAAAGTCAAACATTAACATTTCTGTAAAGTCAAACATTAACATTTCTGTAAAGTCAAACATTTCTGTAAAGTCAAACATTAACATTTCTGTACAGTCGCCGCTAACATTTCTGTAAAGTCAAACATTAACATTTCTGTAAAGTCAAACATTAACATTTCTGTAAAGTCCAAGTTAACTTATATGGCGATAAATAAAACAAAGTACTGCAGTTTTAATAAAAACAAAAACAATGCACAGCGACGTTTCGACAAAAGGCCTTTATCAAGCAAGGGATACACCAGAATTAAAGAAATTCAATTGTTATACGGCAGACATAACATATACAATTAGACAATAAAACTCTAATCTTAATGTAAAATATCAATGCACAAGAAATGTAACTACTAAGTCTAACCTGAATGACAATACGACCGAATAGTTGCAGCAAAATGGAGAATAGTATTATTGAGATAAGGCAAGACTGTAGTAAAACTATGTAGCAATGACGAAACTAAAAACATGTATGTGAAGTCTCCATTAATATTTATTGACGTAATATTTATCCATCTTCTAAGATTTCAATTCCAACATTCCAAATGGAAATGCAACTCCCCAAAGACACACATTCTATAATTTGGCATGCAATGTAACAGACCTCCACTGTTCTCAACATTTGTTCGGCTAATTCAATCAGAAGAAAGCCATGAACAGACATACCTGGAAGTAGCTAACATGGAGATCATCCTCCTTAGTGCCAGCACATCAGCCATCTTTCAGAACGAGGATGAATACAGCAATCAGAAGTAATCAGAAATAGTCATAGATTGTGAATGAAAGTCTGAACTTCTAACTAACATCAGGAACAGTTTCATGACATTCACAAACAAACTATGTCCAGGAATAGTAATCCAAGACAAGTAATGTTGGACACGCTTAAATATTTCCTGAATTCCTTGACTTATTCCACGAAAATTAAACAATTTTATTATGAAACATTTTCCGAATCATTAATCATAGTAAATTATTTGTGTACTGTTATTTTATGTGTACGTTTGTTGAGTCTGATATCATGATACGAGAAGGAACTTCAAATAACCTGAGTTATCAAGTTATGTGTACGTTTGTTGAGTCTGATATCATGATAAGAGAAGGAACTTCAAATAACCTGAGTTATCAAGTTATGTGTACGTTTGTTGAGTCTGATATCATGATACGAGAAGGAACTTCAAATAACCTGAGTTATCAAGTTATGTGTACGTTTGTTGAGTCTGATATCATGATAAGAGAAGGAACTTCAAATAACCTGAGTTATCAAGTTATGTGTACGTTTGTTGAGTCTGATATCATGATACGAGAAGGAACTTCAAATAACCTGAGTTATCAAGTTATGTGTACGTTTGTTGAGTCTGATATCATGATACGAGAAGGAACTTCAAATAACCTGAGTTATCAAGTTATGTGTACGTTTGTTGAGTCTGATATCATGATACGAGAAGGAACTTCAAATAACCTGAGTTATCAAGTTATGTGTACGTTTGTTGAGTCTGATATCATGATACGAGAATGAACTTCAAATAACCTGAGTTATCAAGTTATGTGTACGTTTGTTGAGTCTGATATCATGATACGAGAATGAACTTCAAATAACCTGAGTTATCAAGTTATGTGTACGTTTGTTGAGTCTGATATCATGATACGAGAAGGAACTTCAAATAACCTGAGTTATCAAGTTATGTGTACGTTTGTTGAGTCTGATATCATGATACGAGAAGGAACTTCAAATAACCTGAGTTATCAAGTATGTGTACGTTTGTTGAGTCTGATATCATGATAAGAGAAGGAACTTCAAATAACCTGAGTTATCAAGTTATGTGTACGTTTGTTGAGTCTGATATCATGATAAGAGAAGGAACTTCAAATAACCTGAGTTATCAAGTTATGTGTACGTTTGTTGAGTCTGATATCATGATAAGAGAAGGAACTTCAAATAACCTGAGTTATCAAGTTATGTGTACGTTTGTTGAGTCTGATATCATGATAGAGAAGGAACTTCAAATAACCTGAGTTATCAAGTTATGTGTACGTTTGTTGAGTCTGATATCATGATACGAGAAGGAACTTCAAATAACCTGAGTTATCAAGTTATGTGTACGTTTGTTGAGTCTGATATCATGATAAGAGAAGGAACTTCAAATAACCTGAGTTATCAAGTTATGTGTACGTTTGTTGAGTCTGATATCATGATAAGAGAAGGAACTTCAAATAACCTGAGTTATCAAGTTATGTGTACGTTTGTTGAGTCTGATATCATGATAAGAGAAGGAACTTCAAATAACCTGAGTTATCAAGTATGTGTACGTTTGTTGACTCTGATATCATGATAAGAGAAGGAACTTCAAATAACCTGAGTTATCAAGTTATGTGTACGTTTGTTGAGTCTGATATCATGATACGAGAAGGAACTTCAAATAACCTGAGTTATCAAGTTATGTGTACGTTTGTTGAGTCTGATATCATGATACGAGAAGGAACTTCAAATAACCTGAGTTATCAAGTTATGTGTACGTTTGTTGAGTCTGATATCATGATAAGAGAAGGAACTTCAAATAACCTGAGTTATCAAGTATGTGTACGTTTGTTGAGTCTGATATCATGATAAAAGAAGGAACTTCAAATAACCTGAGTTATCAAGTTATGTGTACGTATGTTGAGTCTGATATCATGATACGAGAAGGAACTTCAAATAACCTGAGTTATCAAGTTATGTGTACGTTTGTTGAGTCTGATATCATGATACGAGAAGGAACTTCAAATAACCTTAGTTATCAAGTTATGTGTACGTTTGTTGAGTCTGATATCATGATACGAGAAGGAACTTCAAATAACCTGAGTTATCAAGTTATGTGTACGTTTGTTGAGTCTGATATCATGATACGAGAAGGAACTTCAAATAACCTGAGTTATCAAGTTATGTGTACGTTTGTTGAGTCTGATATCATGATACGAGAAGGAACTTCAAATAACCTGAGTTATCAAGTTATGTGTACGTTTGTTGAGTCTGATATCATGATACGAGAAGGAACTTCAAATAACCTGAGTTATCAAGTTATGTGTACGTTTGTTGAGTCTGATATCATGATACGAGAAGGAACTTCAAATAACCTGAGTTATCAAGTTATGTGTACGTTTGTTGAGTCTGATATCATGATAAAAGAAGGAACTTCAAATAACCTGAGTTATCAAGTTATGTGTACGTTTGTTGAGTCTGATATCATGATACGAGAAGGAACTTCAAATAACCTGAGTTATCAAGTTATGTGTACGTTTGTTGAGTCTGATATCATGATACGAGAAGGAACTTCAAATAACCTGAGTTATCAAGTTATGTGTACGTTTGTTGAGTCTGATATCATGATAAGAGAAGGAACTTCAAATAACCTGAGTTATCAAGTTATGTGTACGTTTGTTGAGTCTGATATCATGATACAAGAAGGAACTTCAAATAACCTGAGTTATCAAGTATGTGTACGTTTGTTGAGTCTGATATCATGATAAGAGAAGGAACTTCAAATAACCTGAGTTATCAAGTTATGTGTACGTTTGTTGAGTCTGATATCATGATAAGAGAAGGAACTTCAAATAACCTGAGTTATCAAGTTATGTGTACGTTTGTTGAGTCTGATATCATGATAAGAGAAGGAACTTCAAATAACCTGAGTTATCAAGTTATGTGTACGTTTGTTGAGTCTGATATCATGATAAGAGAAGGAACTTCAAATAACCTGAGTTATCAAGTATGTGTACGTTTGTTGAGTCTGATATCATGATAAAAGAAGGAACTTCAAATAACCTGAGTTATCAAGTTATGTGTACGTATGTTGAGTCTGATATCATGATACGAGAAGGAACTTCAAATAACCTGAGTTATCAAGTTATGTGTACGTTTGTTGAGTCTGATATCATGATACGAGAAGGAACTTCAAATAACCTGAGTTATCAAGTTATGTGTACGTTTGTTGAGTCTGATATCATGATACGAGAAGGAACTTCAAATAACCTGAGTTATCAAGTATGTGTACGTTTGTTGAGTCTGATATCATGATACGAGAAGGAACTTCAAATAACCTGAGTTATCAAGTATGTGTACGTTTGTTGAGTCTGATATCATGATAAAAGAAGGAACTTCAAATAACCTGAGTTATCAAGTTATGTGTACGTTTGTTGAGTCTGATATCATGATAAAAGAAGGAACTTCAAATAACCTGAGTTATCAAGTTATGTGTACGTATGTTGAGTCTGATATCATGATACGAGAAGGAACTTCAAATAACCTGAGTTATCAAGTTATGTGTACGTTTGTTGAGTCTGATATCATGATACGAGAAGGAACTTCAAATAACCTGAGTTATCAAGTTATGTGTACGTTTGTTGAGTCTGATATCATGATACGAGAAGGAACTTCAAATAACCTGAGTTATCAAGTTATGTGTACGTTTGTTGAGTCTGATATCATGATACGAGAAGGAACTTCAAATAACCTGAGTTATCAAGTTATGTGTACGTTTGTTGAGTCTGATATCATGATACGAGAAGGAACTTCAAATAACCTGAGTTATCAAGTTATGTGTACGTTTGTTGAGTCTGATATCATGATACGAGAAGGAACTTCAAATAACCTGAGTTATCAAGTTATGTGTACGTTTGTTGAGTCTGATATCATGATACGAGAAGGAACTTCAAATAACCTGAGTTATCAAGTTATGTGTACGTTTGTTGAGTCTGATATCATGATACAAGAAGGAACTTCAAATAACCTGAGTTATCAAGTTATGTGTACGTTTGTTGAGTCTGATATCATGATACGAGAAGGAACTTCAAATAACCTGAGTTATCAAGTTATGTGTACGTTTGTTGAGTCTGATATCATGATACGAGAAGGAACTTCAAATAACCTGAGTTATCAAGTTATGTGTACGTTTGTTGAGTCTGATATCATGATACGAGAAGGAACTTCAAATAACCTGAGTTATCAAGTTATGTGTACGTTTGTTGAGTCTGATATCATGATACGAGAAGGAACTTCAAATAACCTGAGTTATCAAGTTATGTGTACGTTTGTTGAGTCTGATATCATGATAAAAGAAGGAACTTCAAATAACCTGAGTTATCAAGTTATGTGTACGTTTGTTGAGTCTGATATCATGATACGAGAAGGAACTTCAAATAACCTGAGTTATCAAGTTATGTGTACGTTTGTTGAGTCTGATATCATGATACGAGAAGGAACTTCAAATAACCTGAGTTATCAAGTTATGTGTACGTTTGTTGAGTCTGATATCATGATAAGAGAAGGAACTTCAAATAACCTGAGTTATCAAGTTATGTGTACGTTTGTTGAGTCTGATATCATGATACGAGAAGGAACTTCAAATAACCTGAGTTATCAAGTTATGTGTACGTTTGTTGAGTCTGATATCATGATAAGAGAAGGAACTTCAAATAACCTGAGTTATCAAGTTATGTGTACGTTTGTTGAGTCTGATATCATGATACAAGAAGGAACTTCAAATAACCTGAGTTATCAAGTTATGTGTACGTTTGTTGAGTCTGATATCATGATACGAGAAAGAACTTCAAATAACCTGAGTTATCAAGTTATGTGTACGTTTGTTGAGTCTGATATCATGATACGAGAAGGAACTTCAAATAACCTGAGTTATCAAGTTATGTGTACGTTTGTTGAGTCTGATATCATGATACGAGAAGGAACTTCAAATAACCTGAGTTATCAAGTTATGTGTACGTTTGTTGAGTATGATATCATGATACGAGAAGGAACTTCAAATAACCTGAGTTATCAAGTTATGTGTACGTTTGTTGAGTCTGATATCATGATACGAGAAGGAACTTCAAATAACCTGAGTTATCAAGTTATGTGTACGTTTGTTGAGTCTGATATCATGATACAAGAAGGAACTTCAAATAACCTGAGTTATCAAGTTATGTGTACGTTTGTTGAGTCTGATATCATGATACGAGAAGGAACTTCAAATAACCTGAGTTATCAAGTTATGTGTACGTTTGTTGAGTCTGATATCATGATAAAAGAAGGAACTTCAAATAACCTGAGTTATCAAGTTATGTGTACGTTTGTTGAGTCTGATATCATGATACGAGAAGGAACTTCAAATAACCTGAGTTATCAAGTTATGTGTACGTTTGTTGAGTCTGATATCATGATACGAGAAGGAACTTCAAATAACCTGAGTTATCAAGTTATGTGTACGTTTGTTGAGTCTGATATCATGATAAGAGAAGGAACTTCAAATAACCTGAGTTATCAAGTTATGTACGTTTGTTGAGTCTGATATCATGATACGAGAAGGAACTTCAAATAACCTGAGTTATCAAGTTATGTGTACGTTTGTTGAGTCTGATATCATGATAAGAGAAGGAACTTCAAATAACCTGAGTTATCAAGTTATGTGTACGTTTGTTGAGTCTGATATCATGATACAAGAAGGAACTTCAAATAACCTGAGTTATCAAGTTATGTGTACGTTTGTTGAGTCTGATATCATGATACGAGAAAGAACTTCAAATAACCTGAGTTATCAAGTTATGTGTACGTTTGTTGAGTCTGATATCATGATACGAGAAGGAACTTCAAATAACCTGAGTTATCAAGTTATGTGTACGTTTGTTGAGTCTGATATCATGATACGAGAAGGAACTTCAAATAACCTGAGTTATCAAGTTATGTGTACGTTTGTTGAGTATGATATCATGATACGAGAAGGAACTTCAAATAACCTGAGTTATCAAGTTATGTGTACGTTTGTTGAGTCTGATATCATGATACGAGAAGGAACTTCAAATAACCTGAGTTATCAAGTTATGTGTACGTTTGTTGAGTCTGATATCATGATACGAGAAGGAACTTCAAATAACCTGAGTTATCAAGTTATGTGTACGTTTGTTGAGTCTGATATCATGATACGAGAAGGAACTTCAAATAACCTGAGTTATCAAGTTATGTGTACGTTTGTTGAGTCTGATATCATGATAAAGAAGAACTTCAAATAACCTGAGTTATCAAGTTATGTGTACGTTTGTTGAGTCTGATATCATGATACGAGAAGGAACTTCAAATAACCTGAGTTATCAAGTTATGTGTACGTTTGTTGAGTCTGATATCATGATACGAGAAGGAACTTCAAATAACCTGAGTTATCAAGTTATGTGTACGTTTGTTGAGTCTGATATCATGATAAGAGAAGGAACTTCAAATAACCTGAGTTATCAAGTTATGTGTACGTTTGTTGAGTCTGATATCATGATACGAGAAGGAACTTCAAATAACCTGAGTTATCAAGTTATGTGTACGTTTGTTGAGTCTGATATCATGATAAGAGAAGGAACTTCAAATAACCTGAGTTATCAAGTTATGAAGATGAGAAAACATAACAATAGAACATGGTCGTCGTATCAGTGTGTTATGATTATCGTAAAAATCAGTTATTGTCAATGACAGTCGTCAATCAAATATCATGCCTGCCGGCGCAGGCGATCATTTCTCTCCACAACTCTCTCTCTCCCTGATGAAGCTAATCAGTTCTGAAGTCGATCTTTAGACGAGCCGCAATGTCAGAAGATACAACATCTTCTCCCTCTGTCTGAAACGATCTTCCCTTCCGTGTAATGTATCCGTTGCCCTACACGCTCTATACCTCATCTTTGCATTATATGACCGAAGAACATTGATAGCCGGATTCTTATTCTTTTGATAAGTTCTCTTTGTGTGCAGGCTTGTTTTTAAAACATCATTATTTGTTTTCTTCATTGTCCATGGGATTTTCATCATTCTTCTTTAAAACCAAATCTTTGTGGCCTCCGACGGCCATATTGTATATAACAGTGGGAATATTATATGGTGTTATACAATAAATCAAGTTATATATACAAGCAACAAGTTGACAATAGATTAACATGATCATCATCATGTACCTTCTTTTTGGATCTTCCACGTTTTCGTTTACCCAATGGTATCGATCTCAGTGCAGTTTTCATGACAGAGTTAGGCAACATGCGTCATGACTACTTTTGAATTTATAGCGATGAACAAATTAAATTTTAATTCAATTTTTAATAACTGGAATTATTTTAATAGATTTTCTGATCTCGTAACTGTCAATAGTTGAAAATATTGGTGACAAAAAATAAAAAATATTCATATATTTATTTTTATTTATTTATTTATTTTTGTCTTTGTAAAAGAATGATTGTGAAACAAAGTAGAACGACTGATGTGTACAGAACAATGTCAACAGGACGGAGAACCAACAAAGTAGAACGACTGATGTGTACAGAACAAGCCCAACGTGACGGAGAACAATGAAGACTGAACTGCACAGACGCAGAAAAGCACGTCATGGGGCTCTCTACAATTATGACTAATGACTAAATGCAGTGACTAACTTTCGTTGTTTGCTCTCCAGACACTCAACAAGTATCGACATTGACTGCAACAAGTATCGGACATTGACTGCAACAAGTATCGGACATTGACTGCAAAAGTTCGGACATTGAGTGCAACAAGTGTCGGTCATTGAGTGCAACAAGTGTCGGACATTGACTGCAACAAGTGTCGGTCATTGACTGCAATAAGTATCGGACATTGACTGCAACAAGTATCTGACATTGACTGCAACAAGTATCGGACATTGACTGCAACAAGTATCTGACATTGACTGCAACAAGTATCGGACATTGGCTGCAATAAGTATCGGACATTGACTGCAACAAGTATCTGACATTGACTGCAACAAGTATCGGACATTGACTGCAACAAGTGTCGGTCATTGACTGCAACAAGTATCTGACATTGACTGCAACAAGTATCGGACATTGACTGCAATAAGTATCGGACATTGACTGCAACAAGTATCTGACATTGACTGCAACAAGTATCGGACATTGACTGCAACAAGTGTCGGTCATTGACTGCAACAAGTATCTGACATTGACTGCAACAAGTATCTGACATTGACTGCAACAAGTATCGGACATTGACTGCAATAAGTATCGGACATTGACTGCAACAAGTATCTGACATTGACTGCAACAAGTATCGGACATTGACTGCAACAAGTGTCGGACATTGACTGCAACAAGTATCTGACATTGACTGCAATAAGTATCGGACATTGACTGCAACAAGTGTCGGTCATTGACTGCAACAAGTATCGGTCATTGACTGCAACAAGTATCGGACATTGACTGCAATAAGTATCGGACATTGACTGCAACAAGTATCTGACATTGACTGCAACAAGTATCGGACATTGACTGCAACAAGTGTCGGTCATTGACTGCAACAAGTATCTGACATTGACTGCAACAAGTATCGGTCATTGACTGCAACAAGTATCGGACATTGACTGCAACAAGTGTCGGACATTGACTGCAACAAGTATCTGACATTGACTGCAATAAGTATCGGACATTGACTGCAACAAGTATCGGTCATTGAGTGCAACAAGTGTCGGTCATTGAGTGCAATAAGTATCGGACATTGACTGCAACAAGTATCTGTTATTGACTGCTAGCAAGTGTTGTCAATCACTCGTTTATGTCATCTATCTCAGGAAAATAAGAAGACAAATGAATGTGGCAGATCTGATCAAAGTTGAAACCAAATCTTCCCAGACCTGTGCTAGTTTGGACACCCAGACCTGTGCTAGTTTGGACAGACAGTTGGGAATGTGGGAAGAACTTGAGAAAGTAAGAAAGTTCGTGTTAAACCGGAACTTTGGTTTTAGTTCTGTACCCCATGCCCAGTTAACTTAGTTTGTTTGTGTTTCATAGCAACGTATGTTCTCACATCTTCCAGGTGTGCGTCGAGTAGTAAACATCAAATATGTCAGCTAAACCAGTAATAAGAAAACATGAACCTGTCGACAGTACACTTGCAGCGATTGATTGATTGATTGATTGATTGATTAGGTGACTGGTTGATTGATTTGAATCATTACTACACTTCGATAAATAACCATGTGTTCCCCGATCTCTTTCTTATACCGGAAGATATCGGTGGCAGTGCACGAACTTTGTAGCACCGGCGATGGTTCCTGATGTATTTTAAATATTGTGGAGATAAAATTAGGAATTGTTTTTTAATTTTATTAATGAATTGTGTCCGAGTAGCGACTTTACAACCTACTTTTATCAATTCTCAACTCTCAATTGTACTTTTACTTGCTAAGTTTGAGTCTCCAGAAAATATCTTTACTCACGGAGAACAGCAGTACTTTGGAACTAGCGTGAGCAATTTACTCCATGCCATGACACTGCCCATGTCACATGACACTTGTGCCCATGTACAGACTTGTTACTCCATGTACTAGACATGTACTCTGTCCATGACACTTTACCTCCATGCCACATACACTTCTCCATGCACATGACACTTTTACTCCATGTCACATAGACATTACCATGTCACAAGCCTTGCCTCCATGACACATAGACACTTGTTACCTCCATGACACATAGACACTTGTTACCTCCATGTCACATAGACACTTGTTACCTCCATGTCACATAGACACTTGTTACCTCCATGTCACATAGACACTTGTTACCTCCATGTCACATAGACACTTGTTACCTCCATGTCACATAGACACTGTACCTCCATGTCACATACACATTTACCTGTCACATAGACATTACCTCCATGTCATAACACTTTTCCTCCATGTCACATAGACACTTGTTACCTCCATGTCACATAGACACTTGTTACCTCCATGACACATAGACACTTGTTACCTCCATGCACATAGACACTAACTTGCAGGATAAACATGCCTGCATGCCACATAGACACTTAAATTGCATGTATAGAACTGTTAGCCTGCATGCCACATAGACACTTAACTCAGGGATAAACAGTTGCCTGCATGCCACATAGACACTTAACTTGCAGAGATAAACAGTTGCCTGCATGCCACATAGACACTTAACTTGCAGGGATAAACATTACCTCCATGCACATAGACACTACTTGCGTATAACTTCCATGCCACATAGACACTTAACTTGCAGGGATAAACAGTTGCCTCATGCCATAGACATTTAAATTGCGTGATACATGCCTGCACACATAGACACTTGAACTTGACAGGGATAAACAGTTGCCTGCCATGCACATAGACACTTAACTTGCAGGGATAGCATTGTCTCCATGCCACATAGACACTTAACTTGACGAGATAAACAGTTACCTCCATGCACATAGACACTTAACTGCAGAGATAAACAGTTGCCTCCATGTCACATAGACACTTAACTTGCAGAGATAAACATTGCCTGCATGTCACATAGACACTTAACTTCAGAGATAAACAGTTGCCTCCATGCACATAGACACTTAACTATGTCAGATAGACAGTTGTCTCCTGTCATGACACTAATGCAGGATACAGTTGCCTCCATGTCACATAGACACTTTACATGCAGATAAACAGTTACCTCCATGTCACATAGACACTTAACTCCAGAGATAAACAGTTGTCTCCATGTCACATAGACACTTAACTTGCAGAGATAAACAGTTGTCTCCATGTCACATAGACACTTGACTTGCAGGATAAACAGATTACCTCCATGTCACATAGACACTTAACTTGCAGAGATAAACAGTTGCCTCCATGTCACATAGACACTTAACTGCAGAGAATAACAGTTGCCTCCATGTCACATAGACACTTAACTTGCAGAGATAAACAGTTGCCTCCATGCCACATAGACACTTAACTTGCAGAGATAAACAGTTGCCTCCATGTCACATAGACACTTAACTTGCAGGGATAAACAGTTGCCTCCATGTCACATAGACACTTAACTTGCAGAGATAAACATTTGTCTCCATGTCACATAGACACTTAACTTGCAGGGATAAACAGTTACCTCCATGTCACATAGACACTTAACTTGCAGGGATAAACAGTTGTCTCCATGCCACATAGACACTTAACTTGCAGGGATAAACAGTTGCCTCCATGTCACATAGACACTTAACTTGCAGGGATAAACAGTTCGTCCATGTACATAGACACTTAACTTGCAGGATAAACAGTTGCCTCCATGTCACATAGACACTTAACTTGCAGGGATAAACAGTTGCCTCCATGTCACATAGACACTTAACTTGCAGGGATAAACAGTTGCCTCCATGTCACATAGACACTTAACTTGCAGTGATAAACAGTTGCCTCCATGCCACTAGACACTTAACTTGCAGTGAAAACAGTTGTCTCCATGTCACATAGACACTTAACTTGCAGGGATAAACAGTTGCCTCCATGTCACATAGACACTTAACTTGCAGGATAAGCAGTTGCTCCATGTCACATAGACACTTAACTTGCAGTGATAAACAGTTGTCTCCATGTCACATAGACACTTAACTTGCAGGGATAAACAGTTGTCTCCATGTCACATAGACACTTAACTTGCAGTGATAAACAGTTGCCTGCATGCCACATAGACACTTAACTTGCAGTGATAAACAGTTGTCTCCATGTCACATAGACACTTAACTTGCAGAGATAAACAGTTGCCTGCATGTCACATAGACACTTAACTTGCAGGGATAAACAGTTGCCACCATGTCACATAGACACTTAACTTGCAGGATAACAGTTGCCTGCATGCCACATAGACACTTAACTTGCAGGGATAAACAGTTACTCCATGCCATAGACACTTAACTTGCAGGGATAAACAGTTCCTCCATGTCACATAGACACTTAACTTGCAGAGATAAACAGTTGCCTGAATGTCACATAGACACTTAACTTGCAGTGATAAACAGTTACCTCCATGCCACATAGACACTTAACTTGCAGTGATAAACAGTTGTCTCCATGTTACATAGACACTTAACTTGCAGGATAAACAGTTGCTCCATGTCACATAGACACTTAACTTGCAGGGATAAACAGTTGCCTCCATGTCACATAGACACTTAACTTGCAGGGATAAACAGTTGCCTCATGCACATAGACACTTAACTTGCAGGATAAACAGTTGCCTCCATGTCACATAGACACTTAACTTGCAGGGATAAACAGTTGTCTCCATGTCACATAGACACTTAACTTGCAGGGATAAACAGTTGTCTCCATGTCACATAGACACTTAACTTGCAGGGATAAACAGTTGCCTGCATGCCACATAGACACTTAACTTGCAGTGATAAACAGTTGTCTCCATGTCACATAGACACTTAACTTGCAGAGATAAACAGTTGCCTGCATGTCACATAGACACTTAACTTGCAGGGATAAACAGTTGCCTCCATGTCACATAGACACTTAACTTGCAGGGATAAACAGTTGCCTCATGCACATAGACACTTAACTTGCAGGGATAAACAGTTGCCTCCATGTCACATAGACACTTAACTTGCAGGGATAAACAGTTGCCTCCATGTCACATAGACACTTAACTTGCAGGGATAAACAGTTGCCTGCAAGTCAAAGACATTAACTTCAGAGATAAACAGTTGCCAGCATGTCACATAGACACTCTTGCAGAGATGAACAGTTGCCTGCAGTACAAAGACATTAACTTGCAGAGATAAACAGATGCTGCATGTACAAGAGACATAACTGCCAGAGATAAAGCAGTTGCTCCATATCAGAGACATTAGACATAGAGATAAACAGTTGCCTCATGTCCAGTAGACACTTAACTTGCAGAGATAAACAGTTGCCTGCATTCCACATAGACACTTAACTTGCAGAGATAAACAGTTGCCTCCATGTCACATAGACACTTAACTTGCAGGGATAAACAGTTGTCTCCATGTCACATAGACACTTAACTTGCAGGGATAAACAGTTACCTCCATGTCACATAGACACTTAACTTGCAGAGATAAACAGTTGCCTCCATGTCACATAGACACTTAACTTGCAGAGATAAACAGTTGCCTCCATGTCACATAGACACTTAACTTGCAGTGATAAACTGTTGTCTCCATGTTACATAGACACTTAACTTGCAGGGATAAACAGTTGTCTCCATGTTACATAGACACTTAACTTGCAGAGATAAACAGTTGCCTCCATGTCACATAGACACTTAACTTGCAGGGATAAACAGTTGCCTCCATGTCACATAGACACTTAACTTGCAGTGATAAACAGTTGTAAAGAACAAGTAGAAAACATAAATTCAGACGCACAAAGTCAGAAGACAAGGCAAAATAACGAATAGTATCTCCCCACTGTCAAATCAGAGATGAAGTGTCTATGCAGAATGCTGAGAGTATCAAGAAGACAGAATGCTGAGAGTATCAAGAAGACAGAATGCTGAAAGTATCAAGAAGAGGTCGATTTAGAAAGAAGATATTAGGAAAAACGTCACGATGGTTGCCTTTAATTCCCAGTGGTTCTCTGGTACACAGTTGATGCTGGTTCCCAGTGTTCTCTGGTACCAGTTGATGCTGGTTCTCAGTTATTCTCTGGTACCAGTTGATGCTGGTTCGATCTGAAAGTTGCTACGATCGGAAACAACTTGCACACTCAAATCTAATGTAAAACTGGGTAGTACAGTTAGACTGTATCTTCTTTCTTGCTTCTTCTTCTTCTGTTGTCGTTGTCTGCTACCCACTTTAAGCTACAAAGTGTTTTTGTGTCTTTGTGTAATGGTGTGTAATTATTGAGAAGGAAGGGACGATGAACAAATGTGACGAAATGACGAGCTAGTCAGAACCGGTTTAAGTAGTAAATAGACAAAACCCAATGTGTACCTATCAACTTTTGATTTGTCAATGGGGCTACTTTTATCTTGAACACCCTAGTAGAAATAGGGAACGATCTATTCAATAACTTTACCACTCCAGAAGGTTACGGTTGGTTTGAGTTCAAATATTTCTCCTTTTACAAATGTGATCTAACAATATCTGTACAGGAAAAGATTAAATGTACATCTCTCTCTCTGTTTCACCTTTCAGCTCCCCACGGAGCACAGGTCTTCAACAAACTTCTTCCAGCTCTTTCTCTCTCTTGCCATCTCTTTCAATTCTTTCCATATTTTACCTATCCTTTTTTCTTTAGGAGGTCTCTGTGGCTGAGTGGTTAAGCTCTTTGCCTTGTGAGTCGAAGGTCGTGGGTTCGAATCGGATCGCGCCGTTCTGTTCATGAGTGCAGTTTTTCCAGAGACCCTAGGATTGTTGCTGGAGCTACGGAGTTCGTGCTTTGTGCAATACTCTCGGCAGGTGGCTTGCCATTTCTGCGGAGAGGACCGAGCCATATGGGGTAAAACCCGGTGCAATGAAGTCAATCCTTCGGCTTTAAAACCCCCTTTAAAACCTATCCTTTTAATATCAGCCTCCAGCTCTCTTCTCCAGGTCTGTCTAGGCCTTCCCTACTCCTCTTTCTCTGCGGGTTCCAAAAGAGTGCCTGTCTTGCAATGCTTAAATGTACATCTAGCTGCAAGAATTAACAATAATCTTATTTGGGTCTTATGGGTTCTCTATGGCTAAGTGATTAAACCCTTTGCTTTGTGAGTCGAAGGTCTCTATGGCTAAGTGATTAAACCCTTTGCTTTGCGAGTCGAAGATCGTGGGTTCGAGTCCGGACCGCACCGTTCTGTTCACAAGTGCAGTTTTTCCAGAGACCTAGATTGTTGCTGGTGCTAAGAGTTCATGCTTTGTGCAATACTCTCGGCAGGTGGCGTGCCATTTCTGCTGAGAGTGACAGCCATATGGGCATAACCCGGTGTAATAAAGTCAATCCTTTCGGCTTTCAAACCATTTAAACCAAGAACATACTTTAAGTCAAGGGAGACTAGTGTATGTCTCATAACTGGAAACTACCTCAGCATCTTTCCTTGTAACAGGCTGGATTTGTTAAGAGTGATCTACCTCAGCATCTTCCTTGTAACAGGCTGGATTTGTTGAAGCGGTGATCTACCTCAGCATCTTTCCTTGTAACAGGCTGGATTTGTTGAAGCGGTGATCTACCTCAGCATCTTTCCTTGTAACAGGCTGGATTTGTTAACGTGAACTACCTCAGCATCTTTCCTTGTAACAGGCTGGATTTGTTGAAGCGGTGATCTACCTCAGCATCTTTCCTTGTAACAGGCTGGATTTGTTGAAGCGGTGAACTACCTCAGCATCTTTCCTTGTAACAGGCTGGATTTGTTGAAGCGGTGATCTACCTCAGCATCTTTCCTTGTAACAGGCTGGATTTGTTGAAGCGGTGATCGGAGCACATACGGACATGTCCGGAGTGATATGATGATAGTCTGACTGATACCTTCTTCTTCTTCTGCGTTCGCTTGCTATGAATTCATGCTTAGTATCGTTCCAAGTGTTACGCTTCTGACTGATTTTTTAGTGAAGGCCTGATTTCCTTGTTATCAGTGTCACACGCCAAAAAGATGTGCCGTCTCCGACGCCTGATGTAACAGATAACTGATAACCAATCTTCTCATTAAATAGGAGACGGCTAATGATTTGGTCTGATTATATCTGCTGATAAAGATTTATGTGTTGACAGAGATTGTATATGCTGATTGAGATTGTGCAATCAGAATAGATCAATTACTTTACCCCCCGCACCGAAAGTAGCCTACGATCAAGCCTTCAATATTATTTTATCTACCGTCTCATACAGACATATCATGCTTTGATGAAGACTGGGTTATATTTGACGTCCGACATGACAATTCCATCATTTGACATTTCTATTCAGAAACAAAGATTTGAAGAATGCCAGGAATAAATTGAGCAAAGATAAAATATCGTCGAAAGTCTACTTGATCAGAGTTGATTAGCATTACAAGTGGCCATTGTTGACGCGGTTCTGCCTCTTCCAATTTCTTGTCTCATTCATCTCTCGTAGATCGATAAGTCTACATTCGACATCAAATGCTTTCTTTACATTAACAACGTTGCTGTTTTTATTTTCTCTTCGGAGCGTTACAAGTAAATATTATGTTACCTCTGAATGAACTTTATGTTTACTGTCTCCCTTATTTCACTATTATGCAATTTTTCTCTGCAGTTTCTGATAGGTCACACTTGTGTCTGACATTTCGTTGTAAGTACTCGCTGGTAATGAACAAGTATTTTGGCACTCACAAGATGATGTAGGCCACATGCTTGAGTGGATTCAAATATATTGTCATTTATACTCAAATTATGCAGCCGAGATTGGAAATTTGCCAATTCTAGCGATCTGGTCTAAGACCTTTTTTCTGTTGCTTCTAAGATAAGGTTTTTGGTGGTCAAGTTTTGCTCACGACAAGCTACTAGCTGATGATGACAAACTTTCTCTGAAATGTCAGCTACTTTTATATTATTAAGAACAAGATAGAATTAATTTGTTCATATCAAATATTACTGGTTCACACTTGAAACTAAATACATTTGCAGTTCTGGTTCTGGTAACTGAAGAATGTGAGCGGAGAAATTGTTTCTTGTTCGACCGTGATGGTTATTATGTTGGTAGCAAGTGCTTGTACATTTGTGGGTATAATAGGCAATGAGTTTTCTTTAACAAACCAAAATACAAAAAAGGCTATTTTAATAATAAACTTCAACAAAAATGTATGCAAATTAAAATAAAACAAAGGGGGAATACAAAAATAGCGCTGTGATCAGAACGTTGCCACTCTAATAGTCCTTCGGAATTTCTCTTTCTCTCTCTCTCTCTCTCTCTCTCTCTCTCTCTCTCTTCTCTTATGGCCCAGATATCTCGTTCTGCAGCCGACATATTCAAATCATCAATTAACCCTGAAGCCATCTTCTTCGTGGTCTTCCTCTTCTCCTCTTTGTTGGGATGCCTTCTTCCATGATGGTTTTCTACAGCTCTTTGTGTTCTTTATATGTACAATATACTTCAATTTTCTCCTTCTTCTTTGTATTATCAACCAGTTTCCTTTGATCTTGTGTTTGTTCTGAATAGATCTATTTGTTCACTTCTCTGTCCATGATATATGTAGAACTCTTCTGTAACATATTCAAAAGCACATGTACATTTTTCTTCTGCCTTGTTAAATGTCCATGTTTCACATCCATAAGTTTAAAAAGTGTAAACTGTGAACATTTTCAATATGACCTGGTAGGAGATTAGACATCAGTAACCATATCAACAACGTAAAGAATAAACATTTCAACGTTACCATCATCATCTTACAATAAAATAGCTTTCTTTGATAAAACTAAAGACAAGCGGGTAAAGAAGAATTCAAAACTGTAGCGGAAGAAGATGATTTTACATATTCACACCAAGAAAAATATTTTTAAATTTTTCGTTTGTATGGTTAATTTTTTGTGTTCAAATTATATCGCTAATGAGCATCCCAGTTTTATTTTCATAGTTGGGTCGCCCTGTTTAAGGCTTCTCGTTTAACATTTCCCTTGTTACACAGATCATTGAAGGTGTCTCCGTGACGTAGAGATTAAGTGCACGTCTCTCGTGTCACAGGTACAAGGTTCGCTCCCTCATGGAGTCATCTGGATATTTTCCAGAGATCCCTGATCTCAGTGTAGGTGAGGTCGAGTTCCTAGTCCTATAGAAGACGGACGATAAAACGTAGGTCCCGTGTTCAATTTGAGCACGTAAAAGAACCCTTGACAGCTCAAAATCGTGAAGAGCAGGCTGGAAAGCCGATGCCCAGGCAAAATTCACTAGAATAGATTTAAATGGAATTCCTACAAAAGTATCTTCACCATCTTTCAAAAAATTACAACGGGGACCCTCGCCTGTGCTACGGAGTTCGTGTACTGCAGCTGAGATCTTTCTGTGCAAGAAATAGGTCGGAGCACACATGGCTACTCATCGAAGTCCAATCAATCAACAGATCATTGACAGTTTTCTCTTACTTTACGATTCCTCGTTCAACATTTCTTTTATTTTAGAACTTCTCGTTCAACAATTCACTTACTTGACGATTTCACGTTTGACATTTTACTTACTTGACGATTCTAGGGGTCTCTGGGGAAAAAATTGTACTTGTGAACATGTGAACAGAACGGTGAGGTCTGGATTCAAACCCACGACCTTCGACTCGAAAGGCAATGGTTTAACCACTTAGCCACTGAGACACACCCCCTCTCCCTTATTTGTTGCAAAGTAAATACACTGTCTAATTCATAATGCCTTTTCTATTTATAAATCTGCAGTCCACTGTAAAAGAAATATGCAGTCCACTGTAAAAGAAATGTGTAGTCCACTATAAAGAAATGTTAGTCCACGGTGTAAAAGAAATGTGTAGTCTACTATAAAAGAAATGTGTAGTCTACTATAAAAGAAATGTGTAGTCTACTATAAAAGAAATGTGTAGTCCACTATAAAAGAAATGTGTAGTCTACTATAAAAGAAATGTGTAGTCCACTATAAAAGAAATGTGTAGTCTACTATAAAAGAAATGTGTAGTCTACTATAAAGAAATGTAGTCTACTATAAAGAAATGGTAGTCTACTATAAAGAAATGTGTAGTCTACTATAAAAGAAATGTGTAGTCTACTATAAAAGAAATGTGTAGTCCACTATAAAAGAAATGTGTAGTCTACTATAAAAGAAATGTGCAGTCCACTATAAAAGAAATGTGTAGTCCACTATAAAAGAAATGTGCAGTCCCTATAAAGAAATGTGCAGTCCACTATAAAGAATTATTAAGTAAAAGAGTTAATATCTTTACAAGCATTGAAAAATAAGAATATATTCTTGATTAATGAAAGTCAACCTTCTGTGAGGGGTACTAGCCCTTGATGTAATCTGACAACGGTAATGTCAACTATTTAACAAATATGATTAGTGAATGTCTACTTGACAATGCTTGGTTTCTGGTGGGAATTGAAAGGTTTGAGTGATCTAACTGTCTCAAGGGATAAGGCTTCATTATTTTAACAGTCATTCAGTTTAATGACTTTATAATGGAAATTTTGTCTTTCAATTGTAAATGGTTTACTTGACTTTAAATGAAGTTTGTCTTGTTGAGATCGTCTTGAGATTTGTGGGTAAAGTGTGGGTGAATTTGTTGCATGGAAACTGTGTACAGACAGATCACCCACACTAACATACATATATACAGTACCACACTACAAGTAGCGTAAGGACATATGTCACCACACTTGCACATATACATATGATAAACTCGTCAATAAAGGAAGAAACTTAATGACAGAAAGATAGGAAGAGAGAGAGAGAAGAGAGAGAGAGTAATGAAGCAAAGATGAAAATAGACATAATGAAAGAGAGGGATACTTAGATATGAGTACAAGAGAAACAGTAATAGAGAAGAGAGAGAGAGAAAGAGAGAGAGAGAGAGAAAGAGTTATAGAAAGAGATAGAGATACAGTGAAACAGAGAGAGAGGAGAGAGAGACAAGATAAAACAGGAAGAGAGCAGAGAAAAAGAGTAGAAGTCGATCCACAAAGTGAGAGAAAGAGAAAGACACAGACAATGTGAAATAAATAAATAAATACCATTATTCATAAGATGGAAATACAAAATGCATGAATGGATAACCTAAAAAAACGTATGATAAAATATATCCGAACATTTACATAAAATCTATACACGATCCATGCTACTTACGTTTTACTGAAATATATATATTCTGTGAGCAGCCGTATCAATATACACAAGTACAGTTCCAAGTTCTTTGATTCCACTCACTGCAGGAGAAGTTTCAAGTTCTTTAATTCCATTCTCTGCAGTAAAAGTCTCAAGTTATTTTATTTCACTCTCTACAGTATCTGTTCCACGTTCTTTCATTCCACTCTCTGCAGAAGCAATTTCAATTTCTTTTTTTCCATTCTGTGCAGTAACATTTCCAAGTTCTTTGATCCCACTCTCTGCAGACGCAGTTCCAAGTTCTTTGATCCCACTCTCTGCAGAAGCAGTTCCAAGTTTTTGATCCCACTCTCTGCAGAAGCAGTTCCAAGTTCTTTGATCCCACTCTCTGCAGACGCAGTTTCAAGTTCTTTGATCCCACTCTCTGCAGACGCAGTTTCAAGTTCTTTGATCCCACTCTCTGCAGACGCAGTTCCGAGTTCTTTGATCCCACTCTCTGCAGACGCAGTTCCAAGTTCTTTGATCCCACTCTCTGCAGACGCAGTTTCAAGTCCTACCCAGACCAATTATTGATGTAGTCATATCAGTCTACGATTTTCTCTGTCCTTCATCTTCTCTTTTTGTCCCTCAACTGTCCCCCTGTAAAATCATTTTTGAAATTGAGTCGTGCTTTATTATATATCTAAATCAAACAGGAGTACCTCGTTACATCACTGTTACATGTGGCTGGAGTACATCGTTACATCACTGTTGCATGTGGCTAGAGTACATCGTTACATCACTGTTGCATGTGGCTGGAGTACATCGTTACATCACTGTTGCATGTGGCTAGAGTACATCGTTACACCATTGTTACATGTGGCTGGAGTACATCGTTACACCACTGTTACAAGTGGCTGGAATACATCGTTACATCACTGTTACATGTGGCTAGAGTACATCGTTACACTATTGTTACATGTGGCTGGAGTACATCGTTACACCACTGTTACAAGTGGCTGGAGTACATCGTTACACCACTGCTACATGTTGCTAGAGTACATCGTTACATCACTGCTACATGTGGCTGGAGTACATCGTTACACCACTGTTACAAGTGGCTGGAGTACATCGTTACATCACTGTTACATGTGGTTAGAGTACATCGTTACACCATTGTTACATGTGACTGGAGTACATCGTTACACCACTGTTACAAGTGGCTGGAGTACATCGTTACATCACTGTTACATGTGGCTAGAGTACATCGTTACACCATTATTACATGTGGCTGGAGTACATAGTTACACCACTGTTACAAGCTGAGCTGGAGTAATCGTTACACCACTGCTACATGTTGCTAGAGTACATCGTTACATCACTGCTACATGTGGCTGCAGTACATCGTTACATCACTGTTACAAGTGGCTGGAGTACATCGTTACACCACTGTTACATGTGGCTGGATTATGTCTGCTTGTGTGCATATTTATTATGTCTTTTATATACATATTTGTTTTATGTTATAAGAAACACGTTCGTAACACACGTCCGTAACACACCTGTAACACGTCTATACATACGTCTGCAACATATCTGTAGCACTTTTGTTCATAATCCTTATTTCTTCTCTGTGTGTCTCCGGTGAGTGTCCAACTCTCACGTCCGTACAGTCAAGTGCAGAAGCTCAAACATATAGGCCTTTATGGTTACGTTCTTTTTTGTGTTGTTGTAGGAAGCAGTTCGTGTATGTGCCCGCTTGTGTGTATGTGCGATTGGGTGTGTGGTTATATATATATATATATTGGTACAGCCCGAAAAGAACGACATACCAAATATGCAAAACGATTGATTAATCAACATCAAGCTGGCTTGTTGGACAGCTGCTGGATTTGTTAAGGCGGGGATCGGAGCACCTATGGAAATATCCGGAGTGCTATGCTGATAGTCCTCTGATAACTGATATATATATATGTTTGCGCGCGCGTGTGTGTGTGTGTGTGTGTGTGTGTGTGTGTGTGTTTGTGTGTGTGTGTGTGTGTTTTGTGTGTGTGTGTGTGTGTGTGTTGTGTGTGTGTGTGTGTGTTGTTGTGAGTGTGTGTTCGCTACCCCTCCCATCCCCTCTTCCCCTAATGAATGTGATTTTCTATGAGTATGTATACAGAAAATATATAACTCACTTCTAAACTAATTTAGGGCGCTGGCGTTTTCTGTTGATTTGTGCACCCAATTGACAATCACAATAAGCACAGGAATCTCTGTCCAGGGCATGCGCTCTCGAGAACTTTAGTCTATAAATATAGTTCAGTATTCAATATTGTTTGATCCCTTGCTGGGGAGTGATGGGGCTACTCTTAAACTCATTGATCGGTCTGGGGTGTTCCTCAATATAAATGTCTGAGTCAATTAGAGAACAACAGAAGGAGTGAGGGGATGAGTGATGAACAGAGGGAGAGATGGATTCAGGGTAAGATGGAGAGAGAGAGAGTGATGAAGAGAGTAAGATAAATAATGAGAGGCATAGGGAGTGAGTGAGTAATGAAGAGTGTGAAAGAAGGATGATTCAATGGAAGAGGAAGTAAGTGAATGAGGGAGTGAGTGAATGAGGCAGTGAGTGGGTGAGTGAGTGAGTGAGTAATGAAGAGTGTGAAAGAAGGATGATTCAATGGAAGAGGAAGTGAGTGAATGAGGGAGTGAGGGAGTGAGTGAATGAGGGAGTGAGTGAGTGAGTGGTGAGTGAGTGAGTGAGTGAGTGAGTGAGTGAGTGAGTGAGTGAGTGAGTGAGTGAGTGAGTGAGTGAGTGAGTGAGTGAGTGAGTGAGTGAGTGAGTGAGTGAGTGAGTGAGTGAGTGAGTAAGTGAGTGATTGAGTGAGTGAGTAAGTAATGAAGAGTGTGAAAGAAGGATTCAAGGGAAAAGGGAGTGAGTAAGTAATGAAGAAAGAGAGAGAACGATTGAGTGGAAGAGGAAGTGATTTGGAGAGAGAATTGATGAGTTGGAGAAGTGGAGTAGAGAATGAGTTGGGAGAGCAAGAGTGGGTTAAAACAAGGAAGAGAGTAAAAGATGAGAGAAAGACAGAGAGTTAAGTAGTGGAATAGATAATAGAATATGAAGAGAGTGGGTGCGGAGTGAGGGAAAGACGGTGAGTGGAATAGGAGTGAGTAGTAGAGTGAAGAAGTTGGAGAGAAAGTTAGCAATTGAGTCAGAGAGTAAGTTGATGAGTGTGAGAGAGAGAGAAAGAGAGAGAGAATAAGTGAGGGACTAACGGAGTGACGGTGTTAAGGACAACGTTTTATCAAAGATTGGTTGATTAATTGATTGATTGATTGATATATTACCATTGCACTTCGGTAAGTAACCATGTGTGCTCCGAACTCTTTCTTAAACAGGAAGATCTCAGCGATAGTGAACGAGCTCCGTAGCTCCGGCGAGGTTCCATGGTGTAATTTAGAAGATAATGAAAATATTTTGTAGGAATCTTGTTTTTGTTTCAATCTGTATAATGAATTTTGACAGGCTTCAGCTTTCCAGCCTGCCCTTGAACTGACAAGGGTTTTTACGTGCTCAAATTGAACACACGGCCTACTTTTCATCGTCCGTCTCCGATAGGACTAGGAACTCGATCTCACCTACACTGAGATTAGAGATCTCTGTAAAAACTTCCCTATAGCTCTATGACAGAATGAACCGAGTACCTGCGTAACGGGAGGTGATCAACTAACCTCTATCCCACAGTGATTGATTTAATCAAATATGATTGAAGGACTCAAAATACATTTATCAATCATGAATGATAGAAACAGAATCCTAGGCTAAACATTTCAAATGCATGTAACTGCAACCTTCATCTCTCTCTTCTCTCCTCTCTTCTCTCTCTCTCTCTCTCTGTCACTTTCTCTGTCTCTATTTCTTGTCGTATGCGATCATGTATGTGCTCAAACGTGTGCACTTGAGTACTGATTGTCAGCTCCCAATGTTGACATTATTCCGCACCATGAACTTAGACTGTTCATATCTTCTCTCTCTCTCTCTCTCACTCTCACTCTCTCTCTCACTCTCACTCTCTCACTCTCTCTTTTTCTTTCTCTACTCTCTCTTTCTTTCTTTCTCTCTCTCTCTCTCGCTCTCTCACCCTCTCACTCTCTCTTTCTCTCTCTCTCTCTCACACTCTCACTTTCTCACTCTCTTTTCTCTCTCGCTCTCTCACCTCTCTTTCTCTTCCTCTCTCTCTCTCTCTCTCTGTTGTCCTCTTTCTAGTTCCTCATTTATTCTGTAGGCTGTAAGCATATATGCATATGTGGGCATGTGTGTGTATGTGTATATGTGTGTGCGTCTATATAGGTGTGCATGCGTGTGTGTGGACGTGTATATGTGTGCATGTGTGTACGTGTGTGTGCGTGTGTGTGCATGTATGTGGCAGTGTGTGTGTGCGTGTATGTGTATGCATTTGTGTGCATGTATGTGTGTATAGGTGTGTGTATATACGTAAGTGAGTGTATGTATGTGTGCGTGGGTATGTGCGTGCATATCTGTATGTGTGTGTATGTGTGTGAGGGCGTTCGTGCGTGTTGATGCGTGTGCGTATGTCGTTGTGTGTGTACATGTGTACTCTCGTAAACAGGTCATAATTCAGAAGAATATTTTGGGTTGCAATTCTATGCATATGTTTGCCAGATTGCAATTCGTTTTTTTTTATTTGTCATTAGCTGTCATCCACCTCAAGTTAGTTAGTGTCAATTTTCTTATGTGGCATTCTTCTATGTGTCAGATAGGGAGGAAGATGTAGGCGGAACGATCAGAGAAAGAGGGAGAGGGAAGAGAAAATAAGGAGGAGAGGATGCAGAAAGGAGGTAGAGGGAGCGAGAAAAGTTGAAGGATAGTGGTGGGAGAAAGAGGGGGAGAGAGAACAGCAGGACAGGGAGAAGAGGTAGAGAGTGCTAGAGAGTAGAGCGAGAGAAAGAAGTATAGGGAGTAAGAAATTAGGGAGAGTAAAGAGAGTAGAGGAATGACAGAGAGGGCAGAGCGAAGAAAGAAGGGGTGGAAAATAGAGGCGAAAAGTATTCGATGAGAAAAAGTGAGAGAAAGAAACAAGAGTATTGTAGACAAATGTAGAAATATGAAGGAAAGAGTGCAGAGAGATAGAGACAGAGAGAGAGAAAATGAAAGGAAAAGAGTGAAAGGAAATAATGGGGAAAGCAAGAGCGTCCAACATACAATGTCCAACTTTCATGTCAGTTCAAGATTCCAGTTGACAATTAACTACTTTAGAAGTATACAAGTCGATGTCAGTCAAGACAAGTATATGGAGATGTCACAGACTCCAGTTTACCACTAACTATTTTAAAGTATACAAGACGATGTCAGTCAAGACAAGCTATTGAGATGTACACAGACTCCAGTTGACAATTAACTACTTTAGAAGTATACAAGTCGATGTCAGTCCCAGACACGCTATATGGAGATGTACACAGACTCCAGTTGACAATTAACTATTTTAGAAGTATACAAGTCGATGTCAGTCCCAGACACGCTATATGGAGATGTACACAGACTACAGTTGACAATTAACTACTTTAGAAGTATACAAGTCGATGTCAGTCCCAGACACGCTATATGGAGATGTACACAGACTACAGTTGACAATTAACTACTTTAGAAGTATACAAGTCGATGTCAGTCCCAGACAAGCTATATGGAGATGTACACAGACTACAGTTGACAATTAACTACTTTAGAAGTATACATGTCGATGTCAGTCCAAGACAAGCTATATGGAGATGTACACAGACTACAGTTGACAATTAACTACTTTAGAAGTATACAAGTCGATGTCAGTCCCAGACAAGCTATATGGAGATGTACACAGACTACAGTTGACAATTAACTACTTTAGAAGTATACAAGTCGATGTCAGTCCCAGACAAGCTATATGGTTATGTACACAGACTACAGTTGACAATTAACTACTTTAGAAGTATACAAGTCGATGTCAGTCCAAGACAAGCTATATGGAGATGTACACAGACTCAGTTGACCACTAACTACTTTAGAAGTATACAAGTCGATGTCAGTCCAAGACAAGCTATATGGAGATGTACACAGACTCCAGTTGACAATTAACTACTTTAGAAGTATACAAGTCGATGTCAGTCCAAGACAAGCTATATGGAGATGTACACAGACTCCAGTTACCACTAACTATTTTAGAAGTATACAGGTCGATGTCAGTCCCAGACACGCTATATGGAGATGTACACAGACTCCAGTTGACCACTAACTATTTTAGAAGTATACAAGTCATGTTAGTCCCAGACAAGCTATATGGAGATGTACACAGACTCCAGTTGATCACTAACTACTTTAGAAGTATACAAGTCGATATTTGAAACCGTTGGCAGAAGAAGAAATAGGGCATATGCCCCAGATGGTGTTTAAAAGGCACAAACTAGAGAGAGAAAGAGATGGGAGAGATATATATTTTTTTCTTTCTTTGCTCTAATCCTATTTTGTTTCACAGTGTCAGGATAAGAAGGGTTTTCTAGAACGGTCTCCTGTGTGCACTTTGTACATAGTGCCATTTTTTTCTTGAACACTTTGTCTCCCACTTCAGTGCCTGCTTTGGGATTCTTTGAGCATTTTTTCTCAGAGTGTAACCAACATATCTCCATCTTCTGATTCTTATAACAGATGTTACGAGTGGTTGACCAAACATATCTTCTCATAGTGTACCCAACATATCTCCATCTTCTGATTCTTATAACAGATGTTACGAGTGGTGGACCAAACATGTCTTCTCATAGTGTACCCAACATATCTCCATCTTCTGATTCTTATAACAGATGTTACGAGTGGTTGACCCAAACATTTCTCAGATTTCATCACAGACCTCAAGCTGGCTGCCTAGTTTGTGGACCACAATAAAATAAACGCATGACCAGAGATCGCCGAAAAAGAATCACTTCTGAATTCGTCCCATTTAATGTTCATTATTTTTCGCAAACATCTATTTTCAAATGTATTTAATTAACTTTCTGTATCTTTAGTCATTTTCCAACTCTCACTGGCATATGTTAGGATTAATACAACATTTGAATTGAAAATTTGTAATTTGGTTTTAAAACTGTAAAACTTTTGTGTTAGCAGTTACAGCACAGAATTTCAAACTAACAAATGTTATAAATATATTTTATTGTTATTTCATATACACAATCATATTTTAATTGTACCTTCAGCCATGGGCGTCAACATACATTTTTCCAGGAGTTTTAGTTTAGTAGTTGACTACACGGAAATGGAGAAGATCAGATTCGCATAAAACTGTATTATCAAAAAGCATTTTTCCGTGTGGATGGAGGGGAGGGTAGTGGTGGCACTTGTCCCTCTTGCCCTAACGTATAAACGCCCATGTCAACAGATTAAATAGAACAGTTTTGTTCTAGCGCAAAAATTAACAATTTATACAAAAATTGTAGGTTAATTGTAGAAATTACTATATTTATAATGGGAGGAGATAGAGACAGAAGTAGAGAGAGAAAGAGAGAGATAGAGACAGAAGTTGAGAAAGAAAGAAATAGAGTGTTGTAATAGAGTAATAATCGTATTAAAATTTATTTACAAACGTAGGTAAATACGAAACGAGAATCAAGACGAGTTTGAACGTCTACGACGTGTCTTGCAGAAACAACTCACATGATATGAACATTATTTACATTACAACATAGATATCCTTTAACATAACAATACAGCAATGTATAACAGCATCAGATACAGCAGTACATTTCAACATAAACAACAGCAATGTATAGCTACATAAACAAATACAGTACATTTCAACATAAACAACAGCATGGTATATAAACATCAAAAACAGTCTTTCGTTCAAACATCAATTTGCAGCAATTTTTCTGATATCAAAATCAGCAATTCGTTTCAGCATGAAAAACATTAGTTTGTAAACAACATGAGAACACTGTAATTTGTTCCCTTATTTAAAACAACAATTGTTCCAATAATCAAAACAGCAACATGTCATACTAAAAAGCAGAGTTGCGTTGTTTTTAAAAAAGCAACAGTGGGGTCAACATTAAAAACAATGTCTTCCAACCACACAAAAACAATATTTACTGAAACATTAAATTAACATAATTTGCTCGAATTTTAAAAATCAACAATGCGTTTCAACAACAAAAACAGTAAATTATTTCAACAATATAAAAATAGCAATTGGTACAATATAAAAGCAGCAAAGTATTTCAATATCAAAAACAACAAGTTGTACGAGTATTTCCATCAGACAGCAAAATCAGCAGTCTGTTTCAATATCAAAAACATACGGAGTTGTTTTGTTTTTTTCAATATAAAAATTGCAGTTTGCTCCAATATATGTTTAAAAAACAGCAGTGTTTTGCAATATACGAGTTTAACAAAAATATCGATATGTTTCAACATGCTAAACAAAAAAATTGTGTGTTAAAAAGAAGTTATATAACTATGTATTTCATTGTTGGTCAACAAGCTGGGTTCTGTGCCTGGCTCTGTGTCCAGCTCTGTGTCCAGCATAGTTGAGACTAGCTCTGTGTCCAACTCTGTGTCCAGCTCTGTGTCCAGCATAGTTGTGTCCAGCTCTGTGTCCAGGATAGCTGTGTCCAACTCTGTGTCCAGCATAGTTGTGTCCAGCATAGTTGAGACTAGCTCTGTGTCCAGCTCTGTGTCCAGCTCTGTGTCCAGCATAGTTGTGTCCAGCTCTGTGTCCAGGATAGCTGTGTCCAGCTCTGTGTCCAGGATAGCTGTGTCCAACTCTGTGTCCAGCATAGTTGTGTCCAGCATAGTTGATGTCCAGCTCTGTGTCCAGCTCTGTGTCCAGCATAGTTGTATAAAGCTCTGTGTCCAGCATAGTTGTGTCCAGCTCTGTGTCCAGCATAGTTGTGTCCAGCTCTGTGTCCAGTTCTGTGTCTAGCATAGTTGTGTCCAGCTCTGTGTCCAGCATAGTTGTGTCCAGCTCTGTGTCCAGCATAGTTGTGTCCAGCTCTGTGTCCAGCATAATTGTGTTCAGCTCTGTGTCCAGCATAGTTGTGTCCAGCTCTGTGTCCAGTATAGTTGTGTCCAGCTCTGTGTCCAGCATATTTGTGTCCAGCTCTGTGTCCAGCATAGTTGTGTAAAGCTCTGTGTCCAGCATAGTTGTGTAAAGCTCTGTGTCCAGCATAGTTGTGATCGTCTAGTATTTTTATGAATAGCGAAATGGGAAATTGTTAACCTACTGAAGACCCGTAGAACACACAGCCAACCCACGTTCTAGGGGTATAGACCAGAAACTTTGACCCCAACGTCCATGACTAACGGGCTCTGACAATCTAGGGGATAGACTCCCTTAATCAGTTTTTAGTTCTATGTAGAGATGCGAACCCGAATAAATAAGCATGAAGAAACAGGATATGCTGTCTACGGGTCTATAGGCGTCTAACTGGCACAACAAACTCAAACTATAAGGCAATCATCATCAAATAGTTTGTCCTGAGCAGAACTTTGACACTTTAACAGTCCTTCAGAATTTCTCTCTCTCATAGGCCAGATATCTTGCCTATCAGCCGATCCCATACGAACCACAAATGAGTGGTTTAACAAGCGATTATTGCAGAACAAACGAACAAGATAAGAAAGGAGTTTCAAAATTAAAATTATCAATTTGTTCCAACATTAAATACACCAGTTTGTTATATAATCAAAAACACCAACTTGTTCCAAAATACATTTTTTTTAAAATATGTTGCAAAATGTGAAGAAAATCAACAGTCAATTTGTTCCAGTATAGAAAAAAAAACAGCCAGTTGGCCTAACATAAATAACAGTCCTACTTATTTTAAACACCAAACACTACATAACTCAGTCCATACAATTAACCACTACAACGGCATGCAATTGTGCACCAAACACACCACTAGCCACTATAGTAACATTTTAGAAAGATCACTTTATTTCTCTTTCCACAAACTTTTCATGTTGTTATCGTAGCTATAATTAAATGGCCTTTCTCGTTTATACAGACGAACATTGTGCAAGTTTGTGTCTGTGACTACTTCTGAGTTTGCGCTAGCTTTTTCTTGTCTTCAAGCTCATCGCTAAGTCTCTTTTCAAAGAATTCTGAACCTTTGCATAATCTTATTTTTCAAATAACTCGGTAATCAGCTAGTTTTTCCCATTTCTTGTGACCAGTAGAAAAGTTCTTCATTGAGACCTGATGTGAATCCTAATATCTGGTCGGTGGTCTGCTTTAAAGTTTCTTCAGTTCCGAAAGTTCAGAGAACAACACCTGTTGGGGTATGGGGCTGTTATCCACCCTTCTCACATGTTCCAACTGCTGAGGGCTCCCATGATGGATGGCAAGTTAGCGATTTGCAGCATTTTCTAATTGGTTATCTTGTCGTACCACCTAATGTTCGTAGTCTGTAGCTATAATTAGTAACACAAATATGCGTATAAATAGTCTACTGTATGTTATATATTTAACTGATCATCATCATCTAGTAGCGTATCTTGAGCAGAACTTTGCAACGCTAACAATCCTTTGGAATTTCTCTCACATACAGATGTCCCGTCTCTGCAGCCGTCATCCCCAAACCATCAGTTACATCCTGAATCCATCTTCTCCTTTGTCTTCCTCTTCTCCTCTTTGCCGCGATTCCTCCTTCCATAATGGTCTTCTCCAACCCTTGGTGTCTTTTTATATGTCTAAAATATTTCAATTTTCTCTTTCTTATTTGTAGCATCATCCAGTTTTCTTTGATTTTGAGTTCTTTCTGGATATATCTATTTTTCTCTTCTCTGTTCATGATATATGGAGTACTCTTCTGTAACACTTATTTTCAAAATGACATTTTTTAAACACTACCTTATTAAATGTCCATGCTTCACACCCATATGTTATCATTTTGAATATGCATTTACTTAGTATTCTTAGCTTTGTTTTCATGTCAGTCCCATTCCATACTGTTTGTAGTTGTTGAATTTGTATGTACGGCCATGTTTGTTCCATTCCATACTGTTTGTAGTTGTTGAATTTGTATGTACGGCCATGTTTGTTCTTCTATTAATTTCCTTCATCCCATCACCATCTGTTGCTAGCAGTGAACTAAGATATTCAAAACTCATCACATTATCTATATTTTCTTCGTTAATTAAAATAAATATCATTTTGTCTTGTTTATTTTTCTAATATCTACAACAAACATTGTCATGTTTATTTTTCTAATATCTGCAACAAACATTGTAATGATAAAACTTTTTGTGTGATAAATATTAGTATAGTGTAACATAATGGTGGTACAGACTCGGTAAAGGTTCACGGTATGAAAATGGTTAACCATCAATTCCTCTTTCTTGCCTTAAATTATATTCATTATTATCATGATTAAAATGTTTCAATAATTGCTTTCATGGATGTATAAGTACCAATTGCTGTACCAAATATCCCAAAACAAAATATTAATATATCTTTGATCAAGATGTGTTTTGGTATTGGTTTCTCTTCCTTCAAGAGTGTGACAATCTCTATAAACGATGGCAATATTAGTGCCAGAAATGAACAGGCAACAGCTCCAATCAGCGAGATTAGTAGATCGATGTGTGGAACAGCAGCAGCGAACCCAACTGTAGGAATAGATTGAAGAGACAATCATAATTATAACCTAGCAATCATCGTATGTCTTATATTAGCAATCAATTCCATTTTATGTGGACATTCAATATGCTTACATGGTATACAAAATTACGTGATGTGATATATATATTTATATATTATATATTTATAAATATCTTTTCGTTAACCGTATACACAATAATCGTTTATGTTGACAGATTCAAGTTGCATTGATTAGCCATGTCAATCGAACTTGAATCTGGAACGGAACCGATTACATTGTATACAATTAAGACCCTGTTGTTGTATGTTAATGGGTGTTCAGTTATTAATTTTGTTGTCAATTGTTGTATGTTAATGGGTGTTCAGTTATTAATTTTGTTGTCAATTGTTGTATGTTAATGGTTGTTCAGTTATTAATTTTGTTACCAATTGTTGTATGTTAATGGGTGTTCAGTTATATTTGTAAATGTTCAAAGTAGGGTCAGACTAAACATAAACCAATGATAAATGTTTATTGCGATCTTGTGTATGTGCATGTGACTGCGTGTATAGGTGTATGTGCATGTGACTGCGTGTATAGATGTATGTGCATGTGGCTGGTTGTATAGATGTATGTATATGTAACTGCGTGTATAGGTGTATGTATATGATGCGTATGTGAATTTTTATGTTGTGTGTCTGTGGCTGTACATGTGGGTGTGATCGTGGGTCCGCGCATGAAATGTATGCGGGTGTGTTATTGTCAACGTGTATGTGTGTAGGTACTTGAATGACAACTAATATATGCATGTTTATGAGTGTGTGGGTGTGTGTGGGTGTGTGTGGGTGTGTGTGTCTGTGTGTATAAGAGTGTATGTAGGTACGCTCAGATCTATGAATGTAAGCGATTAGTCATATGAATTGCCCTCTGACAAAACGCTTTTGAATATTGATCCCGGCAGACAAGAAATAAAAACTCCAAATTAATTTATATTTTCAGCCATGATTAAAACACATTACACATTTATGTTAGGGAACGAGTAAGCTCAGACAGCAATCTCTATGACCACTCAGATCTGCTACCGTGTTACATTTATAACTCTTTATTAGCAGTGATACTATAAAGTGAGGTTTTATGTTCGTAGAATGCTTATGTGACGTAAGCAATATGGCAGCGACAAGACGTGTTGTCGTTAGCTTGTGCTGGATTGTGCTTCGTTTCTTGAATTCCCAGTGGATTTGATGTGTTATTCGGAAGAAAGGATAGTTATTTCGTCCAAGTTTTATGTAATGTTTCAGTTGAAAACATAGAATACATCGGGTCGACGTAGTTTCTTGAGAGATGAACGCTGTTATCAGTTTGAGCGACACAACACAGTGTTCTCCCGTTATATTGTCATATAAGTCATGTCACCGAGTATCCACCGGTATAAGTAGAAACCTCTGATGTTGGTCGGAGAGGGTCACTCACTTGTTCTGACAACAGCAAATGGTTGTCTAAGATGGAGAATAGCTCCTCATGTGGATGTGGAAGGCAAGGGAAAACCACCACATTGTTCTCCCAAGAAATGTTATGGATCAAAACAAATCGAAATTATCGAAAGACGTTATAGGAAGTCCCATGGGGACTGTCTCGTCCGGTAGGGTTAATCATGAGCTGCAGGTGATACCCGATCGTCATCCAGCTACTGTTAACAAAATCAAGATAAGACACCAATTAAATGTGGCAACTTGGAATGTAAGAATAATAGCCCAAGCAGGAAAGCTCGAAAACATAAAGAAGGAAATGTAAAGAATGCGAATTGACATTTTAGGCGTAAGTGAGATGCGATGGCTGGGTGCTGGAGAGCTGCAATCAGACAGCTATAGAATCATTTACTCTGGAAGGAGCACGCACGATAGATGGGTAGGAATAATACTAGATTCAGAGAGATCAAAGATGTTGAAGGGATACTGGACAGTTTCAGAGTCCTCTTGGTGAAATTAAATGGACGACCTGTAGACATCAACATTTTACAGGTATATGCCCCAACTACAGACAGTACAGAAGAAGATCTAGATCAATTTTACAATGAGCTTAAAATGGCCATTGAACAGTGCAAAGGACACGAGATGACTGTGCTCCTTGGAGATTTCAATGTTAAGGTTGGCAGCGGGAATGTGAAAGGTGTAACAGGAAAATATGAACTGGGCAATAGAAACGACAGAGGTGACACTTTGATAGAATGGGCCAGAACACACGACATGATTATAGGAAATACCTGGTTTAAACACCACCCCAGACGTCTATGGACATAGAGGAGTCCAGGAGGAAATACGTACAATCAAATAGACGACATTCTAGTCCCTAAATGATTTAGGAATGGTTTGCTATCCGTTAAAACAAGGCCAGGAGCAGATTGCAACAGCGATCATGTACCAGTAGTCGGAAAATGTAGAATAAAATTGAAAAGAATAAAGAAGGCTCCACAAAACATCAAAATAAATTTAGCTCTACTTCGAACAGACATAGATATGAGAGAGAGGTACAACATGGTGGTACAGAATAGGTACAACGCAAATAGCAAAGATACAAAACATTGATGAACAGTGGGAAATGCTAAAGAAGTCAACATGCCAAACATCATCTGAAATCATACCAAAAATAAAACACAATGTAAGGAAGAAATGGATGACAGACGAAATATTACAGTTAATGGATGCAAGAAGAAACAACAAGCAAAATACAGAAGAATATGACAGACTAAATAAGGAGACTAGATAAGAAAGGTGCAGGGTAGAGAAAGAGAACTGGCTCAATCTGAAATGCAGCAAAATTGAGAAACAGCATAACAAAGACACAAAATCTTTACACAAACAAATAAATGACATCACAGGAAGAAAGACACACTCAAACTGGATGTATAAAATCCAAAGAAGGTTCGATATTAATGGGGGAAGAAAACATAACGGGACGATGGACGGAATATATTGGAGAACTCTATGATGATGACAGAGGAGAACTAAATATACCAGACACATGCAAGGGACCACCAATACTTGCACAGGAAGTTGAAGCTGCCATAAAATACATTAAGAGGGGAAAGTCTCCAGGTTCAGATAACATAACGTCAGAAGAAATTCAAGTTCTAGGAAATCTAGGAACAGAAGTGATAACAAAGCTTTTAAACGACATATATGACAGTGGTTGTATTCCAAAAGATCTACTAAAGTTCATATTTACTGCTTTGCCGAAGAAATCAAGAGCAGTGAAATGTGAAGATCACCGCACTATCAGTCTTATGAGTCATATGACAAAGATACTACTGAGGATAATGATGAGAAGGATGAAAAACAGAATAGGACCAGAAATCAGTGATGAACAGTGTGGATTTGTTGAAGACAAGGGCACTAGCAATGCTATATATATCCTAAGAACACTAATAGAAAGTTCAATAGAAGTAAAAGCAGATCTATACTTGTGCTTTATAGACTACACCAAGGCGTTCTACAATGTACGCCATCAAGAACTTTCCAGTTAGAGAGCTTAAACATCGACAGCAAAGATCTAAGAGTCATTCAGAACATATATTGGCAGCAAACAGCAGCTATAAGAATAGACAAAACGATTGGAACTTTCTAGATCAAAAAAAATATGACATGATATATATATGAAGACCACAATACTTTGACAATACTTTGACAATAAATTAACTATAAATAGACAATAAATTGACAATAGTTGGACAAAACTTAGACAATATCCTGACTGTACTTACACGTGAGTATGACTATGCTCAAACGAACAACATACTCTCCATATATGCGAACCTTTTCTTTCTTCAAATAGACTTTAATCTTGGGCCAGATGATAGTAATTGGCACATAGAATTGTATGTTGTATGTGATCAAGATGGAGACGGCGAACATCAGTCTGACAGATATGTACAATCTAGATCAGGAGGAACAAAATGTTCATATTTATGTTCAAACTTAATGTTGCAGAATTAAAGGTGTGTGTATGTGTGTGCGTGCATGCGTGTGTGTGTGTGTGGCGCAATTGTGTGGGTGTGGGTGAGCGCAATTATGTGCGTAATTGTGTGATTGTGTGTCGCACGTGTGTGTGCGTGTGTTCCTGTTCGTCTGTGTGTATGTGTATATGCAGGCACATATGCTTTTTCTCAGCCTTGTTAAACATCAATTGTTCACTCACAAACGTTGTCACATGAAATATGAATGCTCTTAGTATTCTGATTTTTGTTTTCCTATCAGTTCCATTCCAGACTGTTTTTAGTTCTTTAATATTTTATACGGCCATGTTTGTTCTTCTATTAATTTCCTTCATCCCATTTCCATCTGTTGTTAGCGGCGAACCAAGATTTGCAAAACTTCACATTTTCTATTTTCTATCCGATCATTAAAAAATCCTTTATCATGCTCATTTATTTTTGTTTTTGCCACATTGAGATATAGATTTGTTTGTCGCTTTTATCTTGCAACCGAGAGGTAGGTATCTCATGTCTCCGAGTTGAAGATATCAAAGGTTCTGTATGTTGATCGCGTTTGCTGTTCGATTGTTAATCAATCAATCAATCGTCATGCCTGCCGGCGTAGGCTATAATGCCTCTCTAAAACTCTCCCTCTCCTCTCTCTCCTCTATCTATCTGGTGCATTTGATCAGTTCTGACGTCAATCTCTTGACAGACCACAATGTCAGACCATCTAACATCTTCTCCCTCTGTAAAACTTATTTGTAGGAAATTTATTTTTAATATTTCTAATGAATTTTTCCCGGGCAGCGGCTTTCCAGCCTGCTCTTCTCAATTTATTGAACTGTCAAGAGTTCTTTTACGTGCTCAAATTGAAAATGGACACGTTTTATAGTCCGTTTCCGATAGACTAGGACACGATGTCACCTACACTGAGATCAGAGAGTCTCAACGGGTAAGAGCAAAAATATAAAATGTAAAATATCAGACTACAGGTAAGAACATCAATGTTTAGACTACAGGAGTTCTCCAGGTAAGACATATTTTAGGATTAGGTTATTGCTGCTCTGTATGTCGTCTCCAAACTTAAGGTAGCCATAAAAACCGATTGTTGCATACAAGCAAACTGTACCACACATGCCCAAGTTGAGAACCCCAAACCAACCACCAAAGTCTTGAGGACGCTGCATGCTATTTCTTAAAGGTAGTACCTGGATGGAAACACACACACAAACACACATTTATGAAACAGTTCAATATTAACAACCGTTTATATCAGGCATTGGACATTGCTGACTCGTTCTTAGGTCTTTCTAGAATGGGTTTTTTGTGCGCTTCATAGATAGTGTTTTCCACTGCCTCTGTTATTTCTGAGAACCACTTTTTGCGTGCATTGTTGATTCATTGTATCGGAGTAGCTAGCATTGCTCTTTGATGTGAACTATCTGTTGGTAATCTGCTTATGTGGTCCAACCATTCAGTTTGTTGTTTCTTCATGAAGTTTAGTACTGATGCTGTACTCACTTTATTTCTACTGTCTTCGGTCCGGGTTTGGCACAGATAGCATAATGTGAGCGTCTCTAGCTCAAGCGGTAGTGAACTCGATCACGAACCCAATCGTACCTGGTTCAAACCTCACGGTGGGCAAATTTGGAAGCAAATTCGTTTCCGTGGGATTTTTACACAAGGTAAAAATAGACCTCACCGTTCAGAAAGCAGTGGCAAACTACTGAACGTATAAGTGGTGCCTAGAAAAATCAACGACTCGTTTACTGTGCATGATGGTTTCGTCCTTTAGGATATGCTACGATTTTCATTTCAGCATAATGTTGAGAGGAAATTGTGTTAAACAATTCTCTGTTAGTGTTCATGTTTACATGTTGACATGATGACATGATGACATGTGTATATTAACAATTATTTCTATCAAACATTGTCCATTTCTGGCGTGGGTGTCAAAAGTCTTCAATCAGAAATCTTTAGCAAGGACATGCTTTGAATATCATAAAATAACACTTCTCCATAGGAGAACTTTGCCACCCTAACAGTCCCTCTGAATTTCTCTCTCTCTCATAGACCAGATGTCGTACCTCTGTAGCTACCATGCTCACATCCTCAATTACATTTTGAATCGATCTGTTTCGATGTAGTTCTCTTCTTTTCTGTGCCGAGATACTTCCTTCCAGAATGGTCTTCTCCAACTCTTCTTGTCTTTTTTATATGTATTCCATAATTAGTGTTTAGATTATCTAGACATCTTCTTGGTAGCGTCTGTAGCTTAGGGGATAGTGATTCGGTCTATTAACCCCGACGTTCTGAGTTCGAATCACGCTACGGACGATTTGGTTGCAAATTGTTTCGCATGGATTTTTACAAAAGAACGATGACAGCACTGTTCAGAAAGTAATGGCAATGACAACGTAATAATGCCTAGAAACATCACAAACAGCGTTAAAAAGCTGGGTTGATTCGCAAAGTTCTGTAAAGGATACGAATTTACTAGACTTCTTCTTAGAAGGTAGTCTACCATTGCTTTTCTTCCTGGCACTTACCATACTGGCAGTGACCATACTGGCAGTGACCATACTGGCAGTGACCATACTGGCAGTGACCATACTGGCAGTGACCATACTGGCAGTGACCATACTGGCGTGACCATACTCTCCATAACCGTAGTCATTATTTCTAGATTTGCATACCAGTACATGATATTTATATCAATTCATTTATATAATATTTATATCAGTTCATTTATATACATAATATTTATATCAATTCATTTATATAAAATACATTTATTATAAGTGATGTGTGTACATCATCATCGTGCAGGATGTCAGTTGTAGAACACTGATCTCAGTACAGCCCATCTAAAATCATCTCCCATTCTAGCATGTTCTCCTGCCTTCTTTTTATCAGCACTTTTACCTGCACTTATACCAGTACTCTTACCTCCTCCTACACAGTACTCCTACCTCCTCTTACACAGTACTCCTACCTCCTCTTACATCAGTACTTCTACCTCCTCCTACACCAGTACTCCTACCTCCTCTTACATCAGTACTCCTACCTCCTCTTACATCAGTACTTCTACCTCCTCCTACACCAGTACTCCTACCTCCTCTTACATCAGTACTCCTACCTCCTACATCAGTACTTCTACCTCCTACACCAGTACTCATATCTCCTCTTACATCAGTACTTCTACCTCCTACACCAGTACTCCTACCTCCTCTTACATCAGTACTCCTACCTCCTACACCAATACTCCTACCTCCTCTTACATCAGTACTTCTACCTCCTCCTACACCAGTACTCCTACCTCCTCTTACATCAGTACTCCTACCTCCTCTTACATCAGTACTTCTACCTCCTCCTACACCAGTACTCCTACCTTCTCTTACATCAGTACTCCAACCTTCTCTTACATCAGTACTTCTACCTCCTCTTACATCAGTACTTCTACCTTCTCTTACATCAGTACTTCTACCTTCTCTTACATCAGTACTTCTACCTTCTCTTACACAGTACTCTACCTCCTCTTACATCAGTACTCTACATCCTCTTACATCAGTACTCCTACCTCCTCCTACATCAGTACTCCTACATCCTCTTACATCAGTACTCCTACATCCTCCTACACCAGTACTCCTACCTCCTCCTACATCAGTACTCCTACATCCTCCTACATCAGTACTCCTACATCCTCCTACATCAGTACTCCTACCTCCTCCTACATCAGTACTCCTCATCCTCCTACATCAGTACTCCTACCTCCTCCTACACCAGTACTTCTACATCTCCTACATCAGTACTCCTACATCCTCTACACCAGTACTCCTACCTCCTCCTACATCAGTACTCCTACCTCCTCTTACATCAGTACTCCTACATCCTCCTACATCAGTACTCCTACCTCCTCTTACACCAGTACTCCTACATCCTCCTACATCAGTACTCCTACATCCTCCTACATCAGTACTCCTACCTCCTCCTACATCAGTACTTCTACCTCCTCTACATCAGTACTCTACATCCTCCTACATCAGTACTTCTACCTCTCCTACATCAGTACTCCTACATCCTCCTCATCCTCCTCATCAGTACTCCTACATCCTCCTACATCAGTACTCCTACATCCTCCTACATCCTCCTACATCAGTACTCCTACATCCTCCTACATCAGTACTCCTACATCCTCCTACATCAGTACTCCTACCTCCTCCTACACCAGTACTCCTACCTCCTCTTACATCAGTACTCCTACCTCCTCTTACATCAGTACTTCTACCTCCTACACCAGTACTCCTACCTCCTCTTACATCAGTACTCCTACCTTCTCTTACATCAGTACTTCTACCTCCTCTTACATCAGTACTTCTACCTCCTCTTACATCAGTACTCCTACCTCCTCCTACACCAGTACTTCTATCTCCTCCTACATCAGTACTCCTACATCCTCCTACATCAGTACTCCTACATCCTCCTACATCAGTACTCCTACATCCTCCTACATCAGTACTCCTACCTCTTCCTACATCAGTACTCCTACATCCTCCTACATCAGTACTCCTACATCCTTCCTCATCAGTACTCCACATCAGTACTCTACATCCTCCTACATCAGTACACCTGTCCTCCTACATCAGTACTCCTAGCATCCTCCTCATCAGTGCTCTACATCCTCCTACATCAGTACTCCTACATCATACTCCTACATCCTCCTACATCAGACTCCACATCCTCCTACATCAGTAAATCCTACATTCCTCCTACATACCACGTCTCCTCATCACTCCTACATCAGTACTCACTACATCAGTACCCTACATCCTCCTACATCATACTCCTACATCCTCCTACATCAGTACTCCAACATCCTCCTACATCAGTGAAATCCTAGCATCCTCCTAGAATCAAGTACTCCTATCCTCTACATCCTCCACATTCCCCATTGTCTCCACATCTCTCCTACATCCTCCACATCAGTACTCCTACATCTCCTCATCCTCCTACATCAGTATTCCTATCATCCTCCTACATCAGTACTCCCACATTCTCACATCAGTACTCATCTCCTACATCAGTACTTCTACATCTCCACATCATCTCATTCCTCCTACATCAGTACTCCTACATCTCCTACATCAGTACTCCTACATCCTCCTACATCAGTACTCCTAGCATCTCACTGTACATCATGACTCCACATCCTCCTACATCAGTACTCCTACATCAGTCTCCTACATCCTCCTACATCAGTCTCCTACATCCTCCTACATCAGTACTCCTACACCTCCTACATCAGTACTCCTACATCCTCCTACATCAGTACTCTACAGTACTCCTACATCCTCCTACATCAGTACTCCTACATCCTCCTACATCAGTACTCCTACATCCTCCTACATCAGTCCCTCATCCTCCTACATCAGTACTCCTACATTCTACATCCTCCTACATCAGTTCACATCTCCTACATCCTCCTACATCAGTACTCCTACATCCTCCTACATCTCCTACATGTACTCCTACATCAGTACTCCTACATCCCATCCCCTACATCAGTACTCCTACATCCTCCTACATTCTCATAGTACTCCTACATCCTCCTACATCAGTACTCCTACATCCTCCTACATCAGTACTCCTACATCCTCCTACATCAGTACTCCTACATCCTCCTACATCAGTACTCCTACATCCTCCTACATCAGAGTATTTATATTTTTTCCTACATAGTTCATATATACGGTTACAACTTCACTGCAATGGGTCACCTCATAATTCATAATTGCTCCGTTCCTGTGCCAACACAAATCACACGAAATGCTAACAACTGTCTCCTGACCGTGTGAACTAATTCCAGAATGAAACAGCTGTACCGCCACAAAAAGCAACCTACGCCACATAAATGCATATGGTCGTCGCTAAAGTGTTAACACAAAACTGTTCATCCCTTGAATTGCAATTCTTGTCGAAGAGAACATCAATCACGACAAAATCCAGCTTTCTGCATACGCAATATCACTGCACACAGATTGAGCCGGTTCGTCATAACCGCTGTCCGTCATTTTCTGAATACCCACAACAAACGCACGGTTAACACAGTAGAACGCATTCCATGTAACAGTCATAGCTCATAGCGTTGCTCAAGAACTAACTCAGTAGCTCGTCAAACGAAATCGAAAAATACCCGACCAACCATGGTGGAAATGCGCTAGCAAAGTCGTGTCCAGAATCAAACAGTCCTGATTCTGAATGGCCCTCCCGCATTCCGCCATTGTTGACCAGATTTTTCTTCTACAACAGATTATTTCCTACAACAGTACTCGTACCTCCTACATCAGTACTTCTATATTCTCCTACATCAGTACTTCTATATTCTCCTACATCAGTACTTCTATAATCTCCTACATCAGTACTTCTATAATCTCCTACATCAGTACTTCTATATTCTCCTACATCAGTACTTTTACCCCCTACATCAGTACTTCTATATTCTCCTACATCAGTACTTCTATATTCTCCTATATCTGTAGTCCTACCTCCCTCTATATGAGTACTTCTATCTTCATGTATAAAATCAACGGTTGATGGACATTCACATGGACTTACCAAACCGATGCCCTCCACTGTGAAGATAGCTGTACCAAAGAATAGAGGTATTTCTTGAAATGATGTGAAAGATGGTCTCTTGCTGGTGATAGGTAGATCTTGAACTATATACTGGATGATGATCAGCAAGCCTAACAAACAGAAGAAGATGAAGTTGAAAATAAACAAATCTCAAGTACAATTTAGAACATTGGAATTTGTAGTGTAATATAGAACAGTAAATTGTGTAGTACAATATGAATGAAATTAAGTGTCTTTTACCGTAGGACAGTCAGGAAGCGATTCACTAGTCAGATCAGCAATGAAGTGATGTATATTTGTCACTGTAAGACAGTAATGTCATGATTTACCTGCCATTTTAGAATAGTACAAGAGTAATGTATATGTTGTTCTCTAAGACAGTGATGGAGTAACTTACCTGTCACAGTACAACAGTGATGGAGTGACTTATCTGTCGCAGTACGACAGTCATGGAGTAACTGACTTGTCACAGTACAACAATGATGGAGTAACTTACCTGTCACAGTACAACAGTGATGGAGTAACTTACCTGTCACAGTATGACAGTCATGGAGTAACTTACTTGTCACAGTACAACAGTGATGGAGTAACTTACCTGTCACAGTACAACAGTGATGGAGTGATTTACCTGTCGCAGTACAACAGTGATGGAGTAACTTACCTGTCACAGTACAACAGTGATGGAGTGATTTACCTGTCGCAGTACGACAGTCATGGATTAACTTACCTGTCACAGAACAATAGTGATGGAGTAACTTACCTGTCGCAGTACGACAGTGATGGAGTGATTTACCCAGGACCGTGCGGTATATTTTCTCAGTATGATGCAAGTCTTCGAAATTCCGCCCCTTAAATCTTTTTTTTCCTTAAAATAACCTTCCATTGTAATTTTGATTTTGCTGCTTATGCCGCCAACATAACGGTTCCGCCTGATGCGGCTGCCTCTCTGTATCATAGCACCGCATGGCCCTGGATTTACCTGAAAGACAGTCTACTGTAAGACAGTGATGAGGTGACTTACCTGTCATCGTAAGAACATTCGCAAAGGCAGAAAATGGTGCCAGAAGTCTTAGATTTCTAATGCAGACAAAAGGTAGAAGTAGACTCATCACACCCAACTCAAATACTTGAACAGCAACTGAGCTGTTTGCCACCTGAGAAATGTGAAACAAAATGAGATTGTTCATTTGTTCTGATTTTTGTTAGTTATCAAATATCTTCATCATCTTCTCTAAGCTCTCTCTGAATTATCAGACATCAACAAATTATCTTCAACAAGATATGGATAAAGCCAGATTAGCTCATTTCATGTCCCTTATATGTTTTCTAGAGAGCCGCAGTAGTATAGTTGTTAGTGAGCTCATTTCATGTCTCTTATATGTTTTCTAGAGAGCCGCAGTAGTATAGTTGTTAGTGAGCTCATTTCGTAGGCTAATGGTCCGGGTTCAATTCCACATTGGTCGGGGAATATTTTTCCTACTTTAACGGCTCTCATGTAGACCCAGCCTCAATTTGGTACCAGAAAAAACACTGTGAAATAAAGACGGCCGGCATGATGTTGACCACATCATCTATCGTGTGCTGGCGGTTAATGAAAGATTTGGCTCTAACACCGCATTACACAATATGAAACTACACAGCTACTTCGAGGTATGTAAATGTGTTCCTTTTCCTTGCCCTTACGTGCTTTTGGATGTGCCATACAGGTGTTGTTGTTCTAACGCATTTTATTCCTTCTTTTTCTGTGAGATTGGTTTTTGTATGCTCGATGCAAACTGTGAGATGGATTACTTCTATAAAGCTGCACGTCCGTTGCAGTTCCTCAACGGCTCCTCGTAGCTTGCTTCGTACGCTTCGTTCATGATGTTATGTTGAATTTCACGTGTGTTGATATAATGGAGAAGACCAATATGGAAGGACTCATCCCGGGAAAAAAGGTGAGAAGAAAAAGAGCACGGAGAAGATAGATTTAGGATGTAACTGATGATTTGAGCATGATGGCTGCAGAGGCGGGACATCTGACCTATGAGCAGAGAAATTCTGGAGGACTGTTAGGGTGGCAAAGTTCTGCTCATAACAAGCTCTTTAATGATGAGATATAAGGGACAGGAATGCTTGATGTGCTTCAGTCTGACATGCACACCTGCTGAACCGGTACCGACTGAAGAATGTTTGCGGGTTTTCTGAGAGCTTGTTTAGCAGTAGAGGCACCTCTCTCTCTCTCTCTCTCTCTCTCTCTCTCTCTCTCTCCTGTATCTCGTGGTTTCGTTTGAGTGGTCTCCAGGACTGACAGACAGTCGCACAGAAAGATAAGTTTGTTATTTAGTATGTTTCTTTCCTGTAGTGTTTTCGTGGCATCAACAAAGATCTGTTGAGAGTTCTCTGGTGGCACTTGAATTTTTTTATTGTGGTGTTATCTTGGAGTTCCTGAACAAATCAATATAAAACCGGAAGTGTGGGAAGTGGTGCCGTCTGTAGTGCGGTAGTGGGCTCGAGCACAACCATGTGTACCTGGTTCAAATTCAGCGGCGGGCAATTGGGAAGCAAATTTGTTCGCGTAGGATTTACGAAATGTAAAAATAGACCTCACTGTTCAGAAAGACATGGCAAACTACTGAACGTATAAGTGGTGTCTAGAAAATCCCCAACTCGTTTACTGTGGTTGATGGTGACATCATGTAAATGATATGTCACGAGTTTCCTTTCATATGAGAACAAAACTACTATTATAACAGTGACAATTGAACAATATATGAAATTGTTAATTTCCTCCCTTGCTTTTTCATCTCGCTAGAACTCGACAACTGGTACGAGACAGAACGAGACAAGAGAAAACCATGCAACAACAAGACAGTGGCTGATGTGTACGTGTGGGTTTGTGTGTACTCACCATCTGTACATTAGAAGCTATGAAGACAATGTACACACAGCAAGCGCCTAGTTGTGTGAAGATAAGTAGTGCATCTACAAATGGTCTGTCAAGGAAATAATTATTCAATAATTATCATATCATATCTTTCAGTCATAAACGTCACTAGCTAATTAACCCGGCTTCGCACGGGTGAAACATGTTAGTAATCCTTGATGAGGAACTGGGTAAGTCATTCCAAGAGATATCATCTAAAAACATGAATTGTATTTCGGATATTTTTAAGAAGTTGTTTGAATCGGCTATGTCGTCCATAAACTATTTTAATGGTTCGGGTGATTCTTATAACGCTTCCCGTCTAATCAAAGTAGCGTCTTCACTTTCTTCAGCTCTGATGTCATTCATGGTCTTTTAACTTCACGTCGAATCAAGGCAGCATCTTAGTTTTCAGCAACCTTGTGTAGACTTATTCGGCTTGATGTCTGTTCAAGACATTATCTTATTTTTCTTCAGCTCTAGAATTGGCATTCTCAAACTATTAGCTATGTTTAGATATTCTGATATTTCCACATTTTCTATAGATCTACTTGCTGCTCTTCGTTTAGAGTCACTTCCAGTCTGATTGAATAGTTCTTTTCTTAGGCGGCATTGCATATTTTAATAATAATAAACCTGACTTGTGGAATTTTGACAGAACATAATGATTTTTTTTTTACATTTAACAGACTAATTATATAAAAACCTATATAGTGTAGTTTGAAACATAAATATAAAGTTATAACAACATGAGAATTATACAGCTTGCGCAAATCAACGTAAATGCAGACGTCATGGCTAACGCCTGCATTCACAGCAGGCAATCGCAAAGAAGAAGTAAATGTTTAATACATGAGGGGCCATAATCAATTTGACAGTGACTAACTGGTCATTTTAGTGATTATATCCATTTAACCATTTGGCAAATGTGACCTTTCTTCAGGTAGAGCACATGGTAATACCGGATTCGACATCGCAAATTGGATTTTATTTATTTTTAAAACGAATATTGATTCGATTTCGAAACTATTTCTTTAGTTGATTTAAATTTATCCTGAAAAATAGTTATACCAAGTATGGTGAATTGTGGGTGTAAATTGAGACCGTGTATAAGAGGAAACACACACACACACACACACACAAATTATCAGAATTCTAGATGAGATTAAGCATATAAATATTAAATTACAAAATTAAAAGGTAGACAACCATTAAATTACACAATAAAGGGTAGACAACAATGAAATTTGACAATGTTATGTAAAATGTTTCAATGATATTTATTTCTAAATGAAATCTCTCATGTTGAAACAACTTTTGAGTTATTTCTAGATGTATCTTGCTGGCACAATTTACTTGTCATTTTGATATGTTCAAACTTATTGTAACTAATTATTTTGATATGTTCAAACTTATTGTAACTAATTATTTGGATATGTTCAAACTTATTGTAACTAATTATTTGGATATGTTCAAACTTATTGTAACTAATTATTTTTATATGTTCAAACTTATTGTAACTAATTATTTTTATATGTTCAAACTTATTGTAACTAATTATTTTTATATGTTCAAACTTATTGTAACTAATTATTTTTATATGTTCAAACTTATTGTAACTAATTATTTTTATATGTTCAAATTTATTGTAACTAATTATTTGGATATGTTCAAACTTATTGTAACTAATTATTGTTATATATTTATTGTTCATCATTGTCAGACATAAATCTATAATATTCGCTGTGCACAATTTCTTTCCTATGTAATCTACTTGATTTGTGTTTGAGTAAATCTCAGACCTAATTGTATTATTGTATCGTTTCTTGGTTCTCTGCCATATTCACTGGTAGTCTCTGTGGCTAAATGGTAACATTTTCGCCTCGCGTTTCGAAGGTTGTATGTTCGAATCCGGACTGCGCCGTTTTCTTCACGGGTGCATTTTATCCAGAGATCCCTAGGATTGTTACCAAAGCTACGGACTTCGTGCAATACTCTTAGCAGGTGTCGTGCCGTTTCTGCCAAGAGGGATCTAGCCACATGGGATCAAATTCAGTGCAATGAAGTCAACTCTTGGCCCTTAGACCCTTGAGCTGCAACTGTACAATATGCCTGGCATGTTTTATTCATTATTTTTGATGTTGATGACCTGGTTCAAGTCAATAATTTATTATGTTTATTACAACAAAAAATATCAAGATATGGACACGCCAATAAACCCGGTTTTATATTGATACCTGGCTTAGGTTTCCTGATACCTGGCTTAGGTTTCCTGATACATGGCTTAGGTTTCCTGTTGAAAGAAACCAAGTACTGCCGCATTAACAACGGAAGAAGTGTTCTGTCGTCTACTCTTCCAGTAAGGATTCTGATCGGACAGACTTAAATGTTGACTTTTGATTCAGCTTGAGATGATGTCGCTTACAAAAGGATCTATACCAGTGGTGATCTATACAGGTGTGATGTTTGGTGATCTATACAGGTGTTGTATGTGATCTATCACAGGTGTATGTTGATTTTATCACAGGTGTATGTGTGATCTATCACAGGTGTATGTATGATATCTATCACAGTGTGTATGCTTAAATGATTATACTATCACAGGTGTATGTATGATCTCTATCACAGGTGTATGTATGATATCTATCACAGGTATGTATGTAATGATGTATATCACAGGTGTATGTATGATCTCTATCACAGGTGTATGTATGTTATCTTTCACAGGTGTATATACGATCTCTATCACAGGTGTATGTATGATATATATCACATGTGTATGTATGTTATTGCTTCTGACGATATAGATGGACTGTATGTTACCTAACATATTTGGAAAATTTCTGTAATTTTGCAGGTCCTGTTTTAAGGCACATCTCCATCACTCCGGCATAGTCCAACACTGTGTTACCTGTCCTATGATTCAGAAGAATAAAAAACTTATTAATTAGAATAAATCTGAAAGAACTGGTATGTATGTTTAACATGAAAATGTCCCGTTTGCATACCTTATGGTATAAAGTGTATGTCACTTTACATTTCTAGGTCATTGTATGTAGGAGGTAGGAGGATCAATTCCTTTTTCACTTGAGGAACGTCGGTACATAAAATGTACCACAACCTTTTAGTGTATAATTCAAAATCTAACGACCTATACCAAATTTAAACTGTCATTACTTCCTGTAGTACTTCCTGTAGTACTGCCTGTAGTACTGCCTGTAGTACTGCCTGTAGTACTGCCTGTAGTACTGCCTGTAGTACTGCCTGTAGTATTGCCTGTAGTATTGCCTGTAGTACTACTTGTAGTACTGCTTGTAGTACTGCTTGTAGTACTGCCTGTAGTACCGCTTGTTAGGGCGGTGTAGGACAAGTGGGACGTGAGCCTGTAGAATGTAATGTCCGCATGACTAGTGTAGTCTCCGCAAAACTGTTCAGGTTATGATTTTTCATTTATGCCCTCAACAGAAAATAACCGTGAACTGAACACGAGAACGCCCTAAATGTTGCGCTAAGTCCTAGTATGACTTATTTATCTCCGTTCTCCGTGGAGCATAGAGCATCAACAGTTGTTCTCACCAGGAGGGGGTCTCTAGTTTTCTTTATGGTTGTATGTGTTTGGCATCGAGACTAAGTTTGTCACGAAAACTATAATGAGATGAACATAGTGGTTAAGGAAAAAACTTAGAAGATCCAAAACATCTTGGGGGAGAACAGTTGAACAGAAACTGAAAGAAATGAATCACAGCTGCAACAGAATAAAGAGGACGATTAAGACAAATAAAGAATGATGTACATTTGTTTCTGTTCAAACCGTTGAGCTCGTCATGTGCTTTATGAGTTTGTGATTTGCTCAATACTCTCTGCATGTGACATGTCATTTCTGTGGAGAGACACCGAGCCATATGAGGTAAAACCCGGTGCAGTGAAGGCTTATCCTACGTATTTATACCCTTTTCATCGCATACTAGTGGTGTGATTGGCCAGAGCCAACTATAAACAAATGGGGCCTTCGGACTCAGGTAAGAATTATGGGAAATCAGACCCCAACTACACCACGTGACCTCGCATTCCAGTATTGGTGTATATAGACGAATTCATTTTAAAATCAACACAAAATGCTAAATCGAAGTTATATTATGCAACAAGTTAAGTTTAACAATAAGGAATATCAATATTATGAATATTTGTCACTAATAAATAACCATAGACTCACAGAAATGAATAAAATTGCATAAAAGCTTGCAGTGTTCTATCAAACATCTATATTTTCAAGCCCCTTTTCTGATCTAGGTCAGGGAACCCCAGTCAGTTGTCTGGCCTAGTTATCTAGAGTTGGCTGTGCATTGGCGCACACATTTGTATGAAACTATAGAGGTTAATAGTATCTAGTGTATGTTTTAGTTGTTGGATCAAGTGTGTTGTAAGCCCGTGTTGTTGTAGTATTTCCTTGGAGTTGTTTATTTGTAGAAGTAGTATTTCCTTGGAGTTGTTTATTTGTAGAATTGTGTTACAATTTACAGTATTATATTAGAAATTCCTGTTTTAGAAGAGGGAAGATGAGTTACACTACTTTTTATTTCAATTTACTGTTATATCTATTCGTATTTACGTTTAATTTCAATAAATTTGCTCATTTTATGTGCGAGATCATGATATACTTTCACAATGGCAGCCACCAAAGAAGAATGACCCAGAATTTGTTCTTTTATGTGATCATTTATTATTTGTTTGATTATGTCCATGTTGTATTCAGTGTTCTCTTTTATTCCTTTCATTTCTCATTTGACGACAGGTCTGCAACTTATCACTAACATGTAGTGCCGTGTTTTGTCGGGGCTCGCAAGGGGAGCAAATAATAGTAACACTACGACAACCTACAAGGCATGCCGTAAGAGATGACTGAGGCTACAACCTACAAGGCATGCCGTAAGAGATGACTGAGGCTACAACCTACAAGGCATGCCGTAAGAGATGACTGAGGCTACAACCTACAAGGCATGCCGTAAGAGATGACTGAGGCTACAACCTACAAGGCATGCCGTAAGAGATGACTGAGGCTACAACCTACAAGGCATGTCGTAAGAGGTGACTGAGGCTACAACCTACAAGGCATGTCGTAAGAGGTGACTGAGGCTACAACCTACAAGGCATGTCGTAAGAGGTGACTGAGGCTACAACCTACAAGGCATGTCGTAAGAGATGACTGAGGCTACAACCTACAAGGCATGTCGTAAGAGGTGACTGAGGCTACAACCTACAAGGCATGTCGTAAGAGATGACTGAGGCTACAACCTACAAGGCATGTCGTAAGAGGTGACTGAGGTAGGGGCCTAGAGAAGCTACCCTATAAAATAAAAAGCGTCGCAGACATCGGATGTGTCGGCCTACTTGTAGGCGCATAACTGGCATAACGTACAATCGTTCTTAGGCTCAGATCGCATATAAATCACAAAGAGTAGTTAACAAGTGGTCGATATGGAAAGTAAAAAGAAGAAGACTAACATAACATTTATATTCCTTGTTTTTTTTATTTCCGCATTCCTAATGGAACATTGTCCGATTGGTTACAGGGGCCCACATTAGAGAAGTAAACAATAGAACCACTGTTACCTGTCATGCATGTCGTAAGATGAGACTAAGGAGGTAGGACGTGGCGTTAACTACCCCACCACATAACAAACACTAGATATCTACAGAAACCACAACCAGTGGAATTTCTAACTCGTCACCCGAAGAAGAAGAAGATGAACCCCGCAAGGAAGGACTCATGGAGCGACCCCTCGTCACCCTAGGAAGAAGATGAACCCCGCAAGGAAGGACTCATGGAGCGACCCCTTGTCACCCTAGGAAGAAGATGAACCCCGCAAGGAAGGACTCATGGAGCGACCCCTCGTTACCCTAGGAAGAAGATGAACCCCACAAGGAAGGACTCATGAAGCGACCCCTCGTCACCCTAGGAAGAAGATGAACCCCGCAAGGACGGACTCATGAAGCGACCCCTCGTCACCCTAGGAAGAAGATGAACCCCGCAAGGAAGGACTCATGGAGCGACCCCTCGTCACCCTAGGAAGAAGATAAACCCCGCAAGGAAGGACTCATGGAGCGACCCCTCGTCACCCTAGGAAGAAGATGAACCCCACAAGGAAGGACTCATGAAGCGACCCCTCGTCACCCTAGGAAGAAGATGAACCCCGCAAGGAAGGACTCATGAAGCGACCCCTCGTCACCCTAGGAAGAAGATAAACCCCGCAAGGAAGGACTCATGGAGCGACCCCTCGTCACCCTAGGAAGAAGATAAACCCCGCAAGGAAGGACTCATGGAGCGACCCCTCGTCACCCTAGGAAGAAGATGAACCCCGCAAGGAAGGACTCATGAAGCGACCCCTCGTCACCCTAGGAAGAAGATGAACCCCGCAAGGAAGGACTCATGAAGCGACCCCTCGTCACCCTAGGAAGAAGATGAACCCCGCAAGGAAGGACATGGAGCGACCCCTCGTCACCCTAGGAAGAAGATGAACCCCGCAAGGAAGGACTCATGGAGCGACCCGATGAAATCCGAAAGGACATCGGACTGTCGAATCACCTGAGACGGAATGCAAGAAAATGTGGAGAGAGTGGAGAGATCTGGAAAACATGACCTTGGATAGGAGGGATTGGAAAACCTTGGTTGCGGATCTAAGCCTCCTAGGGTGAAGGGAGAAGTAGAAGAAGAGAAGAAGACGAAAAAGAAGAAGATGAATGGAATATAATGCTGAAATTGTTCTTAACGATATGTTCATTTTTCATTACAGTTTCTGTACCAAAGCCATTGTTATAGATTTGACTTGTTAGCCCTAATTCAACCCCAGATAATATTATTCAATATAACTTAGATAGATACCGATTGGTGGCTGATAACTAGGGTTGTTGTTGTCAAATATATGTTACAGGGACAGTGTACCACGTGCTTCACAATGATAACAAATATTAGTTAGTAAATGCACTTTACGTTACACGCACATTATAGCGTCCGAGTTGTTACCATAATATCTATTATTATTATTTGTATGACCTAATCAGTTGCACACAATGTATCGATTGATTGATTAAATGATTGATTGAATTATTGATTGGTTGGCTGATTGATTTGTAACTTATTGATTGAGTATGTGATTGATTGATTTGTGACTGCTTGATTTGTAAAGGATTGATTACTTGATTGATTGATTGGACCATCATCATTGCACTTCGATGAGTAACCATGCTCCGTTCGCTTTCTTACACAGGAAGATGTCAGCGACAGTGCACGAACTCACGTAGCACCGGCGTGGATCCGAAATGTCATTTAGAAGATGGTGAAAATAATTTGTAGGAATTTTATTTGTAAATCTTTCTAATAAATTTGGTCATGAGCAGCGGCTTTCCAGCCTCCTCTTCTCGGTTTTGAACTACCAAGAGTTATTTTACGTGCTCAATTCAAACACGGGACCTACGTGTTATCGTCCGTCTCCGACAAGACTAGGAACTCGATCACTTCTTCTTCTGCGAACGCTCCATATCGACCACTTGTCAACCACTCTGTGTGATTTGTATGTGATCTGAGCCTAAGAGCGATTGTACGTTGTGTCAGTTATGCGCCTACAAGTAGGCCAGCACATCCAATTTCTGCGCTGCTGTTTATTTACTAGGGTAGCATTCCTAGGGCTAAATCAGTCGCCTCTTACGACATGCATTGTAGGTAGCAGTGGTACTATTCTTTGCTTCCTTGTTGGCCCCGGCACCACATGGGCGACTCGATCACTGAGATCAGAGATCTCTGGGAAAATATCTAGACCGTTCTACCAGAGGAGACATGAACCCAGTGCATCTAACTTGCGCGATACCAACAGCGTGCATCTAACCTCTACGCCACCCCAGCGATCCCATCAGCGTCGCATCTCAACTCTCTACGCCACCCCAGCGATCCCATCAGCGTGCATCTAACCTCTACGCCACCCCAGCGATCCCATCAGCGTGCATCTAACCTCTACGCCACCCCAGCGATCCCATCAGCGTGCATCTAACCTCTACGCCACCCCAGCGATCCCATCAGCGTGCATCTAACCTCTACGCCACCCCAGCGATCCCATCAGCGTGCATCTAACCTCTACGCCACCCCAGCGATCCCATCAGCGTGCATCTAACCTCTACGCCACCCCAGCGATCCCATCAGCGTGCACATTCAGCTCAACCCTCTACGCCACCCCAGCGATCCCATCAGCGTGCATCTAACCTCTACGCCAGCCCATCAGCGAATCCCATCAGCGTGCATCTAACCTCTACGCCACCCCAGCGATCCCATCAGCGTGCATCTAACCTCTACGCCACCCCAGCGATCCCATCAGCGTGCCTAACCTCCCCGCGATCCCATCAGCCATCTACGCCACCCCAGCGATCCCATCAGCGTGCATCTAACCTCTACGCCACCCCAGCGATCCCATCAGCGTGCATCTAACCTCTACGCCACCCCAGCGATCCCATCAGCGTGCATCTAACCTCTACGCCACCCCAGCGATCCCATCAGCGTGCATCTAACCTCTACGCCACCCCAGCGATCCCATCAGCGTGCATCTAACCTCTACGCCACCCCAGCGATCCCATCAGTGCATCAACTTCGCCACCAGCGATCATCAGCGTCACTAACCTCTACGCCACCCCAGCGATCCCATCAGCGTGCATCTAACCTCTACGCCACCCCAGCGATCCCATCAGCGTGCATCTAACCTCTACGCCACCCCAGCGATCCCATCAGCGTGCATCTAACCTCTACGCCACCCCAGCGATCCCATCAGCGTGCTATCTCAACCTCTACGCCACCCCAGCGATCCCATCAGCGTGCATCTAACCTCTACGCCACCCCAGCGATCCCATCAGCGTGCATCTAACCTCTACGCCACCCCAGCGATCCCATCAGCGTGCATCTAACCTCTACGCCACCCCAGCGATCCCATCAACGTGCATCTAACCTCTACGCCACCCCAGCGATCCCATCAGCGTGCATCTAACTCTACACAGCTCCTACTGCTCAACCTCCCAGCGATCCCATTACAATGTCACACAGAACTCACCGTTTACAGAGTCTCTCACTGCAGTCTACGAACATTGGCATACAATGTCACACAGAACTCACCTTTTACAGAGTCTCTCACTGCAGTCTAGAACATTAGGGATACAATGTCACACAGAACTCACCTTTACATAGTCTCTCACTGCAGTCTATGAGCATTGGCATACAATGTCACACAGAACTCACCGTTTACAGAGTCTCTCACTGCAGTCTATGAACATTGGCATACAATGTCACACAGAACTCACCGTTTACAGAGTCTCTCACTGCAGTCTATGAGCATTGGCATACAATGTCACACAGAACTCACCGTTTACAGAGTCTCTCACTGCAGTCTATGAACATTGGCATACAATGTCACACAGAACTCACCTTTTACAGAGTCTCTCACTGCAGTCTATGAGCATTGGCATACAATGTCACACAGAACTCACCGTTTACAGAGTCTCTCACTGCAGTCTATGAGCATTGGCATACAATGTCACACAGAACTCACCTTTTACAGAGTCTCTCACTGCAGTCTATGAGCATTGGCATACAATGTCACACAGAACTCACCGTTTACAGAGTCTCTCACTGCAGTCTATGAACATTGGCATACAATGTCACACAGAACTCACGTTTCAAGCTTCACTGCAGCTATGAGCATTGCATACAATGTCCACAGAACTACGTTTACAGAGTCTCACTGCAGTCTAGGCATTGGCATACAATGTCACACAGAACTCACTTTACAGAGTCTCTCACTGCAGTCTAGCTGACATACAATGTCACAGAAATAGTTCAGTCTCCACTGCAGTCATACATGACATACAATGTCACACAGAACACTTACAGAGTCTCACTCAGTCTTGAGCATTGCATATGTCACAGACTCGTTTACAGTCTCTACTGCAGTCTATGAGCATTGGCATACAATGTCACACAGAACTCACCTTTTACAGAGTCTCTCACTGCAGTCTATGAGCATTGGCATACAATGTCACACAGAACTCACCGTTTACAGTTCACTGCAGTCATGGCACACAGTGAACTCACTTACAAGTCTCTCACTGCAGTCTATGAGCATTGGCATACAATGTCACACAGAACTCACCTTTTACAGAGTCTCTCACTGCAGTCTATGAGCATTGGCATACAATGTCACACAGAACTCACCGTTTACATAGTCTCTCACTGCAGTCTATGAGCATTGCATACAATGTCCACAGATCAGAAGTCTCACTCGTCTAGAACAGCTGAAAAAATAGTCTCTCACTGCAGTCTATGAGCATTGGCATACAATGTCACACAGAACTCACCGTTCATAGCCACGAGTCTGCTGCATACATGTCACAGTCACTTCAGAGTCTATGCAGCATAGATTGGGATACAATGCACGACCACAAAGTCCACAGTTATAAATCCAATACGCGACAACGAGATATCCCAGCCAAACCAGTCTGTAACATATTTTATTGATGTGATTGTAGCTTGATGTAAGATGATACAATTAAAACATGTATGTGTAACTTGGTGTAAGATGATACAATTAAAACATGTATGTGTAACTTCCATTGATATTATTATGAGATATTGGTTATTGGTTATTGGTTACTAAACTGACGTCATTGCACTCCGGGCAGACCCATAGGTGTTCAGTCTCCCCAACAGATATCGAAGAGTATGCATACTGATGGTTCCTGTGGCTCGCTGATTAAACACACTCTCACTCTGCCTCTCAGGCATCCAGTTCGACTTGAACAACGGGTAACTCCAAACTGCTTAAATCGCTTGATCGATTCAACATCGATTTTAGTGTCCTCATCCAACAGAGAGTCTCGAAGAGACCGAAGAATATCCCCTTATCCATCTTCAACTCCCCAACAATCGATGCTGTTGATGCAAGCCTGTCCGCTCTCTCATTACCGTAAACACCCGCATGCCCAGGACAGTATATCCACGTAAGCCGCTGGAGGTTAGAAACTTCTATAGACGACATCCACTCATACCGAAACCTGCCCTTCTGGATCTTGTGAAGCATCGACTGAGAGTCAGATACAGCAACTGCCCCAGTAAATGAAGTCCCAGAAATCCAATGGAGGGCAGCAGTGACTGCCTCAACCTCCATCCTCATACTAGAAGTAGTTGTCCTGTATGCCCCACTTCGCTCTGCAACAACCCTACCATGCGCATTAGCCAAGAAACCCCAGCCGGATTTCTCACCACGTTGAACCGACCCATCGGGAAGAGAATGTAGAGATTGGGGCAACATGAAGGCTGATCTCGCAGTTAAGCAGCTGATATTATGAGAGATATATATATATATATCAACTAGTAGCATGTCCATTGTGGAACATCGCTTTCATTACTGCCCGCCTGGAAAGCTCTGTCTCTAGCTAGTTCTCCCCCTCTCTTCCAGCGTCATGTTTAAGGCTTCTTTGATGTCCTGCTGCGATCTTTGTCTTTGTCGTCACATGCCTCGTACACCAGGAACCCTGCCTTTCATTACCGTTCTCTCCAAACCATTGTGACGTTTAACGTTGCCAAAATATTTCATCTTCCAGGACATGATGTTATTTATGAGCCAATGCTCCTTGATTTTAGGTCTTGTCATATATAAATACTTATATACTTAAATACTTATATACTTATATACTTATATACTTATATACTTAAATACTTATATACTTATATACTTAAATACTTATATACTTATATATTTTATAGGGATCTGTGGTAGCGGTAGTAAACACGATCACAACCACAGAGTACTTAGTTCAAACTCCGCCACTGGCAATTTGCACGTAAACTTATTCCGATTGATTTTTACGAGCGGTAAAAATAGACCTCACCGTTCAGAAAGCATTGGCAAACTACTGAACCTATAAGTGGTGCCTATAAAATCGACGACTCATTTACTGTAGTTGACGACGACGTCCTGTGAAGTATATGCCACGATTTTTATTCATTCATTCATTCATTCATTCATTCATTCATTCATTCATTCATATTTATAAATATAGGACCATATACATACATATAAATATCTATACATATATATAAATATCTATAGACCATATATACATATAAATATCTATAAAGGACCATATACATACATATATATATAAATATATCCGTTTCGTGTCCGGTGTGACACATACGACTTCTACAAGAGATTTCCATTGCTGCCGTTCTGCCGCCCTTCTACCAATTGTTTCCCCTCTACGTGAGGTCACACTCTTTCAACTCTCTTGTCACGTTTCTTCTCCATGTTTCTCTTGGACTTTTCTTCCCATCCGCTTTTCATCAGAGAGCTGTCTTAATTAATGCCGCTACTGACATATAACAGACATGCCTAATTCATGATGTCCTTCTCATTCTTTAATGATTGTCTCATTTATTCATTAATGATTGTCATATTTATTCTTTAATGATTGTCATATTTATTCTTTAATGATTGTCACCTTCATTCTTTAAGGATTGTCTTCATTGATACACAGTTTGTAAATAAAATATAATCATAGATACATATGCATATACACACGATCATTGCCAGCATATACACACGAACATTGCCAGTATAATGCTGACCATCAAACTTCATTTTAAACACACCACGATTGATGTGTAAACAAAAGACACCTATCTGGTCCAGCTTTCCTTGGTTCAAACCTTCCATGACACTGATTTTGACATCTCTTGCACGTGCAATTGTGACGTAATATTACCTATTACTAAAATCAAAATGCGGTAGGTATATCCCCACTGTCTCAACCTTTTGACCCTAATGTTTATTTATAGTTATAATGAATAAAAGTTTTCTTCAAGATTTTATCTATAGAAACGAAAACAAAGATTTCCTTTATCAACAATGAATTATTTTCTTAAAATCAGTCAAATTTCACACTTTGCTTTTTCCCTGGTAACATAAGTTATTGATGAACTAATAAATGATGGAATATCCTGGCAGGCCATAAAGCAAATCGTTAGAGACCGAGAAATGTGGCGAACAACTGTTGAGATCTTATGCTTCCCAAGGAACGGAAGAGAATAAGTTAAGTAAGTGTTAACATTATTCCTTTCAGCCAGAGCCAACTATAAACTTATGGGCCTTCGGACTCAGGTAAGAATTATGGGAAATCAGACCACAACTACATCACGTGACCTCGCATTCCAGTATTAGTGTATATAGACGAATTCATTTTAAAATCAACACAAAATGCTAAATCGAAGTTATCTTATCCAACAAGTTAAGTTTAACAATAAGGAATATCAATATTATGAGTATTTTTCACCAATAAATAACCATAGACTCACAGAATTGAATAAAATTGCAAAAAAGCATGCAGTGTTCTATCAAACATCTATATTTTCCAGCCCCCTTTTTCTGATCTAGGTCAGGGAACCCCATTCAGTTGTCTGGCCTAGTTATCTAGAGCAGAGCCAACTATAAACTACTGGGCCTTCGGGCTCAGGTAAGAATTTTGGGAAATCAGACCCCAACTACACCACGTGACCTCGCATTCCAGTATTGGTGTATATAGACGAATTCATTTTAAAATCAACACAAAATGCTAACTCGAAGTTATATTATCCAACAAATTAAGTTTAATAATAAGGAATATCAATATAATGAATATGTTTCACCAACAAATAACCATAGACTCACCGAATTGAGTAAAATTGCAAAAAGCTTGCAGTGTTCTATCAAACATCTGTATTTTCCAGATCCCTTTTCTTATCTAGGGCAGGGAATACCCGGCCAGTTGTCTGGCCTGTGCTAGAGCCAGGCTGTGTCTAGAGTTGGCTGTATTTCAATTCGGCTGTCGACAAATCGGAAATTCCCGTTGATGGTGGCTGACTTTTATATATATTTGGTAGAAGGTTGTTTTGTTTGTTTGTTTGGTAGAAGATTAAAGCATCTTTAAGCCGAGGCACGCCCTTTCAACCTAAGGCGAACCTTTTAATGGTTATATCAGAGCGTGTAGGCCAACAAACATGAAAAATAAGAATTAACTCCTTTCGGAAAATCCAAGATCGTGGTAGAAGGTTGAAGCTTCATAGCAATTTTATACAATTTTATGTATCCATTATTATTTATTGAGGAACAGTTTTTATAATACTGATATTCCTTCGTGTTAAATTTAATGAGTAGCAACATTGTTATAACTTTGTTTTGCATGTTGTGTGTTTTTATAATATGGATTGTCTATCAATACTGAACTGCACAAATCACGTAACGTGAGTGCTCTGTTTTCAGGGAATTTCCCATATATAGAGCTGTGAATTCTGGTGTCTACAGGGGGCGCCGTGGTTTGCCTAATATACTGTCCTAGCTTCTGCATATAATTGAGATATTGTATGGAAGTCGTCATATAAACTATCTAGCTCTGCAATAATTGAGAATTGTATGGAAGTCGTCATATAAACTGTCCTAGCTTCTGCATATAATTGAGTGATTGTACGAGTATGAAAATCGTCAAATAAACTATCCTATCTTCTGCATTTAACTGAGAGAGTGTATGGACGTCGTCATGAATATTAAGTTACGTAAGGGTGACGTGATTGTATGGACGTCGTCATGAATATTAAGTTACGTAAGGGTGACGTGATTGTATGGACGTCGTCATGAATATTAGTTACGTAAGGTGACGTGATTGTATGGACGTCGTCATGAATATTAAGTTACGTAAGGGTGACGTGATTGTATGGACGTCGTCATGAATATTAAGTTACGTAAGGGTGACGTGATTGTATGGACGTCGTCATGAATATTAAGTTACGTAAGGGTGACGTGATTGTATGGACGTCGTCATGAATATTAAGTTACGTAAGGGTGACGTGATTGTATGGACGTCGTCATGAATATTAAGTTACGTAAGGGTGACGTGATTGTATGGACGTCGTCGAATATTAGTTACGTAAGGTGACGTGATTGTATGGACGTCGTCATGAATATTAAGTTACGTAAGGGTGATCGTGATGTATGACGTCAGCAGAATATTGTACGTAGGGTGACGTGATTGTATGGACGTCGTCAGAATATTGTTACGTAGGGTGACGTGATTGTATGGACGTCGCGAATATTGTTACGGGGTGACGGATTGATGGACGTCGTCATGAATATTGTTACGTAAGGGTGACGTGATTGTATGGACGTCGTCATGAATATTAAGTTACGTAAGGGTGACGTGATTGTATGGACGTCGTCAGAATATTGTACGTAAGGGTGAGTGATTGTATGGACGTCGTCATGAATATTAGTTACGTGGGTGACGTGATTGTATGGACGTCGTCATGAATATTAAGTTACGTAAGGGTGACGTGATTGTATGGACGTCGTCATGAATATTGTTACGTAGGGTGACGGATTGTATGGACGTCGTCATGAATAAGTTACGTAAGGGTGACGTGATTGTATGGACGTCGTCGAATAAAGTTACGTAGGGTGACGTGATTGATGGACGTCCTGAATATTAAGTTACGTAGGGTGACGTGATTGTATGGACGTCGTCATGAATATTAAGTTACGTAAGGGTGAGTGATTGATGGACGTCGTCGAATTAGTTACGTAAGGGTGACGGATTGTATGGACGTCGTCAGAATATTGTTACGTAGGGTGACGTGATTATGGACGTCGTCATGATATTAGTTACGAAGTGACTGATTGGGAAGGAACATCCGCTAAATAATAGTTCAGCCAATCTTGCTCACAACAAATATTAAACAAATGGATCGTCTGTACCTGAAGTAGCCGATTATCGTAGCTTGAGATCTATTTTTAAAATGAACTATATGATGTAACATCACGGAACTCAGGGGGTTTATGGGGTTAAGTGATTAGTCCCTACAACTTACGTTCCGAAGATCGTAGATTCGAAACCGAATCGCAATTTTCTGTTCACTGCTGCATTTTTTCCCCAGAGGTCCCTGTTATTGTTTCCGGAACTACGGATTTATTGCTTTGTGCAATACTCTCGGCAGGCGGCGTGAAATTTCTGCCGAGAGGGACTGAACTAATTGTGAAAACCCGGTGAAATAAAGTCAATCCTTCCTCTTTAGACTCTCTTTAGATCAAGAAATTCTTCTTCTTCTTCTTTTTCTTATCTCGCTTTGCCTCACAGCGTCAGAACAAGAAGAGATTTATAGAACGGTCTCTTGTGTGCGCTTTATGTATTGTATCTTTGTCCCTGCCTGGTATTCAACGTAAGTCTTGTACAACATTTTGTACCAAAAACTTAATATGGTAGCTGTGCCCATCTTTGTTGTATTCATCTTGATCAGAGTTCAGGGACTGATATATTCCAGGAATGTTTGATCTGATGATGTCACCAGGTAAGTTGTATCACAAGAAGAAGAAGAAGTTGATGTTATTAAACATCAGTTCAGTTGTGATAAGAACAATAAGCCATATTGATAACACAATGACTTTGCAATATCAAAATGTGTGATATGATATACATGTCTCGTGATTCAACCATTGTGATATAAATAAATATCAAGCCTGGATAGATAACATGAGGTTACTCTAATACACATAATGCACGTATCAATATATATATATATATATCTTGCTTCTCCATCTTGCATGTATCTTAAGTAGCCTCTGATAGCATGTTCATTTTCGTGGCTTTCTCTTGGAGACATTATTTTAACTAACCGAACTGGAGTCGCAGAAATCGAAGTTGATAGCACTCTGCACGAGTGAGAATCTGAAGTTGATAGCACGCTGGACGAGTGAGAATCTGAAGTTGATAGCACGCTGGACGAGTGAGAATCTGAAGTTGATAGCACGCTGGACGAGTGAGAATCTGAAGTTGATAGCACGCTGGACGAGTGAGAATCTGAAGTTGATAGCACGCTGGACGAGTGACCACGTGCAGAGAAAATGCATGTTTTCGAGGTCAGCTTGTGTTAAACAAAATGTCAGTGTAAACTGTGGTTAGACTACCAGAAACCATGATTCTTTATTTGGAGATCTAAGTTACAATTACCTCTGAGGTTGGAGTAATGCTCATCTGAATGGCGTGGAGCACTGGTGATAACAAAAGCAAGCCTTCGCGCTAAAATCAGTGTTTGGTGCCATATTAGGCTCCCTGAATACGTTTAAATTTATAGTTGGGTGAACGAAAAAAACAGCACAAAACTAACAGTACAAGGCACAAAAGACTAGTGTCTTCAGCATTTAAAAAATACTTTGGATAGGTATGGTCCCTTAGTCTTGTAAGACAACTTCTATAGAAGATTGGGAAACTCATATTTCATTATTTCAAACTCTCGCTGTCTTACTGCTGCACACATTCTCATGAAAGACTTTGGTAGTAAACCCGGAAATCATATCTTGAACAGAAACTATTAAGGCGTGTGAGTGATGTGTTCGTCTATTGTTCTGAATGTATTCATTTCTTTCCCTGGTCGATATTCTCAATATAAGAACGTTAATGATTTAAACAAATTAGAAATACATATTGTGATACAAATTAGAAATACATATTGTGATACAAATTACGCATATTGTGATACAAATTACGCATATTGTGATACAAATTACGCATATTGTGATACAAATTACGGGATAATATCAAGTGATGAGAAACAGCAGCCTGTGAAAGTACACAAGCAACGTGAATAACAGATGATGGTAAAGATCCATTGAAAGCAAACTTCTAGGGGATGATGGTAAAGATCCATTGAAAGCAAACTTCTAGGGGATGATGGTAAAGATCCATTGAAAGCAAACTTCTAGGGATGATGGTAAAGATCCATTGAAAGCAAACTTCTAGGGATGATGGTAAAGATCCATTGAAAGCAAACTTCTAGGGATGATGGTAAAGATCCATTGAAAGCAAACTTCTAGGGATGATGGTAAAGATCCATTGAAAGCAAACTTCTAGGGATGATGGTAAAGATCCATTGAAAGCAAACTTCTAGGGGATGATGGTAAAGATCCATTGAAAGCAAACTTCTAGGGGATGATGGTAAAGATCCATTGAAAGCAAACTTCTAGGGATGATGGTAAAGATCCATTGAAAGCAAACTTCTAGGGGATGATGGTAAAGATCCATTGAAAGCAAACTTCTAGGGGATGATGGTAAAGATCCATTGAAAGCAAACTTCTAGGGATGATGGTAAAGATCCATTGAAAGCAAACTTCTAGGGATGATGGTAAAGATCCATTGAAAGCAAACTTCAGGGATGATGGTAAAGATCCATTGAAAGCAAACTTCTAGGGGATGATGGTAAAGATCCATTGAAAGCAAACTTCTAGGGGATGATGGTAAAGATCCATTGAAAGCAAACTTCTAGGGATGATGGTAAAGATCCATTGAAAGCAAACTTCTAGGGATGATGGTAAAGATCCATTGAAAGCAAACTTCTAGGGATGATGGTAAAGATCCATTGAAAGCAAACTTCTAGGGATGATGGTAAAGATCCATTGAAAGCAAACTTCTAGGGATGATGGTAAAGATCCATTGAAAGCAAACTTCTAGGGATGATGGTAAAGATCCATTGAAAGCAAACTAGGGATGATGGTAAAGATCCATTGAAACCAAACTTCTAGGGGATGATGGTAAAGATCCATTGAAACCAAACTTCTAGGGGATGATGGTATATAGTCTGAACCCTGTATTTGTAAACAATTAGCATAATCTTACCCATAATCCAGCATGCTTGACAGCGATTGGTAGAGCTAAGATTCCTGTTCCTATATTGCCCTTGAAGATATGCATCAGCGTCTGCATGTTACTGGAAAAATAACAAATAAATTAACCAACAAAACTTCAACAAGCATTTTCTGACGGACTAACACAAAACTTCAACAAGCATTTTCTGACGGACTAACACAAAACTTCAACAAACATTTTCTGACGGACTAACACAAAACTTCAACAAGCATTTTCTGACGGACTAACACAAAACTTCAACAAACATTTTCTGACGGACTAACACAAAACTTCAACAAGCATTTTCTGACGGACTAACACAAAACTTCAACAAGCATTTTCTGACGGACTAACACAAAACTTCAACAAGCATTTTCTGACGGACTAACACAAAACTTCAACAAGCATTTTCTGACGGACTAACACAAAACTTCAACAAACATTTTCTGACGGACTAAAAGAGTTTGAACTTCTTTGGTTAGGAAGTAACAGAATGTACTCCTCATTTTTATCTTATCTGTTATCTGTTTAGATGTTAGTAACTTGTTCATGTTATCTGTTTAGATGTTAGTAACTTGCTCATGTTATTTGTTTAGATGTTAGTAACTTGTTCATGTTATCTGTTTAGATATTAGTAACTTGTTCATGTTATCTGTTTAGATGTTAGTAACTTGCTCATGTTATCTGTTATCTGTTTAGATGTTAGTAACTTGCTCATGTTATCTGTTTAGATGTTAGTAACTTGCTCATGTTATTTGTTTAGATGTTAGTAACTTGTTCATGTTATCTGTTTAGATATTAGTAACTTGTTCATGTTATCTGTTTAGATGTTAGTAACTTGCTCATGTTATCTGTTATCTGTTTAGATGTTAGTAACTTGCTCATGTTATCTGTTATCTGTTTAGATGTTAGTAACTTGCTCATGTTATCTGTTATCTGTTTAGATGTTAGTAACTTGCTCATGTTATCTGTTTAGATATTAGTAACTTGTTCATGTTATCTGTTTAGATGTTAGTGACTTGCTCATGTTATCTGTTATCTGTTTAGATGTTAGTAACTTGCTCATGTTATCTGTTATATGTTTAGATGTTAGTATCTTATTTGTTATCTGTTTAGATGTTAGTAACTTGTTCATGTTATCTGTTATATGTTTAGATGTTAGTAACTTGCTCATGTTATCTGTTTAGATGTTAGTAACTTGCTCATGTTATCTGTTATATGTTTAGATATTAGTAACTTGTTCATGTTATCTGTTTAGATGTTAGTAACTTGCTCATGTTATCTGTTTAGATATTAGTAACTTGTTCATGTTATCTGTTTAGATGTTAGTAACTTGCTCATGTTATCTGTTATATGTTTAGATGTTAGTATCTTATTTGTTATCTGTTTAGATGTTAGTAACTTGTTCATGTTATCTGTTATATGTTTAGATGTTAGTAACTTGCTCATGTTATCTGTTTAGATGTTAGTAACTTGCTCATGTTATCTGTTATATGTTTAGATATTAGTAACTTGTTCATGTTATCTGTTTAGATGTTAGTAACTTGCTCATGTTATCTGTTTAGATATTAGTAACTTGTTCATGTTATCTGTTTAGATGTTAGTAACTTGTTCATGTTATCTGTTTAGATGTTAGTAACTTGTTCATGTTATCTGTTTAGATGTTAGTAACTTGCTCATGTTATCTGTTATATGTTTAGATATTAGTAACTTGTTCATGTTATCTGTTTAGATGTTAGTAACTTCTCATGTTATCTGTTTAGATATTAGTAACTTGCTCATGTTATCTGTTTAGATGTTAGTAACTTGCTCATGTTATCTGTTATATGTTTAGATGTTAGTAACTTGCTCATGTTATCTGTTATATGTTTAGATATTAGTAACTTGTTCATGTTATCTGTTTAGATGTTAGTAACTTGTTCATGTTATCTGTTATATGTTTAGATATTAGTAACTTGTTCATGTTATCTGTTTAGATGTTAGTAACTTGTTCATGTTATCTGTTTAGATGTTAGTAACTTGCTCATGTTATCTGTTATATGTTTAGATATTAGTAACTTGTTCATGTTATCTGTTTAGATGTTAGTAACTTGCTCATGTTATCTGTTTAGATATTAGTAACTTGTTCATGTTATCTGTTTAGATGTTAGTAACTTGCTCATGTTATCTGTTATATGTTTAGATATTAGTAACTTGTTCATGTTATCTGTTTAGATGTTAGTAACTTGCTCATGTTATCTGTTATATGTTTAGATGTTAGTAACTTGTTCATGTTATCTGTTTAGATATTAGTAACTTGTTCATGTTATCTGTTTAGATATTAGTAACTTGTTCATGTTATCTGTTTAGATGTTAGTAACTTGTTCATGTTATCTGTTTAGATGTTAGTAACTTGCTCATGTTATCTGTTATATGTTTAGATATTAGTAACTTGTTCATGTTATCTGTTTAGATGTTAGTAACTTGTTCATGTTATCTGTTTAGATGTTAGTAACTTGCTCATGTTATCTGTTATATGTTTAGATATTAGTAACTTGTTCATGTTATCTGTTTAGATGTTAGTAACTTGCTCATGTTATCTGTTTAGATATTAGTAACTTGTTCATGTTATCTGTTTAGATGTTAGTAACTTGTTCATGTTATCTGTTTAGATGTTAGTAACTTGTTCATGTTATCTGTTTAGATGTTAGTAACTTGCTCATGTTATCTGTTATATGTTTAGATATTAGTAACTTGTTCATGTTATCTGTTTAGATATTAGTAACTTGCTCATGTTATCTGTTTAGATATTAGTAACTTGTTCATGTTATCTGTTTAGATGTTAGTAACTTGTTCATGTTATCTGTTTAGATGTTAGTAACTTGTTCATGTTATCTGTTTAGATGTTAGTAACTTGCTCATGTTATCTGTTATATGTTTAGATATTAGTAACTTGTTCATGTTATCTGTTTAGATGTTAGTAACTTGCTCATGTTATCTGTTTAGATATTAGTAACTTGTTCATGTTATCTGTTTAGATGTTAGTAACTTGTTCATGTTATCTGTTTAGATGTTAGTAACTTGTTCATGTTATCTGTTTAGATGTTAGTAACTTGCTCATGTTATCTGTTATATGTTTAGATATTAGTAACTTGTTCATGTTATCTGTTTAGATGTTAGTAACTTGCTCATGTTATCTGTTTAGATATTAGTAACTTGCTCATGTTATCTGTTTAGATGTTAGTAACTTGCTCATGTTATCTGTTATATGTTTAGATGTTAGTAACTTGCTCATGTTATCTGTTATATGTTTAGATATTAGTAACTTGTTCATGTTATCTGTTTAGATGTTAGTAACTTGTTCATGTTATCTGTTATATGTTTAGATATTAGTAACTTGTTCATGTTATCTGTTTAGATGTTAGTAACTTGTTCATGTTATCTGTTTAGATGTTAGTAACTTGTTCATGTTATCTGTTTAGATGTTAGTAACTTGCTCATGTTATCTGTTATATGTTTAGATATTAGTAACTTGTTCATGTTATCTGTTTAGATGTTAGTAACTTGTTCATGTTATCTGTTTAGATATTAGTAACTTGCTCATGTTATCTGTTTAGATATTAGTAACTTGCTCATGTTATCTGTTTAGATGTTAGTAACTTGCTCATGTTATCTGTTATATGTTTAGATGTTAGTAACTTGCTCATGTTATCTGTTATATGTTTAGATATTAGTAACTTGTTCATGTTATCTGTTTAGATGTTAGTAACTTGCTCATGTTATCTGTTATATGTTTAGATATTAGTAACTTGTTCATGTTATCTGTTTAGATGTTAGTAACTTGCTCATGTTATCTGTTTAGATGTTAGTAACTTGCTCATGTTATCTGTTTAGATGTTAGTAACTTGCTCATGTTATCTGTTTAGATGTTAGTAACTTGCTCATGTTATCTGTTTAGATGTTAGTAACTTGTTCATGTTATTTGTTATATGTTTAGATATTAGTAACTTGTTCATGTTATCTGTTTAGATGTTAGTAACTTGCTCATGTTATCTGTTATATGTTTAGATATTAGTAACTTGTTCATGTTATCTGTTTAGATGTTAGTAACTTGCTCATGTTATCTGTTATATGTTTAGATATTAGTAACTTGTTCATGTTATCTGTTTAGATGTTAGTAACTTGTTCATGTTATCTGTTTAGATGTTAGTAACTTCTTCATGTTATTTGTTATATGTTTAGATGTTAGTAACTTGTTCATGTTATTTGTTATATGTTTAGATATTAGTAACTTGTTCATGTTATCTGTTTAGATGTTAGTAACTTGTTCATGTTATTTGTTATATGTTTAGATGTTAGTAACTTGTTCATGTTATCTGTTTAGATGTTAGTAACTTGCTCATGTTATGTGTTATATGTTTAGATATTAGTAACTTGTTCATGTTATCTGTTTAGATGTTAGTAACTTGCTCATGTTATGTGTTATCTGTTTAGATGTTAGTAACTTGTTCATGTTATTTGTTATATGTTTAGATGTTAGTAACTTGTTCATGTTATTTGTTATATGTTTAGATATTAGTAACTTGTTCATGTTATCTGTTTAGATGTTAGTAACTTGTTCATGTTATTTGTTATATGTTTAGATATTAGTAACTTGTTCATGTTATCTGTTTAGATGTTAGTAACTTGCTCATGTTATCTGTTATATGTTTAGATATTAGTAACTTGTTCATGTTATCTGTTTAGATGTTAGTAACTTGCTCATGTTATGTGTTATCTGTTTAGATGTTAGTAACTTGTTCATGTTATTTGTTATATGTTTAGATGTTAGTAACTTGTTCATGTTATTTGTTATATGTTTAGATGTTACTAACTTGCTCATGAAAACTACATACCTTCATAAATGGATGTTTACGTAGAATAGAGGGGCTGAGATGGTATGATAAGATTACAAACAAGGAACTCAGAGAAAGAACTAAGCAGATACCAGTGGAGAAAGAACTAAGCAGATACTAGTGGAGAAGGAGCTACGGAAGAGACACTGGCGATGGATGATTGAGATGACACATTGAGAAGACCGACCGGTAGAATGGCAAGACAGGCACTGTTTTGGAACCAGTGAAAAGAGGAGAAGGGGAAGACCTATAAATACCTGGAGAAGAGAACTGGAGACTGATATTAAAAGGAAAGGTAAAACATGGAAAGAATTGGAAGGGATGGCAAGAGAGGAAGAGCTGGAAGAAGTTTGTTGAAGAGCTGTGCTCCGTTGGGAGTTGAAAGAAGAACTTGCTCATGTCATTGAATGTACTTGTGTGCCATTCCTCTTTTCTTTCTAATCTCTTTTTTCATATTTGCTATCATCTGTATTCTCTTTGTATGCGCACAATAAAACCACGTTTCAATGTGCTGCCACTTTTAGAATAACAATTGTGCATGAAATGTGCACTAGCAAAATCAATTTTAAGACTAATATGTTAAGAAACAGAACATGATTTCAAATATGAAAATGTGCAGAGCTGCAAGCTTTCTTTCATAAACTAACGTGCGGTGTGTTCTACAACAATAAATTATAAACAATCAGCATCAAATAAATATGGTCAATCGTTTTGTTGCTTTTTGATGGTTTGGCTCGTGAGGTGGCTTTTTAGAAAATCGATACTTTCATAATGGTTTTTCATGAGACTTTACTTTGGATAGGAGTTAATAAATGTAATTGCCCGCCTGCCATGCGAGTTTGTAGCGCGTTGGACGACGGGTGACATGCCCTCTGTGATTGCGGGCTGAATTTCACGCGCTGGCAGAAAAAGCCACAGGTTCTCCAGATTTACGTTGTTCGTGGCACTGAACTGAAGGGTTACAATGTCCATGGCACCGATTCGATGAGATGTAAAGCTCCAGTGCTTCTGGATCGGGACAAAAATGATTGTAAATATGTAATATTTTATACGTAAATGCAAAAGTAACATTTAGGGTGAATTTTCACAACTTTCTTAACAGAACAACAAGAAAAATAAAACAGATATGATGACATAGAGGCAACAGAATACATACTTGATTGAAGTCACGCCAAGTTCTGAATGCGTTGGCACTTCAGTTTCTGATGAGTCTTGAATATCATAGTTGATAGGAAGTTCTCGTTCTGTGAGATCGTTTGTTGGGGTACTTCCGTTGCTATGGTAGTTGTTATGGGATACACCGGATATGGGATTTATCATATCTTTTTCTGTCGACGACACATAACTGTGCTCATCTTTCTCCGTTGTCATTTTACCTTCTTTCGTCTGATTTCTGTCATCCATGGTTTACGTTGTCAATGTTGTGTTTCTTATTAACTGTCCATGTTGCTGAGAGCAAAGTTACTGTGAAACAGATGAAATAATGTCAATGTTTGGTACAAATCAGAGTCTAGTGACATACAGAGAATAATAATTAGTATCATGTGTGTGTTCTGAAACAGTTCAGAAAAATGATGTGGAGAAAAACAAAAGGAGAATACAACCCAAACACGACAACATAAATACATTAAATAGAAAAGCGCAGACCATAGTCTTCAGACTTAGAACGTGACACTGTGGTCTCAGAGCACACCTTCATAGAATAGGTATCAGTGACTCGACTGCCTGCACCTGTAGAGCACCAAAGCAGTCCCCAGAGCACATCTTGCAAGACTGCCCCAACCTGAACAGCTTGAGATTGAAATCTGGCCAAAAGGAATAACCCTTCAGAACAAACTATGGAGGACAGGTGAAGATCTCAAGCACCGGCCTGCTTTATGAAACATACCGGAGTAGTCTCATGCTTTGAAGTTGATCACTAGAAGTTGATTCAGAATTAGAAAAAGTGACAACATGATTCAGCAAATAATTACATTCCATCTTTCTTACTGTTTTGTCTATCAAATACTAAGTGAAAGACAGAATAAAGAAACAAGATTGATGTACCCACATCATGTGGAACTCCATACATTAAAAAATATTTGGGCAAGTGCCAAGCCCTGGAAAATTGCTTTTTGATAACACAGTTTTACGAAAATCTGATCTTCTTCATTTCCGCACAGTAAACTACTAACTGAAAATGTGTTAATCCATTTTGTCCTTCCTCGAAAAGTTGTGGGGACACCATGATCCACATAACGAAATTAAATTCTTTACTATCTTCTGGTTTTGTCTGATTCGATGAGAAATAAAGAAGAATAAAATGGAACTACATACACGAATGTAATTCTACATACACGAATGTATAACCCCAGCATAATGCTGGTAATAACTTTTCACATTAGAGGTTCAATTTCTCACACCAGAAACAAGATTAACTCTAATTATGACATCAGGGGCGTGACTGTTTTAATAAGTGGTTTAATTTACAATTGTCGAACTGTGTGTGCAGTCTAGCGTAAAATATAAACATTTATTCCAGATAACCTAAATTATTCATGAGAAGTGATGAAATCAGAGACATGTCTGGTCAACCACTAGTGACAACTGTTATAAGAAAGAAGATGGAGATATGTTGGGCACACCTTGAGGAGAAATGATCAAAGAATATCAAAGCAGGCATTGAAGTGGATGCAAAGGGTTCAGAAGAGAAGATGGAGATATGTTGGACACACCTTGAGAAGAAATGATCAAGAATATCAAAGCAGACATTGAAGTGGGATGCAGAGGGTTCAAGAAAGAAAGATGGAGATATTTGGACACACCTTGAGAAGAAATGATCAAGAATATAAAGCAGGCATTGAAGTGGATGCAAGGGTTCAAGAAAAGAAGATGGAGATATGTTGGACACACCTTGAAGAAAGGATCAAAGAATATAAAGCAGGCATTGATGAGATGCAAAGGGTTCAAGAAAGAGAAGATGGAGATATGTTGGACACACCTTGAGAAGAAATGATCAAAGAATATCAAAGCAGGCATTGAAGTGAGATGCAAAGGGTTCAAGAAAGAGAAGATGGAGATATGTTGGACACACCTTGAGAAGAAATGATCAAAGAATATCAAAGCAGGCATTGAAGTGGGATGCAAAGGGTCAAGAAAGAGAGGACGACCTAAGGAGACCCTGAAACGAACTTTCTGAGAGAGGCAAGAAATATCGATTTCAATTCCATGGAGGAGATTGAGCGAGTTGCCCAGGATAGAGCGGTATGGAGAAATTGCTTACAGGTCCTATGTAACGTATAACGGTACAATAACAATAATTATAACCTATTTCTCCAGATAGAATATTACATTTCTCTTCCAGTATCTAAAGTATGTAGGAATATACAGTAGAGCGATATGACATGAAACCACACTGCTACAGAACAAGTTTGTTTTGATGCAGAAGACACAAAACGCATGTTGGTGGTCTATGTGACGAAGTGGTCAAGTGTTTAGAATGTCATGGATTCGAATCCAGACTGATTCATTCGGAAACTATAGCATAAAACAAGAAAGAATATTTTTTCCCCAGAGATTCCTGGGATTGTTGCCATAGATATGGAGTTCATAGGTTGTGCAATACTCCCGGCAGGTGGCATGCCATTTATGCGAAGAGGCAAGTAGCCATATGGAAAAAAACCAGGAGTGGCGTGCCATTTCTGTGAAGAGAGAACGAGCCATGTCGAAAATACCCAGGAAAGTTAATTAACTTAACAATTGATCTCTAAACGCCTTTTAAACGGAATGTAACCTATAAACCAGTGATTGATGGCCGCGACGAGAACAATGACGTATAACTCATTAAAAAGTGACGCTGCACTCATTGCGTAAAAATATACCCAACCAAAAAATACATATCAATCGAAAAGATTCATACGGGAAATATCGATTATTTGACTGTGCACCGGGAACATGGCGAAAACGTAAATATGGACCCGTCACGTGTACATTATTAAATGCAACTATAACACGTCCTCGCTTATCAGTTAACCTGAGATGCAATATTGTTTAGTTGTTGCATACCTACACGCATATATTTATTGATCTATCTATTTACTCTTAACATTGATAATTCAATTCAATCAATGGCGATGCACTCGGAATCTCTGTATGTTCTTGGCCCTTGTCAGATCTCAGCTTCTTGATAATGCCGACGATATAGCACAAACAATAGCTCCGTCAACGATTCCTTGAAAAGTGAACACTTACTGAAACAATTCTAACTCACTACCCCAGAGCTACGATATCCACACTCCCGCCCACCCTACATCAACCTAATAACAAATAATTGAAATTTAAAGTTTCTTCAATAATTTCCAAACATGTTATTAAATCTCCGAAGTCAATTATTCTCTATTATATATATTTTATTACAATCAGAAATCACTTTTAATTGTCCTTATATTGTCAACACAGCAGGTAAGAATAAATGTTGACGAAATTGGCGGTTCAAATATAATGAATGTATTTATTGCAAGTCATCTTTACAGTTACATATGAGACCCTTCTGTTATCTTTGTTATCTTGTTGTGTTAATTGCCCCCCTAGACATCAGGTTTACACATTTTTATGATTTAACAAAACGTGTTAAGTGAAGTTGCACTTTCCATGTCACATTTACCTACCTACCTTGGTTATACAACAAAGATAAGATGTATCATTTCATAACGTTTCATATCGACCACTTGTTAAACCACTCTTTGTGATACGTATGTGATCTGAGCCTAAAAGCGATTTACGTTGTTCCAGTTATGCGCATACAAGTAGGCCAGCACATCCGATTTCTGCGACGCTGTTTATTTACTAGGGTAGCTTCCTAGGCCTCTACATCAGTATCCTCTTACGACATGCCTTGTAGTTCGCAGCGTTACTAGTCTTTGCTCCCGTGCAGTCCGAACAACACAAGAACCCAACTAAGATGTATCCAGAAATGTGTTCAGAGGCGTGCCACGGCTTAAATGGGCGTGTCTCGGCTTAAAGAGGCTACATAACAAACAAATGTGTGTGTTTAGTTCAATATCAATTATCGTATTTAATTACTTTTGGGAAAAATACCAATAAATCTCAAGATAAATGGAATGAATTGTGTATGGATTACCATCATAGTACTCCACGCAAGAGATAATTCGATCCCTGCCTCAACAACTCCGCAAGAGTACCAGCATCAACTGTCCTCGTCACGCACGAAAGCACTTACGACAGGCAAAAACAGTCCAATCAATTCGATCTTGTGCCATTCTTTCCACCTCAAATCTAGTCCTATGCATTTCTTTCAGTCTTCTGTTGCTCATAAACTATTTTTCTCATTCACTCAACATCTGTCTTCTCTATTCATACCATTCTTCCACAGTCCTTACAGTGTTCCTACTACATTTGATCCCCCCCCTTTTTTTATTCATACCATTCTTCACAGTCCTTACAGTGTTCACTACATTACATCTCTTTATCTTTCTTTCTCTCTCTCTCTCTCTCTTATTCATACCATTCTTCCACAGTCCTTGCAGTGTCACTACATTACATCTCTTGGTTATCTTTCTTTTCTCATCCTGTGGACATGTTCGATCCAATGCCATCGTTTCTTTTCTCTCTCTCTCTCTCCCTCTCTCTCATGTTCTTAGGCCGCTTTTATCATTCTATTGTGATATATAAGCAGTAAAACACCAAGAACAGATGTACGTGCACAGCTTTCAGTACCTATTGGAGCTCAGGTGCTTATCCTTCGGTGGTGTGTTCGATTTCAACCAGCGTTTACTGGGTTCGCTCTCCGTTAGCCCTTTGCTGTCCCCAGTCAAAACCCACAAGGCAGCAGGCTGCTATTTTCTTTTAGGGCAGCGACCCTTAGACGGCCTGCCCTCCCGGGCTTATGAGCGTCATCTGCCCAGCAAACCGGTCGCTTTGTGGACTCCTTGGTTTGTCGCCCGTCCAGTTTTGTGTACGGTTTGCTCCACTACCCTTTGATTGTCCCCAATCAAACTACAAGACAGCAGTAGTTTCCTGCAAGCGGAAACGAGCACTGGCTTTACCTTTGCTGGGCTTTCCAGTTGCTTTTGCACACTTGGGTGGTCCGCACATCCTCTTGCCTGCCGCCTGACCTGCCATGCCTGCCGCTGCCGTGCCTGCCGCTGCCGTTCCTGTCGTGATTGGCTTTTCTGGCCGACTGTGGGCCCTCCCGTGCATCGCTTGCATGCATGCACGCTCTGCCCTGGTGCCTACCTCACCATTTTCGTCAATTCCCACCGTGCTCACATTTGCCTGGGCTTTCCTCGCCTGTGACTTAACCCGGTCCCCCACCCCTGTGATTGGGTCACGGGTTTCGCCCCTGAGGGACCACCCATGCATCGCTCGCATGCTTGCACGCTCTGCCCTGGTGCCTACCTCACCATTTCCGTAAATTCCCGCCGTGCTCACATTTGCCTAGGCCGTCCGTGTGGACTCGCGTGCAGCTCAGCTCGACTCCCAGCATACTCATCGGCTCAAGAGAGAGGGCTCAAAAGAGAGCAGGCGCAGGCTCCGAGTTTCGCCACGTGCTGTTCTACGTTTATCCTTCCAGTATTTCCCATCGGCCGGGAGAGACGAGAATTAATAGTCACTCTGGGAGTTCGCTCGTCTGTGTTGCGAGCGGATCCCATCTAGCGTGACTACCTTTGCATCTCTACTTGCCCCAGAATAGCTCTTCCACGGCACCTGCCCTCTTAGCCAGACCGGAACTGCCGTCTGTTACCAGGGTCACCACGTGGAGGTGAGGGCAGGGAATTAGTGCCAGCTCACTAATCTGGCGCGCCGTTGTTTCCTTTGCGCCTTTGACCCCATCGTTTCTTTTGTATCTCTTTATTTATGTTTTCCGCACCAGTCAGTTCTCGAAGTTTGATATTGCTAATCTTATCCTCCCAGGTATACCCAAGTATGTCTCACAGACTAGTTAGTTCTTGAAGTCTTCTATTACTAAACTTATCCGCCCAGGTTTACCCAAGTATTTTTCTAAAAAGTCTTCACTTGAATCCTCTTAACATACTTCCTGTTTTGTTCTCCAAGTCTCAGGTCTATAGAGCAGGACTGTCCTAGTACATGTTGTGTATATCCGGAGCTTTGTCTTGGTATCATAAATGTTAGATTTCCTAATTTTGCGACGCCTGTTATAGACTGCCACAGTGGTTTGGAGAGAAAGGTAATGGAAGGCATGGTTCCTGGAAAACGAGGCAGGGACGACCAAGACGAAGATGGCAGCAGTATATCAAAGAAACCTGGAACATGACGCTGGAAGAGGCAGGAGAACGTGCAAGAGACAGAGAGCTTTTCAGGCGGGCTGTGATGAATGCGACGTTCCGCAAGGGACATGCTACTACTTGAGTTATAGACTGCACTTGTGCTTCCAATTCTTTGCGTTTATTATCTTATCTTATCTTATCTTAACCACATTTGCCGTGAGCGTCGTGGGGAGAGTTAGTTTCCTATCTTGTGCCAGGTGTGTTGCGCTTGACGTTGTCAGTCCATGCTTTCGCAGGGACTCTGAGATGTTATCTATCCATCTTGTTCTTGGCTTGCCTCGTGCTCTGCGCCCTGAGTGTCGATTATTATAGGCACGCGATGGTAGTAAATGTGGTTCCATTCTCATTAAATGGCCGAACCACTTGAATCTTTGCTTCTCGATGTACTGTATGCATGGTATAGTACCAACGATGCTTCTGATATTCTCGTTTCTCCTCTATCTCGCCTTGTAACGTTGACAGCTTTTCGTAGACATCTCATTTCACATGTTGTAATCTTTCTTTCTTGTGTCTTAGTCAGGGCCATGTTTGGCACTGATAGCAGAGAGTTGGAATAAATATGCAGTTTATCAGTTGTCGTTTGACTGCCATGTTAATGCTTGGATGTTTTAATAGTGGTGACAGTTGGTATGTCACTGCATTTGCCTTCTGGCATCTAGTCTCGATTTCTCTGTCCATCTTTCCATCTGCTGTGAATATACTCCGAGATATTTGAATTCTGGAGTCTGTTGTATTTTGACATTATTCACGTGTATATTTAGTTGACCTGTTGACCTGCTTATTGTCATGACTTCTGTTTTGGAGGTGTTAATTTTCATGTCATATTTTTCGCATGTGGCTTGCAGGGCATTTATGTGTTGTTGAAGTTTGTGTTCGTTGTTGTAAATTATACTCTGATCATCTGCAAAGAGTAGTTCGTTTATTAAATTGTAGTTGTTATCGAGGTTGTTATCTGTCTTGGTTTCTTGCGTTATCCTGTCTATGTAAATATTGAAAAGTATAGGCGAAAGCACACATCCCTGCCTTACTCCTGATGATAATTCAAATTCGTATGTCAGGCCGTTGCGTTTATTATCAAGCATAATATTCCCGTCTGTAGGAGCAGAAGTAGCTTCAAATATATGACTATCTCTAGGTCGGTATTCTCTATGTGTATGTGCTCTCCGATCATCCGTTTTATCACTATTACTTGATTGATGGATGCAACTATAATCATTGCACTTCGGTGAGTAACCATGTATGCTCCGATCTCTTTCTTACACAAGAAAATCTCAGCTGCAGTGCACAAACTCGGTAGCACCGGCGAGGGTCCCCGATGTAATTTTTAAGATATTTTGTAGGAATTTTATTTTTAATCTTTTCTAATTAATTTTGCCTGCCCTTCTTGATTTTGAACTTTCAAGGGTACTTTTACATGCTTAAATTGAACACTACGGTACCCTACGTTGTATCGTCCGTCTCCGATAGGACTAGGAACTCAGTCTCACCTACACTGAGATAAGGGATCTCTGGACAAATATCCCGATGGTTCTACGAGGGTGCGAACCGAGTACCTTTGACGCGAGAGGTGAGCACCTAATCACCCTTCCCCCCCCAAGTTGCTTTAGTTTTTATTTGTGTTATCTTTAGTCAATCTACTTTCTATTGAATTAATACTGTCGATGATTTGTCGCAAATGTTTTTTACTTGGCTACAGTCATATAGTATTATTGATATAAGGGAAGACTGCAGTAAAACTAGGTAGCACATGCGAAACACGTAAAACACAAAGTAATCTATGTTTACAAAGTACAGAAACGATATACGAACTTCCATCTTCAGGATCCTTGCCAGCAACCAAGATTTAGAACTGTGAAAACCCTTGACTTGAACGCAGTATTTAAGTGGAACTTAGTAGATCCACTGAATCTTATGTTGTATCATTTGTTGTTTGGATTAGATGGGTAAAAGATGACATCATAAATAAGTTGTATGATCTCAAATCTAGACCAGCGGTTCATAAACTTTACATTACCACCACCCACGTTTGAATACATTTTGCTGCCGCAGACACCCAAATTTTCTATATATGAAATTCTTCTAGCGATGGAGTTATTATTACACCACACCAACAGTCAAGCTGGCTTCAATCTCTCAGACTGTGGGAAACTTCAAATGATTTTTCATTGTGTCCTGTCTGATAATTAGACTCCGTTCAGATCCGGGTCCTTTGATTTCACAACGCAACTAGTTTACCATTGTATCCGGGTCCTTTGATTTCACAACGCAACTAGTTTACCATTGTTTTATTACATCTTTTGAAATGTATTTTTCTGTTTGAAATGTCAATGATCATAATATTTCTTCAAGAGTTTGAGAACCCCTTGTGAGTACCCCGCTGACCCCAGTTTGGAAAACGCTGATCTAAACCATAGGTTCTCAACCTGTTTTAAATATAGCCCCCTTTTTTCAGTGAATGATTCGATAGCGCCCCCGTGGGTAAAGTATATTGCACATATTATATATTGAAAAACAAGGACACAGTTTTCAATTATTTTATTAGAAGATAATACGAAAACTGATGTTTGCTCAAGGTATCAATCAATCAAGTGCCATGCCTGCCGGCGTAGGCGATCATGTCTCTCCACAACTCTCTTTGCTTGGTGCATGTAATCAGTTCTGACGTCGATATTTTGTCGAACCATGATGTCAGGCCATCAACATCTTCTCCCTCTGTCTTCCACGATCTCTCCTTCCTGAATTTTACCTGTAGTCACCAAATGTTCTAAACCTTCTCTTCGCATTATATGCCCGAAGAACCTTGATTGTCGGATTCTTATTCTTTTGATAAGGTTTCTTTGTGTGCAGGCCTGATTTAAAACCTCCACGTTTGTTTTCTTTGCTGTCCATGGAATTCTCAACATTCTTCTGTAAAACCACATCTCTGTGGCTTCAATGATCGTATTGATTGTTTGTTCAGTGTCCATGATTCGCTGCCATACATAAGAATTGGTTCAATATAGCATTGGAGTACTCGTTTTCGCAGTGTCATTGGTAGTGAGTTCACGCATAGTGTGTTCTTCATTTTCATAAAGCTGCTTTCGTTTGAGCTATTCTACTCCTAATCTCTGTTGTACATCTTCCATCTGGTGTTAAGAATGTTCCTAAATACTTGAATCGATGGACTTGTTTCAGTGTTGTGTTATTTATTTTGATATTGCATGTTGGTGTTTCTTGTTTCTTGGAGACAACCATAACCTCTGTTTTCTTTATATTCATGCTTAATCCTTTCTTTTCACTTTCTCTCACTAGTATGTCTATCAAGTCTTGCAGATCGTGTTCATTTGTAGCCATGAGAATTGTGTCATCAGCGTACCTTAGGTTGTTTATATTTTGTCCACCGACTGCTATTCCTGTCTTTTCTTCTATAGATCTCATGATGTTTTCACTATATAAGTTGAATAGGTCTGGTGAGAGTACGCACCCTTGTCGTACTCCTAACTGTATCGCCTGATAGATTCCATAGTTAACAAAAATGTTATTAAAAAATGAATATAATACTCCTATTATTAGTAAGAGAGCTGAGCTTGATGTGATGAAACTAATTTGTCCATGTTTGGTGTAATTTTTGTCATCAATAATCTTAAATCACTGATTTCATCTATTGAGAATCTGTTTATTTTCTTCATTAATAGTCTGGTGACCATGCTAAATCTTCTTACAACTAAATATGATGATGGTAATGCAATAACAATTTTCTTCGCTGCATCTTATTTTTTTTTTTCCCGATCGAGAAGCACTTGAGCTTTCAGCTCTTCGGCTCGGTGCCATGGACATCGTAACCCTTCGGTTCGGTGCCACGAACACCGTTAATCTAGGAAACCTGTGGCTTTTCTGCCAGCCCGCGGAATTGAGCCCGCACTCACAGAGGGCTAGTCACCGCAGTCGAACGCGCTACGAACACGCTGGGCAGGCGGTCTGCTGCATCTCATAAGGCTGGATATAATATTGGAATTTGACTTTATAGCCACAATTCTGGATACCCATTTTTTATTTCAATTCCCAGTCTTCATTTGTTGACAATTCTATCAACTCTTCTTGTAGTGATAATTCTGTTGTTTGTAAGTTTGAGCAAGGTTCTATGGCCCAATCTGGAATGGTGATACTGAGTAAATCCTGAAATCTGTTTGTAAAATCTTCTTTCAGTGCTTCTAAATGCTGGCTATAAACCAGAATGTCATCATCAGTTGTTTCCATTGAAGAAAGATTGGAAACTGATCAAATTGTATTCTACCCGAATTTTGTTTGTACAAAGCAAGTTTATATATTGTCTTTGTTTTGATAAAATTCAAAATTTCCTTGCAGTTGTAGATTCGTTTCATTAAATGTGTCATATAAGTCTGCAGAATAAGCAATATCACTCTACAATTTCAATAAATTCTCTCTTAAAGAATCACCTTTGTTTTCCACAAACTTTGTAACTGATTAATAGTTGCTCGAGCGCCGAGACCTACATGCTTGAATTTTCAGTTCAAGGGGGAGGCGGCTGATGTCCAACGCCCTCTCAATATGACCTATCATAAGAAATTCACTTCTTATACAGTAGACATTATACAATCAGACAATAAAATTTCTTCTCTAATTGTCTGCTATATTGTCTGCTGTAATTGTCTGCTGTAATGTCTGCTGTAAAAGAAGTGAATTCCTTCCCTTGTTGTGTATCCTTTGCTTGATAAAAGCATTTTGGTTGAAACGTTGCTGTGTATTATTATTGTTTTTGTACTTTGTGGAATTCCAGTACTTTGTTTCTACATATTTCAACATTGCTACATAGTTTTACTGCAGTCTTCCCTTATATTGATAATACTATTCACCTTGTTAAATGTCCATGTTTCACACTCATATGTTCCCACTGGGAATATGCATGTTCTTAGTATTCTGAATTTTATTTTTCTATCAGTTCCATTCCAAACTGTTTTTAGTGAAGTTTTTTTATTAGTATATATACTTGTATATTCTTTATATAACATTGCAACAATGCAAAGAGCTATTGCAACATTACAGTAGACCAGTAAGAATCATATCAGAGCATTAGAACAAGACAACGGGTAAACATACAACATAGGATATACATAACACAACAAATGGGTCATCACAACAATACATCCTTCACCAACTAGAACACTTGACAACATAAACATTAAAGCCAATAAAGAACATGCTTTATTTCAAGACATTGTTTTGACAAGGGTGTATATGAATCATGAGTGCAGCATCTGGCCGAAGGGATTAGAGCGCAGGCTCCCATGCGGGAGTCCTGATGTTCATTCCTGGTAAGACCGATGAGTAGCCATTAAATTCTACAGGCTAATATCCTCCGTCATACACCACCCTAAATACAGGCAATAACTAGTTCATTATTTTATATGTATCATGTGAAATGGATTAGCGTATTGTGTAAGCATTCATCTATATGTATCATGCAGAATGGATTAGCATATTGTGTAAGCATTCATCTATATGTATCATGCAGAATGGATTAGCTTATTGTGTAAGCATTCATCTATATGTATCATGTGGAATGGATTAGCATATTGTGTAAGCATTCATCTATATGTATCATGCAGAATGGATTAGCTTATTGTGTAAGCATTCATCTATATGTATCATGTGGAATGGATTAGCATATTGTGTAAGCATTCATCTATATGTATCATGCAGAATGGATTAGCTTATTGTGTAAGCATTCATCTATATGTATCATGTGGAATGGATTAGCTTATTGTGTAAGCATTCATCTATATGTATCATGCAGAATGGATTAGCTTATTGTGTAAGCATTCATCTATATGTAGCATGCGGAATGGATTAGCATATTGTGTAAGCATTCATCTATATGTATCATGCAGAATGGATTAGCTTATTGTGTAAGCATTCATCTATATGTATCATGCGGAATGGATTAGCATATTGTGTAAGCATTCATCTATATGTATCATGCAGAATGGATTAGCTTATTGTGTAAGCATTCATCTATATGTATCATGCGGAATGGATTAGCATATTGTGTAAGCATTCATCTATATGTATCATGCGGAATGGATTAGCGTATTGTGTAAGCATTCATCTATATGTATCATGCGGAATGGATTCGCATATTGTGTAAGCATTCATCTATATGTATCATGCGGAATGGATTAGCATATTGTGTAAGCGATCATCTATATGTATCATGCAGAATGGATTATCGTATTGTGTAAGCATTCATCTATATGTATTGTGTGGAATGGATTAGCTTAATGTGTAAGCGTTCACCTATCGACTCGGATTCATGAAGATTGGGGGTTCAATTCCAAACTCAATGTTCTACACATGAGGAAAGGAGTTGGTCCTCCTACCTCCTGTACACTAGGGATTGGAAATATGAGGTAACAGGTCTGAAAAGGCTACAGGAAATGTTATTTATTATAAGAATCATAAAGCTTGATAGTTGTGTGAATAGCTCCATCATGTCTAATGTTAAATGGAAAGTCCTAGTGGTGTCACCTGATCTATGATCTAACACACTGGTACAACTTGGTGAAATTAGTTTGATTGGATTATATGAGTCTTAGAGGTAAATCATGAACATGACAAGAGGGTTGCAGGACGCTGCTGGATTTGTTGAGACAGGGATTGGAGAACCTGTGGACATGTTCGGAATGCTATGATGATAGTCCTCATATAATTGATGTAACAGACCAGGTCATTATATTTTGACTGTACCGGACACTGCAGACTCAACAAACACTTATATAGACTAGGAATAAGCTCTATGCCAGTGTCAGCAGGCAGAACAAACACCAGAGCCTGTCCTGCAAGAATGTCCTCTCCTGTGTGAGCTGAGAAGCAACATGTGATCACATCCAGTCAACCTAAGAACTAAGCTTTGGAGAAACCTGAAAGACCTGAAGCTGACTGCCCAGTTTGTGGTCCAAACAGTAAATTAAGCGCATGACCAGAGATCGCTGAAGAAGAAGATAATTGATGACAGGGGGCCTTGAGGTATATTATGAACATGTTATGAACATAATTAGGCAAAATCTAGGGCAGTGAGTATATATAACCATAAGAGGTCAAAGGTAAAGGAACCCTTTCTCATACCACAAGGTATATTGGATAATTCGGTGTTATGTCCATATTTTTCATTGAGCGTCAGCACACGATGGGTGATGTGGTCAACATCACGTCGAGCATATGGCCGTACAGATATAAAAATGAAAAATATATGTACACTAGTAGATGTACCCGTTCTTTGCACTGAGACTTATAGATCCCAAACAGTGCGAGACTGAGCCTATTAAAGAGACATGCCCAGTCCCCCGAATAACTTCAAAATCTGCAGGTTTCCCATTAATAACAATGTTTTCTATTGCTATGTTGATTTAACAAAATAATACCTTGATAAAAGCGGGTATTTAATAGCAGTAAAACAGTGAATTTAAGTAGGTCACACGAGAAAGCTCGTAAAAGAAGTCAAACTAAGAAAGAAAAAAATACCAACAATAATTGAAATGATTATAAACTTATCAAATAGTGACCAGATGTGTTAAAATACCAATAAATAATGACAGAATAAGCTACTAGCGCTTTCGTGGGAAATTAGAATTGGTCAAATATTAAAATAACGTGCCTGACAACGCTTCCGGGGGAAATATTCAAATCCAAAGATAGGCTAAACAACACGGATACACTTTTTTCAGTGTTTTTATGACAATTTCGTTAAGTTATTATTTAAGATATAAAAATGAAAAAAAAAGTCCAGTTTTATCATTTTTAAATCTTCCCATCTATGAAAGCTATCCTCTTGCCAAATTTCAAGTTGTAGGATGTCCAGACATCTTCCATTAAAGTCAACAGACATATACACATACTAATTCCATCTTATATAAGTGTATAGATGTTACAGAGTACCAGTTGTCATGTACGCAGTAACAAACACATACTAAATATATGTTGAATCAAGACAAGAAGAGCAACAGCAACAATTGATAACAACTATGTAGAATGCTGTAATGAAACAGGCTGTACAATGTCAGCAGACTGTATATAGCAATCTAAAATAAAACCAGCCAATCAGAACAAATGTTACAATTTTGCATCTGTACCATGTGATTGTCAACCAATAGCCTGTATAACAGTTCAAGAATACAGCCAATCAAAACAAATGTTATAGTTTAATATATGTACCATGTGACTATCTCAATGTGGCAAATACAAAAGTAATCTCTCCTCTCTCTCCTTCTTTAAAAGTAATGACAACAGATAAAACAAACATAACAAAGAATATTTTAATAAACAGAGAAAAATAGAAAATGTTAACAGTTTTGAATATCTCGGTTCATTGATTACAAGAGATGGAAATGGGTTAAAGGAAATTAAAAGAAGAACAGAAATGGCTTACAAACATTTAAACAACTAAAATCAGTATGGAATGGGACTGACATGAAAACAAAAATCAGAATACTAAGAGCATGCATATTCTCAGTGGCAACGTATGGGTGGGAAGCATGGACATTTAATAAGGCAGTGGAAAAGCATATATGTGCTTTTGAATATAAGTGATACAGCAGAGTCCTCCGTATTACATGGACAGAGAAGAGAACAAATAGATCTATCTAGAAAGAAGTCAAAATCAAACAAAACTGGCTGATGCTATAAATAAGATTGAGAAAATATTGTGATATCATATAAAAGAACACAAAGTGTTGGAGAGGACCATTATGAAAGGAGGCATATTGACAAAGAGAAGAGGAAGACCACGATGGATTCAGGATGTGACTCATGATTTGGCTACAAAGCCCTGGAAAAATTGATTACAGCTATTCAAATAAAATGTATATCAAAAGATTTTCAAAATGTAATCGCAGCCCTCACCAGTGTATGAAATTCATGCACTTCCTTCCGCTGAGATCTTCCTGTGTAGTAAGAGATCATAGACACACTTTAGTTACCGAGGTGCAATGATGAAGCTCCAACAAATCACTCAATCACATGAGACAGTTCTGAAGTATGTGGTCAGCAGTCTCAATTTCAGTTTTACTAGCACATTCATGTACGTGGATGTCAGTCTACAAGAATGTCAATCTTAAAAGAAAAAAAAAACTGTCACCACTACCTGTGCAGCGCTATTTAGGACGGTGGATGACAGGTGGGACAACAGCCCAAGGAATTTAATAGCAGCATGGTTAGTGCAGTCGCTGTGAAGCTGTTCAGGTTATAATTTTTCACCCACAAAGAAAATAATCCTTGGCCGTACCACAAATTGAACACGGAGCTTCCGCATGGGAGCTGCACTCTAATCCATTCGGTCAGACGCTCATCATGGCATCTCAAACAATCACATAAATGCAAAAACAACTGTACCAAATGTACTTACAAAATATCACATAGCAACAACTATTAAACCATCATATACAATGTTATTGTAATTAGGAAATCATGAGCCTGAACAACATTTTATTCTACTCACTTTTAAAATATACAATTACTAACAAAGTAAAAATAAAAACCTGATTTAATACCATGAGGTATATTGGTTAATATAATCAGTATAATCATAATTAATATTTGTAGATCAGGAAAAAGCGTTCGATCGCATAGATAGGCACAAGTTGTGGAAAATACTAACAACCTATGGGGTTAATGAACACCTAATCAACCTTTGCAAGAACATTTATACTGACAACCAATGTACGATTAGAACAAATACAGGATTATCAGAAAAGTTTCACGAGGGTCAGGAGTGAGACAAGGTTGCGTACTATCCCGCTGCTATTCATCACGTATATTGACCACATCTGTAAAATAGCTAACACCAGCAAAGGAAACAACCTCGGAGAACTCTTAAATGAATTTCTTTTGCAGACGATCAGGCAATCATATCAACAACAGAAGAACAGCTACAACAACACATCAGCAGACTCCAGTTAGCATGTAACGAATACAACATGAGAATAAACATCGACAAAACAGAAGTAATGACATTCGCCAGAGAGGAAAGCACGATCAATATCTCCATCGATAATCGCCTACTAAATCAAGTAAAAGATTTCACATACCTGGGGAGCTTTTTTCAGCAAATGGAAGAATAACTAATGAAATTCAACACAGATGCAACAAAGCAAATCAAATGATAGGTCAAATGGCGCCAATTTTAAGATGCAAACACGTCACCATGAACACAAAAAGAGCAATGTTCAACAATATTTCTCCCACATTATGTTACCAGTGCCAAACCTGGACTCTGACAACAAACGATAGAAGAAAACTAGTCACAACAGAGATGAAGTGTCTACGCAGAATGCTGGGTGTAACAAGAAGAGACCGGTTGAGAAATGAAGACATCAGGAAAAAGTGGGTACAACATCAGACTTCATCAAGAAACAACAAATTAAATGGTTCGGCCACGTAAGCAGATTACCACCAGACAGTGCACCTCAAAGACAATGCTGCTCCGATACAATGGGTACAACGCAAAAGGCCGGCCACGCAAAAGATGGACCTCAGAGATAACAGAGCGACGAAAGAGACTATCTACGAAGCGCATACTAGGGCCCGTTTTAGAAATCTCTTCCTGACCTGACGCTGTGAGGCATACAGGATTCGAGAAAGAAGAAGAAGAATAATCAGTACTGCTTGTGATCATTTTTCTTGGTAGGGCCAGACACAAATTGTCAGAAAAATCATGGTTTTGGGTTAGGTTATATTTTAGTACTGACTTCCATCATGGGCATGCTCAGCAGTAGACGACTAAGATGGTTGGGACATGTGAGAAGAATGGAAACTTGCCGCATACCAAAAGAAATGTTGTTCTGTGAACTTTCGGAGGAGAAGAGACACCAGGGCAGACCACTGCTCAGATATAAAGATGTCTGCAAAGCCTCAATGAAAAACTTTTCTATAGGTCCCAGCACATGGGAGGGACTAGCTGATGACAGAGTTGTGTGGAAAGCCAAATTACGAAAGGGTGCAGTCTTTTGAGAAGAGACTTATGTACTAGCTGAACGACAAGAGAGAAAGCGAAAACTCAGAAGTTGTCACAGTAAAACACTTGCCAATTGACCGTCTGTAAAGATGAAAAGGGCATATAGAGACTATTATTTGTCTGTGAGCGTCTGTAGCTCAAGCGGTGGTGAGCTCGATCACAAACCCATGCGGATCTGGTTCAAACTCCGCTGTGGGTAAGTTTGGAAGCAAATTAATATCCGTGGGATTAACAATCGCACGAGAGAGATTTCCGTGGGATTTTGGTAAAAATAGACCTCACCTTTCAGAAAGCAATTGCAAACTACTGAATGTATAAGTGGTGCCTAGAAAATCAACGACTCGCTTACTGTAGTTGATGGCTACATCCTGTAAAGGACATGTCACGATTTTCATTTCATTATTTGTCTATTATGGTAAGTTATCTCCCCTTTACTAGAATGTACACTGTCGTACACAGATGTATATTGATTCAAGGTTTCCTGTTTAATCCTGCGTAACTACTTGCCTTCTCCGAAAATGTGTTCTCTATCTTATTCTATTTGTCTTCACTGTTCTTCACATCTTACCCAACAAGTGACTCAAACATGTTCTTAACCCTTTAGCTGCTAAAGACGTATATATACGTTTTGCCCATTCACTTCTAAAGACGCATTAACAAGTCTGTTATTATATCTCCTCTGTGGGCTAAAGACGTGTTAACACGTTACACATTGCTACTGTCACTGCTATAGGCGTACATTCACTTTTGTGACCTAGAAACAAAGAGTAGCTATTTTTAGCTCAGCCCTCGAAAAGTATGTAGCACGAAAGGGTTAACCTTTTCCATACTTAGTTATTTCCTCAGTTGTACACAGTTCATTCAAGGGAGCAAAAAAAGCAATTAAAAAACAAAATCATTACTTGTCAATAAATAAACATATATATCTCTTATAATAAGCAGACTCTAACAAAATGCACCATCACAGTAAATGGGTCTGAGCTAACACAAGTGCAGCAATTTAAATATCTCTGAGTCCTGGTAACATCAGATGGCAGATGCTGATCAGAAATAAAGGGCAGAATAGGGCAAGCAAAAACATTGTTCCTGACAATGAGAAGCATTATCTGCAACAAGTCCTTATCAATCCCGATCAGAATGCGAATTATTCAGTGCCACATAGAACCAATACTGACATACGGATGCGAGTCATGGACAATGAACACACAGATCGAAAAATCTCTGAGGGCCATAGAGAAGTGGTTGTACAGAAGAATGATGAGAATCTCATGAACTGCTAAAATGATTAATGGGGATGTGTTGAATGAGGTCAAGACACAGAGAAAGCTTATTATCAATATAAGAAAGAGGCAGTCATAATTTTTCAGGCATGTGATGAGAAGAGGAGGTTTCAAACACATTGTGACAACTGGTAAAATCAAGGGTAGACGAGACAAAGGAAGACAGAGAAAACATTTTGGATAGCCTGACTACATGGCATGGTAAAGTGTCAACATCTGAGTTGATAGCAAACACCAAAGACAGAGATTTGTGGAGATCCATGATCACCTTACGCCAGCTGATGATGATGATTATATACTAATTTGAAGACAACTGGACAATCTATTAGAATAACAAGGTTAAACGCCTGTGTAGTGCCGGAGCCCGCAAGTAGAGCAAAGAATAGTACCACTGCGACCTATAAGACATGTCGTAAGAGGCGACTTAGTTAGGGGCCTAGGAAGCTACCTAGTAAATAAAAGAGTTGCAGAAAGCAGATGTGCTGGCCTACTTGTAGGCACATAACTGGCACAATGCACAATTGCTCTTAGGCTCAGAACACATACAAATCCCAAAGAGTGGTTAACAGGTGGTCGATATGGAGCGTTCGAAGAAGAAGAACAAGGTTAAAAAGTAGTAGAAGTAAAACTAGAAATAGTAAAACTAGTAACACTTGTATAAACGAAACAACTCGAATGGTGCAGTGTATGGCAAATGCGTTCAGCAGAATACACTGGGGCGCAGTGTGCAACGATTGGCATGGAAAGAGTTTTAAGTTCGAGCTGATATTCCCATTTTACTTCTTTAGTTTTGAGATTTTGTCTATGCATAGCCATTTGTTTCTAGTATTATAAATTATAATATATATTTTGTTAATGTCTTACAGCGCTTTGTTCTCATTTTCTGGGAGTAATCTGGAAGATTCTGGTGGGCCGAAGAATTAAGGCAGCTTACTCAATCAATGCTGTTACTAATTTGTTTGACGTGCAGTGATGGTGATCCGAGCACTAAACTAAACTCAATGCTGTTGCATGCCATCAGTTCAATTTTAGCCGCCCCAACTAAAAATATTAAATAATTGTTTTTTAGTTTTCGACCTCACCATGGAGTTAAATATGGAATGTTTTCATTAAAGGGTTTAAAAGCCGAAGGATTGACTTCATTGCACTGGTTTTACCCCATATGGCTCGGTCCCTCTCCGCAGAAATGGCGCGCCACCTGCCGAAAGTATTGCGCAAAGCACGAACTCCATAGCTCCGGCAACAATCCTAGGGTCTCTGGAAAAAACTGCACTCGTGAACAGAAGGCGCGGTCGGTTTGAACCCACGACCTTCGACTCGCAAGGCAAAGGGCTTAACCACTCAGCCACAGAGACCCCGGAATGTTTCATTAGGTTAGACATTCAGTCACCCACCACTCTCCACAAATAATAATATAATATATTAATTAATAATACCAGACTCCGGAGCACATCACGCAGTCATGTCCATCATACATACACCAACGAAACAAAACATGGCCTCATGACAGATCTTACAGAGCAAGCTATGAGGAATTCTCGAGGAACTCCAACTGACATGCAGCTTCATAGAGGCAACCCATCTCATGGTTTAAATGAGCATACGAAGCCAAATGCGAAGAAGAAGAATTAATAATACTTTCAAGTTCAGAAATACAAAAATGGTCAAACACTGCATACTTTAAATCTCCCTTGATTTTATCAACACAATATTCTTCATATGTTACAAGCTGTCAAATATGCATACAATTCACTTATAAAACACAAACAAAGTAACATGAAAAGCTTTATCCTATAGGGGAAAAGAAATATGACATTCAACATTGCAATATATTGCTATATAGTACTGTAACTTCTATTAACCCCTTTGCTCTTCAGAGCTGATATACTGGCTGGGAGTATTTCTGAAGATATCACAAAGACAATATACTGGCTGGCAGTATTTCTGAAGATATCACAAAGACAATATACTGGCTGGGAGTATTTCTGAAGATATCACAAAGACAATATACTGGCTGGCAGTATTTCTGAAGATGTCACAAAGACAATATACTGGCTGGCAGTATTTCTGAAGATATCACAAAGACAATATACTGGCTGGGAGTATTTCTGAAGATGTCACAAAGACAATATACTAGCTAGTTCGGTGTATAATGCAATATAAATGAGTCTTGAGGTTCAAAAAATATTTATGCTGTGAAAGAGTTCAAGCTGTTTGTAAAATATTAAGAGCAATAAATGTCTCGTCTTTCATTGATTACATTTCATTAAACACAGTTCCTCCTTTACTTGATGAATCTAAATTACAAGTACATCAGAAGTCGGAATAAGGCTTGCCTGAATGGCGAAGGACACTGATGATATGAAAAGCAAGCCTTCACACAAAAATTAGTCAGAGGTGCCCTGGCTGTGATTGAATTCACAGCAGGTGAGCGAGTAAAAAAGTAAAGCAACAAACAAGAGTTGAGCGTTAACAATAATAACATCAAGAGTTTACTAAAGTAACGGTTTGACAAAAATACAGTGACAGACAAAAATTGATGTTCAGACAATCATAACTGTAGCATAGAATTTTGAGATACACAAAAAGTACAAGCCTAGCAAATAAAACAATAAATAACATACTCATGAACCCATGTTTGACAAACATATTTTTAAAATCTTATCAACAAACTATTGAATATACAAAAAAGTTGTCACTGATGCATATACTACTTCCCTGTCTATGTACAAAAAAGTTGTCACTCAAGCATATACTACTTCTCTGTCTATGTACAAAAATAGTTTAAAATGTCTTCATCATATAATAAAAAAGATATTACGTTAAATATTGTAATATTTGAATCAAGTACAAGTCTGATATCATAAAGTGAGACACACAGTGTCTGAGTTAATACATAGACATATTTAAAGACATGTGACATGAAGATGTAGACACATAGTGTCTTAAGTTACTGCAAACATAGACAAATTTGATGAACTAAGTACTGAGACTAAGAACATGAAGTTATAATGATTGTCTATATTAGCTGGTTGGTAGAACAGATGAGAAAGACAGAAAATATACCATTAGCCTAGCATCTTACTCACCCATGTGTTGTCGGGACCCACAATGGCAGTAAAGACTAGTAACACTAGAAAGGCATGTCATAGGAGGTGACTACGGTAGGGTTCGGCATGGGGCTGGCTACCCCATTCAGTAGAAATTGTTCCTTCAAAATCTATCCAACAATGAACAAGTCTCAAGTAGTAGCATATCTCTTATGGAATGTCGCTTTCATCACAGTCTGCCTGAAAAACTCTCAGTCTCTAGCAAGTTCACCCGCCTCCTCCAGCATCCTGTTCAAGATTTCTTTGATGTCCTGTTGCCACCTTCATCTCGGTCGTTCCCCGCCTCGTACTCCAGGAACCATGCCTTCCATTATCGTTCTTTCTAAACCACTTTGATGTTTAACGTGGCCACAATATTTCGTCTTCCGGGACATGTTATTTATGAGCCAATGCTCCTCGATATGCAGGTCTTGTAGAATGTCTTTGTTTTTCCTCTTCTCTGTCCAGGATGTTCTAAGAACTTTTCTACAACACCATGTTTCAAAATATTCATTATGAACAAGTCTAACTTATAAGTTGGTTGAGGGCATATGCCCCAACAGGGGTTAAAGAAGGCACTAGAGAGAAAGAGAGACATCTAATGTATCTGGTATTCTTGCTTATCCTGTTTTGTCTCACATCGTCAGAATAAGAAGGGATTTCTAGAACGGGCTCTTATGTGTGCTTTATACATGGTGTTTTTCATTGTCTGTTGTTTCTGTGGTCCATAGTTTCTGGTATTCAACTGGAAAATATCATTTGTAACCCATCCCTTCCTTAGAGTCAAAAATATTAGTAACACTGTGACCTACAAAGCATGTCGTAAGAGGTGACTGAGGTTGGGGCCTAGGAACCTACCTAGTAAAAAAGCGTCGCAGAAATCGGATGCGCTGGTTTACTTGTAGGTGCATAACTGGCACAACGTACATCGCTCCTAGCTCAGATCACATACATATCACAAAAAGTGGTTTAACAAGTGGTTGATACAGAGCATTCAAAGAAGAATAAAACTTCTTTATTCTCTTCAATTTGACTGAAAATTTTCAAAGAAATGCTAGATGCTAGCTGCTGTAGCCACACTTGCTTCAAAAATTATAAGTTAAATATTGCTTGAACTTTGGTGCAGTTAAGTACTTAGATATCCAACTTTGCAAATTGTAAAAAGCTGGAATTGCTTCCAAAATCAGACATAGTCTATTCAAATCAGTTGAAAATTAGTACTGGCTTACTGAATTCAGGAATGGTGAAACTTAGCAAGGAAGTGAGCTGGATAAACAACAACTCCAAATGCTCCAAGTCCTAGTACTGCGAGGTCTCTAAACTTCACACCAGTACAACACTATGTGCAACTGAATCACCTTCACCTTTTTTTGTTTAACCTATGACCTTAAAAGGCCTCAACTATTGCCTTAAGAGATGTATATGTGCCTACAGCTGTCCAGTAACACCAAAAGAAATATTAATATATTTTTAACTATAATGTACTTAGGTAAATGTTCTCCTTCTGCTGACAGGGTCACAACCTCTATAAGTGCTGGCATAATCACAGACACAGAGGAACTGGCAAAAGCACCAATGAGTGAGATCAGAAGGTCCAGATGAGGGATGGCTGCAGCAAAACCAACTGCAAAATTTTTTTTAAAATTAATATTTATATACAGCAGATGACGTAATCACAAAGTACTGTAGTTTTACAAATTACAAAAACAATGACAAAATGCAGCAACATTTCGACCAACAAGGTCTTTATCAAGCAAGCAACAATAGGAGTAGCGAATTTAAAAAACATATGTTCGTTTGCTTGATAAAGGCCTTGTTGGTCGAAACGTTGCTGTATTTTGTAATTGTTTGTGTAATTTGTAAAACTACAGTACTTGTGATTCGTGTTTTGCCAATCAAATAGTTTTACTGCAGTCTCATATATATATATTGTGATTATACAGCAGATGTAATTATACATATTTATATATAGCAGCATGTAATTATACTAACTCTCTGTTATCAATATCAAACATGGTCCCTAACTAAATTCCAAGAAATAAAGATCACAATATGTGAAATGAACTGTTTAAGAAAAGCCGTCAATGTTACAAGACAGGATAGATTGAGAAATGAGAACATTAGAAATGTTGTTGGAATTACACATTGCATGAAATATATTAGAAGAAAACAAATAAAATGGTTCAGTTACATAATGAGAATGACACCAGATTTACTACCATTGAGCCCTATAACAACCGGCAACCCGGACGCACAGCCTAAGGAAGACAGATGGATAGATAATACCACAGGTATCCTGCGACATCAAAGACCTAACAACTTACAGATGTAACACACCAGGCAAAGGATGGAAAACTGAAATTTGTATGTGTCACCTTGAATATGCTCAAAGAATGCAATAATAGCTGCCCATCACAACTGTGTGACAACAGTCTCAGACATGTGTTGTTGCATGCACCACTCTGGCTTGTACAGAGGTGACTATAGACTCCAGTTCTGGAACACAATTCCCTAACATAGGTGGACAGGTGGGGCATACATGATCAAGGTTGGACATATGAGTGTTGTGTGTTTCGTCTTTTCGAACAACTCGCTTTCTTTGCGACTCAACAGTATGATGATTCTCAGCTAAAGGAGTTCCTCTTGTGGTGTTACAGCACCACATTTGGAGATCTTGTGCAAAGGATTCCCAACATGCAGCATTTTCGAGACACTTTAAGAGTGTCTTTAAATGGGTTTTTTTTCACCAACCGATCGTCTGCCATACATCAGCTGTTTTGGGATGCATTTACCAGGCATCTCAGCAACATGACCGACCCATCTCACCTAGGTCATCTGCAACAGGGTGTTGATGCTTGTGATTTTTGCTCCTATGAGGACTTTGGTATCTGGAATTTTTTCCTGCCATTTTATTTTGAGTAGTCTGTGTGGACAATAGTCTGTGTGGACAACTTATATGTAAGTGGTTTAGTTTTCTTGCATGTCTGTTATACACTGTCCATGTCTTGCTGGTGTACAGCAGTGTGATTAGCTCTATAGCCCAGTAAACTTTCAGCTTTGTGGCTACGCTTATCTCCTTCCATTTCCACACAGCCTTCCAAATAGTATTATCGATATAAGGGAAGACTGCAGTAAAACTATGTGTAGCAATGGCAAAACATGTAAAAACAAAGTACTGTAGTTTTACAAAATACAAAAACAATAACGATACACAGCGACATTGTGACCAAAAGGCCTTTATCAAGCAACAGATTCAATAGATATGTGTAAAAACCTTTGATAAAGGCCTTTTGGTTGAAACGTTGCTGTATATCGTTATTGTTTTTGTATTTTGTAAAACTACAGTACTTTGTTTTCGTGTTCAGCCTTCGAACGCCGCACTGGCTTTGGATCTCCGATTGTTGACCTCAGGGTCTAAGTTTGCCGATCAGGATAGGATGCCGATCAGGATAGGATGCTGACAAGATAGGCAAAGTTGTCCGCTGACAGGAGAAGCTAAATGTTTATTATTGATGACTGGATCATGGTACTGCTCTCTAGGGGTGGGCTGAAACATGACTTCACTTTTCCTGATGTTATTGGTAAGTCAAAAAATATCACAGGCCATGAAAAACCAGTCCATGTAGATCTGCATATCTTCCTCAGAGTTGGTAGCGAGGGTGCAGTCATCAGCAAACAGCAGGTTTGAGATTGTTAATTTTTCACCTTGGACAAAAACTGTAGTGGTCAGCTAGAGGTAGTTAGCATTTTCAGACAGCTTGTTATGAAATGGTATCCATGATAGTCACATGAGTTTTCTCTGTTCCTAATATTTAGGTTACTTTTGCAACCAATTTTCTGCCGTCACTTTCCCACTGTCAAGGTCACACTCATCAAAAGTTCTTATATTTAGCTTGTTGAATAGATGGTATCTCACTCTCCTATGATCTTTACAAATTCTGAAGATTCAAACATTTTCATAGAATTGGTAATATGCATCATGTTTTTGTCATTCTTCTGACAAACTTCTTCACTTAGATAACTTGTTTGCCGCTTGTTTCTGTTTAGTCTCCTGACAAACTTTTTGAGCTCATCATACGGTAAACTGTATGCCAGCAATACCGCAACTGTGTCAGCAATACCGCAATTGTTTGCCAGCATAAACTGTATGTCAGGTGTAGCAACAACCATAATGATGGTGATGTTGAGAATGATAAAAGTAATAACAACATACATGTAACAAATACTCACATGTCACCAGGACTAACACTATACGGAATAAGTACTCTCCATAAGAACGTAACAGTTTTATTTTGATCCGCTGTTTGATGCTGGGCCACATAATGACTACAGGCACGTAGAACTGGACATTGTAAGAAATGAATATGGCTAGTGCAAACATCAATCTCACGGACAGGTACAACCTGAATAATGGTAATAATTAGAGTTAAATAATCCTGTTATAAAATAAATATATATCATCATCAATCATCATTGGCCACTTTGCCTCAGGAGACAAAAGGTTTTGCATCACCTAGTTTGGTCTGTGCTGAACAAAGTCGACCATGAAGTGACTTTCTGTGACGCATGCCTGGGAAATTTGTATGGAGTAGCTGTGTTGCCCAAGCGTCAACTACACCCTCTCGCCTTCGCTGATAGATTCTAGAGGAGTGCAAGCACCACATCTGATATCTGTTTGGTTGCAGGAGCTGCCGGTAGAACATCACAATAACGTGTGCGTGTGTAGAAGCAGTGTAATGGGAGTGTTAGTATACAGCAGCGGGTGCTGGAAAATGACCCACAACATCATAAACAAGTTGGAAACATTCCAAAATAAATGATTAAGAAGAATTCTGCAAATTTTCTGGCCGGATAAAACAGCAAATGAAGAGCTTCAAAACGAAAAACTGTGCATCACTGGAGATCATCATTAAAATACAAAAATGGATATGGGTTGGGCGTGTATGTTGTATGCCAGTAGAGGCATTATCTAGGACAGTTCTCTGATAGACAGCTCTCTGACGGAAAGTTCTCTGATTGACAGTGAATTAACAAAACAATACTCGACAGAAAACTACATGAAGCTCTGTGTGAGCTACAAAGGAGAGTGAAGTTTATACAAGAGACAACATTGAATATTTAGATAATATTTCAAGCGAACGAAAGGAAGGAGGAAGGAAGGACAGTGAATGATGTCCAAAGGAAACATGGAGAAGACCTACAGAAAGAGAGTTGAAAGATTGTGGCCTGATGTGGGAGAAGATTGGCTGAAAAATGGCAGAACGGCAAACAATGTAAATTTATTGTGGAAGCTTTACGTGTCAAACGGAACACTGAGAGGATATAGAAATACCAATCATGACACACAGTTTTTTTTAAAAAAAAGGGTATATAGCTGAAGGATTGACTTGATTGCACTGGGTTTTACCCCATATGGCTCAGTCCCTCTCTGCAGAAATGGCACACCACCTGCCAAGAGTATTGCACAAAGTATGAACTCCGGCAACAATCCTAGGGGGCTCCGGGAAAAAAATAGACTTGTGAATAGAATGGTGCGGCCTAGATTTGAACACATGACATTCGGTACGCAAGGGCTTAATTAATTAGCCAAAGAGATACAAAGTTCAAACAAATAATAATGTTTCAGGCATTAACTAAAACCTTATGTCAGATGTACCTACTGGTTGATATGAATTGAACACAAATATATCAATTTGCATGTTCAGACAATGAAGAAGAGAGCATATAGATGCAGCTGTAACCGATTTCTTTGCAAGTAGATTCATTTAAGTATGTTGTGTATGTTGGACACCAGAAGGAAAGAGAAAGAAAGGCAGACCACGGACAACATGGAGGCGCATGATGGAAGAGGAACTGGACACTGCATCTCTGACATGGGGCTCTGCGCTGAAGGTTGCACGGGACAGGAGAGCATGGAAAGTCCTTTCTGAAGCCCCATGTGTCACTAGGCATGACGGGATTAAGTAAGTAAGTAATGTTGTGTATGGGCTCTAATTATGCTGTTTTACTTGCAATGTATCTGGTATGATTAATTTGATATCCTGCAACCATAGGCTTGATAGAGTACATGCACAATCCTGCAACCATAGGCTTGATAGAGTACATGCACAATCCTGCAACCATAGGCTTGATAGAGTACATGCACAATCCTGCAACCATAGGCTTGATAGAGTACATGCACAATCCTGCAACCATAGGCTTGATAGAGTACATGCACAATCCTGCAACCATAGGCTTGATAGAGTACATGCACAATCCTGCAACCATAGGCTTGATAGAGTACATGCACAATCCTGCAACCATAGGCTTGATAGAGTACATGCACAATCCTGCAACCATAGGCTTGATAGAGTACATGCACAATCCTGCAACCATAGGCTTGATAGAGTACATGCACAATCCTGCAACCATAGGCTTGATAGATTACATGCACAATCCTGCAACCATAGGCTTGATAGAGTACATGCACAATCCTGCAACCATAGGCTTGATAGAGTACATGCACAATCCTGCAACCATAGTCTTGATAGAGTACATGCACAATCCTGCAACCATAGGCTTGATAGAGTACATGCACAATCCTGCAACCATAGGCTTGATAGAGTACATGCACAATCCTGCAACCATAGGCTTGATAGAGTACATGCACAATCCTGCAACCATAGGCTTGATAGAGTACATGCACAATCCTGCAACCATATCTTATAGTTGTCCTGTTTCTTCTTTGTCATTCTTAGATTGATCATCAGAACACAGCACCAACAACTTCAACAAACTGTGCAATTGTTTTCATTAACTCTTAGTGGACCAGGGCAAAACCATATTTTACAAGCCATTAATTTTTAGAATGAAAACGCCCTTTAGTGTGGCTCCTGGTAAAAGGCCTCCAACCCAAAGCTACGTAGTGTGGCATATGGTCCACAAGGAGTTAACATTCTTCCGTCAGTTCACTGCCACAGTGAACTTAAATGAACTGTATGATTCACTTCTCCACCATTCTTTGTCATTCATAAGATCACAGACCAGTAATTTCAACTAAATATGAATCACTGAGATGGGGCAGCATAGGGGTTAGTGCATTTTCTGCTTAGGCGCATGGTACAGGTTCAATTCCACAGTGGCAGTGTAATTTTTTCCAACCATAATGGCTTCCAGGTCAGCCCAGCCTCAATTGGGTGCAAGAAAAGCACTGGGAAGTAATTGCAGCTGGCATAATGTCAACCACATCACCCACCGTGTGTAGATGATCAACAAAATATATCAGCCAAACACCAGATTCCTCAATATGCCTCATGGTATGAAAATGAGTTCCTTTATTTTTATGGTTTTTTTTTTAAATTATCCGATTCACTTCTTTACATTCATCGTTTTTCTGTCCATCATCATATCACAGCGGCAGTAATTTCAATGAACTGTATGATTCATTTTCCTTCAACATTCTTCTGTCAGTCATCAGATCACAACGTCAACAATTTCAAAAACTCTACGATTCACATTTCCTTCATCATTTCAGTCCTCAGTTCATGGCACCATTGAACTGTAATGAACTGTATGATACACTTCTTCTTCAACATTCTTCTGTAAGTCATCAGCTTCAGGTCACCCATACTGCCCCCTCATATTCAGAAGTAGCACCATATTGTCTACCTGTGTTCCATCCAGTTGAGGATGTTCTGCTGAATCCCTGCAGATTCTGGGCTCAGTTCAGACGTGACTCTCACCAACGTTTGTAGCCATCTTCTTTCCTCTCCAATAGAAAACCCTAGACCACACATGAACCAATGACAAGCGAGACATTTAGTTTAAATACAGAAATCCTAGATTACATATATATTTACACTGTGAATGTCACAATGATTGTCACAATATGTAAGCTACTGACACAATGATTGTCACAATATAGCAGACATTTATGTAATGATTGTTACAATATAGCAGACATTTACACAATGATTGTCACAATATGACATACATTATGCAATGATTGTCACAATATAGCAGACATTTATGCAATGATTGTCACAATATGGCAGACACTTACACAATGATTGTCTGTCACAATATGACAGACACTTACGCAATGATTGTCACAATATAGCAGACATTTATGCAATGATTGTCACAATATGGCAACATTACGCAATGATTGTCACAAAATATCAAATAATAACAGCTGTCCATCGCAAGCTATGATGACAACAGCATCAGACGGTGTGTTGTCGTACCTCTCTAGTGTGTGCCGAGGTAACTGTAGAGTCATATCCTAGCATACAATCTCCTACCGTAGATGGGGTATACATGATCAATGATGGACATGTGGGTGCTGGTGCGTTCTGTCTTTTCATGCAATTCACTTTCTCTGTGCCTCAGCAGTACGATGAGTCTCAGCTATGCAAATTTCTCTTTACTTATATATATGTATGTATGTATGTATGTATGTATATACGATAGTTATAACGACTGTCACAGTAGATTAACTACTTACACAACAATTATTACACAACATCAAATATTGGCACAACAATTGTTACACAACATCAAATATTGGCACAACGATTGTTACACAACATCAAATATTGGCACAACAATTGTTACACAACATCAAATATTGGCACAACAATTGTTACACAACATCAAATATTGGCACAACAATTGTTACACAACATCAAATATTGGCACAACGATTGTAACACAACATCAAATATTGGCACAACGATTGTTACACAACATCAAATATTGACACAATATTACACAACATCAAATATTGACACAACGATTGCTACACAACATCAAATATTGGCACAATGATTGTTACACATCAAATATTGGCACAACGATTGTTATACATCAAATATTGACACAACGATTGCTACACAACATCAAATATTGGCACAATGATTGTTATCAACATCAATATTGACACAATGTTACAGAACATCAAATATTGACACAATGATTATTTCAATAAATCAGACATCAATAGACAATCACTGACAAATCAATAAAAGACAATCACTGACAAGAAAAATAGATATCCTGACCCTCACCAGTTATCATCAGGTATACTCAAGGTCACACTGTCCTGAACATCTTCCCCAAACTTCAGGTAACCATAGAAACCAATAGCTGTATACAGACACACTGTAGCAACCATGCCCAGGTTGAGGACCCCAGTCCAACCACCAAAGTCTTCAGGGTTCTGCATGCTGTTCTCAAGGGGAAGAATCTGTTGTTGAACATACAGGATTCAGATTAAGAATATGCATCGTCGTTGCTAGTCATTTTAAGAAAAAGGTAAGGAACCCTTTTTCATACCTTGAGGTATGTTGGGTAATACAATGCTAGGTTTGTATTTTTTTATTGACTGTCAGCACATGTGATTTGGTCAACATCACGCCGATTGTCTTTACTTCTCAGTGTTTTTCCTGGTACTCAACTGAGGTTGGGTAGACCAGAGAGCCGTCACGGTTGGAGAAATATTCTACGCCTACCGTGGAATTGAAACCGGACCCCTAGTCTAAGAAGCGAGTTCACTAACAACTGCGCTACTGTGGCTCTCAGTCATAAATGTTGTATTTAAAAAACTTTTTCTGGAAATATTTTCATTATTTAGGGCAGTTAAGGCAATAATCCATCATTGCGCTGTGTTTATATTGCCAGTTGTATAGGACTGTCTTTTTGTATTCTGTCTTGTTTTTTAATCATTTGTGGCTCTCTATGGCTCTGTTTACTGGGACCATTGTGTCCGATTCTCAATTGATGCCTCGGAAGGTACAAAATGACAGGTTGCAGAATGAGTGGATTGAGTTTTTCCAACTTATCGAGACTTACATGGATCTACTATCCTGGACATGCGGTGTTTGCGGCAATGAAAAAGCGAACAGGTTTGTATCAACAGCCCTGATATCAATATCGAAGAGTTCAAGCTAGATAGGGAAGATATACTTTGATTTTTCTGCAACTGCCTGTTGGATCATTATCATCATCATCAGGTGCCATGCCGGCTGGCGTAGGCGATCATGGATCTTCACAAATCTCTGTCTCTGATGTTTGCTATCATCTCAGATGTTGATGCTCTTCCGTGCCATGAAGTCAGGCTATCCACAATTTTCTCTCTGTCTTCCTCTGTCTCGTCCACCCTCGATTTTACCAGTTGTCACAATGTTTCTATACCTCCCTTCCTCATCACATATCCAGCCTGTTGGATAAAGACACTAAAATTAAAATGGAATCTATCCAGCGGCTCAAGAATATTTGAATTACACATTGTACAAAAAGAGCTTATTGTACAAAAAGATCAGATTTTCCTTAGATACGTTTGTATTTGGTCGTCCGTTTGTGTTTCATTTTAATTTGTCATTCCTGTTTGTTCGTTTGCTTGATAAAGGCCTTGTTGGTCGAAACGTTGCTGTATTTTGTCATTGTTTTTGTAATTTGTAAAACTACAGTACTTTGTAATTACGTGTTTTGCCAATCAAATAGTTTTACTGCAGTTCCATATATATATACAAAAAGAGCTGGATCCTGAGGTGGCAGAGTGAGAAGTGTGTTTAACCAGCGAGCCGCAGGAACCATCAATATGCATATCTTTTGACAACTGCTGGGGAAGACTTAGCGTCTATAGAGCTATCTGGAGTGCTGTGATGCCAGTCCAGTTACCAATATCCAATCTTGTATTCTGTGCTTGATAAAGGCATTTTGGTTGAAATGTTGTTGTATCTTGTAAATATATCTTACCTTATGTTGACAGATTTCACCTTTGTACATAATTTTTCTCTAGTCTTCTCTTGTATTGATGTTATATTTTTCCAAACTTTTCTTACAATATACATACAGTTTTTTAATGTAATGAGTAACATGAACAAATGAATATGAATACCCAGTATAGCAGTTATGTCAAGTTAGCAATACAAAAAGCAAGGGGAAATTTTACTGCATTAAGTGAGTCAAAGAAGATGAAAACAAACAGTCTTTGTTTTCTGTTCGCCACTATGAATTTAGGCATAGTCAGTGAGCCTACTATAACACATCTGACTGGTTTTTGTGTGAAGGTAAGCTTTCCTTATTATCAATGTCCCTCACCATTCAGGCAAGACTTATAACTTGGATACTTAAGTAAAGGATCATGACAACATGTAGTCCAACCGCATAGTGTGTGCACACTGAAAATCTTATTGGCTCAAGTTGGCCTTGAACCCGTGGAATTAGCATGGCCCGTGGTTACTAGTGATGCATGTTATCAACTACGCTGATAATTAATAAACTGATTATTAGAAGATGAAATAATTAGATGAACATAAATGACATTAATCAAACTTACTAAACTGATGCCTTCAACTGCAAAGAAGGCTGTGCCAAAAAATAGAGATAATTCACCAAATGATGTAAAAGATGGTCTCTCTGATACATCTGGCAGATCTTGGACTATGTACTGGATGATGATGATCAACCCTGAAGAAACAACGCAAAGTATTTCATGTTAGCGACGAGGATTCCAAAAAAAACCAGACTACAGTATGAATTGAACACTGTTCACTTCTTTTCTTTAATGCTGTTTTGCCTCATAGAATCAGGATAAGAAGAGATTTCTAGAACAGGCTTTTGTGTGTGCTTCATAGACAGTGTTTTGCCTCATAGAATCAGGATAAGAAGAGATTTCTAGAACAGGCTTTTGTGTGTGCTTCATAGACAGTGTTTTTCGCCACCTTGTTTATCTCTGAGGTCTACCTTTTGCTTTGAATACACTGTCTCAAAGCAACATTGCTCTTTGAGATGCACTCTCTGTTGGTAATCTGCTTAGGTGGTTGAACCATTTAATTTGTTGTTTCTTGATGAAGTTTAGTACTGATGTTGTACCCACCATTTTCCTGATGTCTTCATTTCTAAACTGGTCTATTCTTGATATTTTCAACATTCTGCGTAGACACTTCATTTCTGTCATGATTAGTTCTCTTCTATCGTTTGATGTCAGCGTCTAGGTTTGGCACTGATAGTATAATGTTGGGAGAAAGATTGTGCTGTACAATGCTCTTTTTGTGTACATGGTGACATGTTCGCATTTCAAAATTGATACCATTTATTCTATGATTTAATTTGCTTTATTGCATAGGAAGCACTATTAACAAACATACTAATCAAGAACAAAGTCAATACACTATATTCTAAATATACATTGGATCATGACTGCTGTTGGCATCTTTGTTGGTTTCAAGTGTTGATGTTATTTGTTGTATCAAAGTGTTGATGTTAATTGTTGTATTAAAGTGTTTGATGTTAATTGTTAGGATGTTTCTGCAGCTTCTTCTTCTTCTTCTGAGATCAACTTCTACTTTGCGACTACTCCGGTATGTGTCATAAACAGGGAGGTGCGTTTCAGGTCTTCACCTGTGTAACAGGGGTGGGAGGACAAGTTGCAAAATTAAGTCCCCTTGGTTTCAGTCAAACAAAAACGAAATCGAAAAATCACCTGGTTCAAAAATAGGGGGAGTACAGTCCCTTGGACGAAGGATGTTGAAAGCAAGCTGACCATTGGTCAATACAAGTCCGGGGAAAGTGCATAAAAAGGCGCTACACGGCAGTTCACAGACAGGAGACCCCGGGAAGTTAGCAAGGAGTGACGGTCTGTCGTCAGATAGGGGTGGAACAAGGTAGTTCGTCCAGTAAGGAATTCGATACAGGTAGTAGAGTGAATAATAATTTCGAGTGTATTCTCATTTGCCACGTGTGAATCAGTAGATGATAGTTGATGAAAGCCAAAACAGCCAGTTTGTAGAATATTCCTGTATATTCTCATTTACCACGTGCATATCAGTTGATGGAAGCTATGACAGCCAGTTTGAAGAATATTCCTGTATATTCTCATTTACCACGTGCATATCAGTTGATGGAAGCTAGGACAGCCAGTTTATAAAATATTCCAGTGTATTCACCTTTATCATGTACGGATCAGTTGAAGAAAGCTCAAGACATCAGTATAAAATATTCCAGGTTCTCGTCAGCCAGGTGTTGGTCAGAGGCGCTTTATTAATGAACAGATTTAGTTAGGAGTGTTTTTTTTTTGTATCATTGTATTTCAGGGTCATTTGATTTAGCATTACAGTGAAATGTTTTAGGTATGAATTTGTGTGGATTATTCGTAGAATTAGTTTTAATAAAAGTTGAGGATCATATTGACTGATTCTCACATAGATAACTATTCCAGAACCACGTGTTAGTTTATTGTTGTGTGGTCAGACAAACGTGAAGGTTGATAGTCAGCAGGGTAATAGAATAATTATATATATTAGACAGGCATGAAACCCATACGGTTACACCTGTCCCCTATAGTTTGTTTTGTAGGGTTGTTTCTATTGGCTAGATTTCCATTCTCACACTGCTCAGGCTGGGTCAGTCTTGCATGATGTGCTCTGGGGACTGCTTTTGTGCTCCACAAGTGCAGGCAGCCAAGTCCCTGAGACCCATTCTATGGAGGTGTGCTCTGAGACTGCAGTGTCTGTTCTAAGTCTGAAGACTGCGCTTTTCTGTTTAGTGTAATCATACCGTCATGCTCTGGGTTGTATCTTCCGTTTGTTTTTCTCCACATCACTTTTCTGGATTGTTTCAGGAGAGTTTTTGCTTCTGTATAGCTTTGGGCTGGATGGTGTTGTGTTACATTTGATTGTTTATATGCTTTCGTTCTTATCAACCAAGTTAACCATTCTTTGTTTTCTGTGTTGTTTGCACCAAGAAGATGAGTACATTTTTCCTTCATTATGTCCATACTTCATGTAGGACAGGCACATCTAAATTTTGATCAAAGTGTATGCATATTATCCAACAGGACATAAATTTGTACAGACAGAGTGACTAAGATTTTAAAAAGAGAAGAACCCCACTTTAAAGTACCCCATCTGAAGTTATATTGTAGCATAGTATCATACATGATTAGAAACCTTCACAGCTGACTCATGCCATATTGTCAAAATGTCAGCTCTATCCATTCATTGGCCGGCTGGCTCTGCCATCATATCAGAGGGAGGGGGCAGCCAATGGATAGAGCTGACATTCTGAACGCCTTCATAGAGTTTGGCCACAAAGAAGATTTTCATTTAAACCAATCCCCATCAACTGCTCGATCGAATAAGCTGGGATTGAAGTTGTAAGAAAAGAACAGAACAACAAGTATATGATTAGTCTCATCATTCAATACGGTCAGTCGCTGAACGCTGTTGGAGATATTGCAAAGGAGAATGGAGCATATATGGACATGTCCAGAATGCAAACTTAAACAGTTCAGACAAACTAAACTAGTAACTGCAACCATTTATTACATATATTTGTTTATTTATGAATAACTGCAAAAATGATCGTACCACTTTTTACAAAACAAATCACAGAAATAATTTATTATATTTACCTGTAAGGGTTAAAATGTTTGCAAAAGCAGAGAATGGTGCCAGCTTCTTGAGGTCTCTGACACAGATGTATGGAATGAGTGCAACAGTAACTATAATCTCATACATGAGTAAAGTGATTGGAACGTCTGGATGGAAATGTCTGATTACCTGCGGTGGGTGAAGAAATAATTGAGAGATAAGCTGTAACATTAGATAGACAAGTCCAGAATTATATCAGTATCTTCTTATTCTCTTAGCTCCCCTTCAAGCATAAGACATCAACAACTTTCCTCCAACCAGATCTGTCTTGAGCAAGCCAGCTTAGTTTATTCCAGGTCTTTCCTGCCTATTCTCTTTCTCTGTCTACAGTTCATCTCCATGTCTCTCCTGCCTCCTGGATTCCATTTTAAAGCCACATGTGGATGTCTGGTCTTCTGCATTCTCAACTCTGTCCACGCTTTTCGCCGCACACTGCTCCACAGGGAATTCCGCTAACGCCATCCGCAGTACACTGCGCAATTAGACCTGCATCTTTTATAAGAAGTCTTTCTAGTTTTACTTCTACTACTTTACTTCTACAACTTGTTAACTTTGTTATTCTAATAGATTGTCCTGTTTTCTTCAAATAAGTATATAATAAGATAGATATATATATATGTTTATTTATTGATGAGTAGTAACAATTTTGTTTTTAAATTGCTTTTGTTGCCTCCCTTGAATTAACTGTTAAAAAATTGAGGAAATAATTGCGCATGGAAAGAGTTAATGCATGTCCCAACCACTTCCATCTCTCTTCTTTATTTCCCCATTTATATTGTTGATGTATGTGCGTCAGTGATCTCATTATTTGCTATTATATCAACAGACAAGTTAAATATAAACATTACAGACAAGTGAAGAATTATATCAATGTACTAGTTAAATGTTACAGAAGAGTTCTCTGTATATCATGGACAGAGAAGACAACAAATAGATCTATCCAGAAATAACGCAAAATCAAAGAAAACTGGCTGATGCTACAAATAAGAATGAGAAAATTAAAGTATTTTAGACATATAAAGAGATGCAAAGGACAGGGGAAGACCATCATGGAAGGAGGCATCCCAGTAAAGAGGAAAAGAATAAAACCACGGGGAAGGCGGATTCAGGATGTAACAGATGGCTTAAGTATGATGGTTGCAGAGGTAGGACATCTGGCCTATGAGAGAAATTGCAAAGGACTGTTAAGGAGGCAAAGTTCTTCTCAGGACAAGCTATTGAATGATGAATAGTTCAATACAAACATTATAGACAAGTATTATTAGCTATTCATAAAAAAATCATACATCAAATAATAGACAAAACAAAACAGACTATTCTTCTTCTTCTTCTTCTTCGAACACCCCATATCGACCACCTGTCAACAACTCTTTGAAGGCTGAAGTACCATCCGTTTCTTCTTCTTCTTACGCTCCATATCAACTACTTGTCAACCACTCTGTATGATTTGTATGTGATCTGAGCTTCAGAGCGATTGTACGTTGTGCCAGTTATGCACCTACAAGTAGGCCAGCACATCCGATTTCTGCGCTGCTTTTTATTTACTAGGGTAGCATCCCTAGTGCCTACATTAGTTGCCTCTTACAACATGCATTGTAGGTTGCAGTGGTACTATTCTTTTGCTTCCTTGGGGCCCGCACCAGGCGGGCGAAATAGACTATTCAAGATTAAAGCTCAGATTTAAAAATTCACTGCTGGCTGGCTTAACAAGAAGATGATATACTGATCTATCTACTCTTAGTGTTCCATATGATGCATAAGGCTTCCACAAGAGATTTCTATTGCTGCCGTTCTGCTGCCTTTCTACCAATTGTTTTCCCATGTCAGGCCACAATCTTATAATTCTCTTTACACATATCTTTTCCATGTTTCCTTTGGACATCCAGGCCTTCTTTTCCCATCCGATGTCCATCAATAAGCTGTCCTAACTAATGCCCCTACTGGCATATGACATACAGGCACAAACCATCTCCATCTTCATCCCTACTGGCATACGACATACAGGCACAAACCATCTCCATCTTTTAATGATGCTCTCCAATGATGTTCACTTTGTTCCTTAGAAGAGTTCTTCATTCGGTCAGGAAATTTGAAATATTACTCTTGAACATTTTTTTGGGAACAGTCTCCATCTTGTGTATCAAATTGTTGGTCATCTTCCAGCACCCACTACAGTATAATAACACTTACAGGACACTGCTTCTATATATTTTAAATTTTGTTTTAAAATTTTCTCCTCTGGCTTTCCAGATTTTGACAAGAAACCTTCACCAGCTATTCACAACAACTGAGGTCCTATGTAAGAAAGCATTCATACACGCTCACAACACAGGGAAAACTACAGTTGATATTTTAAGTACACAGTATGTGACAAACACATCTATACTTACTTTGTCAACATTAGTGGCAACAAAAACAATGTACACACAACAAAATCCAAATTGTGTAAAAATTAGCAGCGCATTCACAACATGTCTGAAATATAACAAAACAAATATATTCCAAATAAACCAATTCTTCTTCTTCTTCGAATGCTCCATATAAACGCTATAAATAGATCTAAAGGGTCTAAAGAGAAATAATTAACTTCAATGCACATTTTTGTATCCATATAGCAACAATCCTGAGACCTTGATCCTTTACTTGGTGATCTAAATTACAAGTACATTTGAAGATGTAGTATAGATCGCATTAATAGAGAGGGATACTGAGGATACGGAAAACAGGCCTTCATGAAAAATCAGTAAGAGGTGGCATATTAGGCGCTATGACTATGTCTGTATGTGCATGATCAGGGGAAATAACCTAAAAAATGGCTGATGCTACAAATATAAATTTTAAAATTGAAATATTTTGAACACATTAAAATATATGAAGGGCTGAAAAAGACAAGCATCAAGGGAGGCATCATGGCACAGACAAGAAAAGGAAGACACATTTAGAGTGTGATTGATGATGTGAGCATGACAGTAGCAGAGCATCTGGCCTATGAAAAAGACAAATTCTCAAGGAGCATTAGGGTGGCATAATTCTGCTATTGGATGTTGATAATCTACAATGGCAACCCCATTGCATGTAAGATATCTGAGAACAGCCATTTACTATACGATGTGTACTTAACACATATCCATTGCTGGGTATCCATGACTGTTATTGTTGACATGTTGCATCTTCGTTTGAAAATAATGTCATAACTAACAAAGATGCAGTAAAATACACTGACAATGGGGGTCTCTGTAGCGTAGAGGTTAGTTGTTTGCCTCTCGTATCAAAGGTAATTGTTTCACTTTCTCGTGGAGCCATGTGAATATTTTTCCAGAGATCCCTGATCTCAGTGTAGGTGAGATCGAGTTCAAGTCCTATTGGAGACTGACGATTGTAGGTTCTGTTTTCAATTTGAGCCCGTAAGGGCACACTTGACAGTTCAAAAATCGAGAAGAGCAGACTGGAAAGTCGCTGTCAAGACAAAATTCCTTCCAAAAAGATTATAAAATTTAATTCGTACAAAATATTTTCACCGCCTTCAAATTACATCGGGACCCTCGCTGGTGCTATGGAGTTCGTGGACTGCAGCTGAGATCTTCCTGTGTAAGAAAGAGATCAGAGCACACATGATTACTCATCGAAGTGCAATGATGATGGTCCAATCAATCAAAAACTGAAAATAGTCTAAGAACAACTTTTTAAAAACAATTTAAATTTAGAACCTGCATCCTCAAGGCTGATTGACAGTAAGGATAAGAATATTGGTCTCTCAGTTATACAGATGTTGGTTTATCTTCTTCTTCTTTCAACATTCTCAGACATCAACTTGTATACTTTTAAAGTAGTTAATGGTGAACTGTGTACATCTCTATAGAGCTTGTCTTGGACTAACATGGGTGTTGGCCATGTGTGTTTTCTCTGTTCATTGTATGTTGGACACTCTTGCAGGTTGTGTGTCACCTATCTGGTGCCACATGTACATATGTCAGTAGGATATATCTTGTACTTATTAAACAGATGGTCGCGCGTGTGGTGCCGGGGCCCGCAAGGGAATAAAAGAATAGCACCCCTGCAACCTACAATACATGTCGTAAGAGGCAACTGATGTAGGCCCTAGGATGCTACCCTAGTAAATAAAAAGTAGCGCAGAAATCGGATGTGCTGGCCTACTTACAGGCGAATAACTGGCTCAATGTACAATCACTCTTAGGCTCAGATCACATACAAATCACACAGAGTGGTTGACAAGTAGTTGATATGAAGCGTAAGAAGAAGAAGAAACGGATGGTACTTCAGCCTATTGTGCCTTGTTTATAGCCAAAAATGATGACCTGCTCTTCTCTATTGAGTTAGTAGTATGCATCCTCTTGTGCTGACCGGTTGATCTCTTATCCATATGGTCTTGTAAAATATTTTGATTTGGTTCCTGGTGCCTGTGTGTTACCGGGCTCGCAAGGGAGCAAGGAATAGTAACACTGCAGCCTACAAGGCATGTTGTAAGAGGCGACTAAGATAGGGTTCCTAGGGAAGCTACCCTAGTAAACAAAAAGCGTCACAGAAATCATATGTGCTGGCCTACTTATAGCCGCATAATTCGCACTGCGTACAATCGCCCTTAGGCTCAGATCACACACAAATCCCAAAGAATGGTTTAACAAGTGGTCGATATGGAGCGTTCAAAGAAGAAGTTGACACAGGTGATCTCTTACCAATTTGTTCTTGTAAAACATTTTTCTCTGGTTAAAATTCCCCTTATCTAAGAGTTTTTTTTCCTGAGGAGGGTCTACAAATAGAATTCAACCATGCAAACAATGTGATCACAACTCCAGAGTGCTGGCTTATAAAATCTCCAGTTTATAAAGAAAACCAACCATTAACCAGCCTTCCTGATATATGAGGATATATATTACACAAGTGGGTTTTTTTTCTTCAAATATTTGTAAAACATCTGAGGAAAAAAGTTTCTAAATTTAACTTTATTTACCTGGCCACTTTGGAAAACTTATGCAATCTCTTAGGTCCTGTTTTTAGGCAAACCTCCATCACGTCTGCATAGTCTAACGTTATACTTCCTGTCCTGCAAATTGAAATTGTGTACAAGTTAGAAACCAATCATCTGTAACTAAATAATCAGTCTTGTTCAATCAATCAAAGATACAAGGAGCAACGGGTACTGGTTGAGAAAACTGGCTCTGTCATATATATATAATATATATATATATATATATATATATATAAATAGTTACATAGGGCCTGCAAGTAATTTCTCCATACAGCTCTATCCTGGCAACCCTCAATCTCCTCCATGGAACTGAGACCGATATTTCCTGCCCTCTCAGCAAGTTCGTTTCAGGTCTCCTAGGCCAGACCTTCTTCTTGAACCTGCATCCCACTCAATGTCTGCGATATTCGTTGATCATTTCTCCTCCAATGGTCCAACATATCTCCATCTTCTCTTTCTATAACAGTTGTCACTAGTGGTTGACCAGACATGTCTCTGGTTTCTCACTTCTACTGAATTGCTCCATTTTATTATTCATTATTTACTCAGACATCTATTTTAAATGATTCAACTTGTTATATCTTTAGTCATTTTCCAACTCTCCTGGCATATGGATACAACATTTGAATTGAAAATTCGTAATTTAGTTTTAATACTATATAACTTCAATATTAACTATATATATATATAATCGAAAGAGTTAAAATCTATTAAACCAGTCAAACACTTGTAGGAGCCTGTGAGAGCATACTTTCCCAATGTATGGTTATACAGGTTAATCACCTCTTGACCTTAGAATTGATGGAACCACTGATTTCATGCTCAAATCGAGATGTTGTCAAGAAGAAGATAGTGGTGGTTTTCCGTGACTACAAGTGTCTCACCCAGAGGCATGGAATGTTTCTAACAGTAACAGCTCTATGTCAACGTCTCATGGGTACCACAGTAGGCGGGAATGTTTTCTAACAGTAACAGCCTCCTGTCAATCAGTCTCAATTGGTACCACAGAGGCGTGGAATGTTTTCTGACAGTAACAGCTCTATGTCACAGTCCTCAATGGTACCACATAGGCGAATGTTTTAACAGTAGCAGCCTTATGTCAACCCAGTCTCAATGTACTCAGGAAAAGTATTGGGAAATGAAGGCAGCGCGTGATGTTGATTAAATCACCTGTCAGTGCCGACAGTCAATGAAAACATGGTCCTAAAATGTATTACCTATACATGTGGTATAAGAAAGGTTCCTTATTTTACAAGTAGTCTGACTATGGAGATCATGGCAGTAACTAAAACAAACCTCTTGGAGCAGGTCACAACAGAATTAGAGACATACACACCAAATTTATTATAGGGGACCCAATGTCAACTGACAGAACATATTCTTACATGTGAAATGCTATCACTGCAAAAAGTTATCAACAACACCAGAAAAGACAGTCACTAACATCAGCATAAGAAAGAAAGTTGGGACAGAATCTTACTTGAATTACATTGAGAAACAAAGAATGAAGTGGTTCTGTTACTTAATAAGAATGCAACCAAACTCAACAGTATACAGAGTCTTCTACAGCAGAACATCAGGAAAGAAGCGAAAGGAATACCACGAAAAGATGGTTAGATAGCACAGCAGAATTCTGCCAAAAAGCAACAATAACTATCACCTAAGTCACTAGAGAAGCACAAGACAACAAAAAAGAGAAAACAACAACACTGGCAACAACCCAGTAGCAGAGTGACAACAAAAGAAATAAAGAAGAACATATTCTACAAAACTGTCCTTTAAGATGACATAAGGAACAGTATATTGCTCACTTACAAACATGTCACCATGAACACAAAAAGAGCAACGTTCAACATAATCTTTCTCCTCACATTATGCTACCAGTTCCAAACCTGGACGCTGACAACAAATGATAGAATAAAACTAGTCACGACAGAGATGAAGTGTCTACACAGAATGCTGGTGGTAACAAGAAGAGACCGGTTGAGAAATGAAGACGCCAGGAAAAAAGTGGGTACAACATTAGTACTGAACATCAAGAAACAACAAATTAAATGGTTCGGCGACATAAGCAGATTACCAACAGACAGTGCACCTCAAAGAGCAATACTGCTCCAATACAATGGGTACAAAGTAAAAGGCCGGCCATGCAAAAGATGTACCTCAGAGATAACAGAGGCGACGAAAGACACTATCTACGAAGCGCACACAAAGACTGTTTTAGAAATCTCTTCTTGACCTGACGCTGTGAGGCAAAATAGGATTGGAGAAAAGAAAGAAAGACAACCTTTGAAGAGAAACTATATAGTTTAGCTGAAATCCTGAAACAGACAACAGACTATATCAGAGAATCAGAAACACCAGTCAAATGTATGAAGATCACAGAAGAAGACTTGACTATATCTTAGCAAATAAAATAATACTCACCGTTTACATAATTTGTGACTGCAGTTGACTAGTATATGCATGCAATGGATTGCTATGACACCAACACAAAGAATACCAGCCAAACCAGTCTGCAAGGAGAGAACCAATCAAGCATCATTTAACATGATTTCTAGAAACTGCTCAACCAAAACTGCACATTTCTGTTATAACATATTAGCATAACAAATATCATCAGTAACAGGAAACAAAATATGACCTATCAACTTCTGGAATCATTCAAGAATATTCTTCATTCACAACATTCTGTCAGTGAATTGAAATGTAGGAAAATAAACACAAAGGATTGACTTCATGTGCCCTGGGTTTTACTTCATATGGCTCATCCCTCTCTGCAGGATTTGCACGCCACCTGTCAAGAGTATTGCACAAAATCATGAACTTTATAGTTCCGTGGCAATCCTAGACAAGAATGTGAAATATAAATCAAGAAGAGAACAGACATGGTGTAAATTGCACTTTTTATTTATATTCCAACAAAAACCAATTAGTTCTACAGTGGATACCAGTTCACTGCGATATCCCAGGAATTGAAAGGCTGACAAGCTTTCAAGGAGGAGGAAATCTAGTGCAGTCCCACTCAACATACAAATTTACCCAAGTAAAGAAACTACTGATACAGTATAGAACAATAAATTGGAGGAAAACAGCCAGAGCATGATAACATAAATAAACTAAACAGAAACAAGAAGACCAAACTCTTCAAATTTATGAAGGGAAACTACAATGTCAATGCACACCTCAATTGAATTGTTCTCATGGACTTCTGCATCTGTGGAGCACCAAAGCAGTCACAAGAGCACATCCTACAAGAGTGCCTCAGTTTTGCAAGTCAGAATAGAAATCTGGTCAACAGGAATAGTCCATCCAAACACACTGTGGGGGAACCAGTGAAGGCCTTAAGCATGCCATCCTGTTTGTGACCCATATCGAAACAGTGCATAGCAGAAGTTGATCATAGAAGATGAAGAAGAGAGTCAATGGAGAGAAGCAGTAGGAATTGAGATCTACTACAGCCAACTTATCTCAAGCTGGCATTCTTTTTTATTATCTGATATGAACATAGAGTGCAACAAGATACAGTACAAAATGACATACCCATAGCCCAGCATGTTTGACAGCAATTGGCAGAGCTAGAATACCAGTTCCTATATTACCCTTCATAAGGTGCATCAGAGTTTGCATGTTCCTAGAAAAGATGAAACATCCGATAAGTCATCAACACAATTTATCTATCTGCATTCTCTTCATGTCATAATGGACACTTATGACATTCACCAGTGATCCCCATTGCTAATCATCTGCTGTCTTATATATATATTTGTGTGTGTGTGTACGGGTGGACAGGCACATCTGACTGCAGAGCACATACTTCAAGATTGTCTAGAATATGATATATTGAGGCAAACTCACTGAACTGATGAAACAATACTGGACAAAAAACTACATGGACTTCTGTGTGAGCTACAAAAAGAGTTTATAATTCTTCTTCTTACGCTCCATATCGACCACTTGTAAAACCACTCTTTGTTATCCATATGTGATCTGAGTCTAAGAGCGATTGTATGTTGTGCCAGTTATGCGCATACAAGTAGGCCAGCGCATCCAATTTCTGTGCGCTTTTATTTACCTGGGTAGCTTCTCTAGCTGTACCTCAGCTGCCTTATAGATCAAAGTGTTACTATTATTACTTTTATTTACCTGGGTAGCTTCTCTAGCTGTACCTCAGCTGCCTTATAGATCAAAGTGTTACTTTTATTACTTTTATTTACCTGGGTAGCTTCTCTAGCTGTACCTCAGCTGCCTTATAGATCAAAGTGTTACTTTTATTACTTTTATTTACCTGGGTAGCTTCTCTAGCTGTACCTCAGCCGCCTTATAGATCAAAGTGTTACTTTTATTTACCTGGGTAGCTTCTCTAGCTGTACCTCAGCCGCCTTATAGATCAAAGTGTTACTTTTATTACTTTTATTTACCTGGGTAGCTTCTCTAGCTGTACCTCAGCCGCCTTATAGATCAAAGTGTTACTTTTATTACTTTTATTTACCTGGGTAGCTTCTCTAGCTGTACCTCAGCCGCCTTATAGATCAAAGTGTTACTTTTATTTACCTGGGTAGTTCTTGCTCCTAGCTTAGTCAAGCTATTACTTTTCCTGTAGTCTTGCTGCTACCTTATAGATCAAAGTGTTACTTTTATTACTTTTATTTACCTGGGTAGCTTCTCTAGCTGTACCTCAGCCGCCTTATAGATCAAAGTGTTACTTTTATTTACCTGGGTAGCTTCTCTAGCTGTACCTCAGCCGCCTTATAGATCAAAGTATTACTTTTATTACTTTTATTTACCTGGGTAGCTTCTCTAGCTGTACCTCAGCCGCCTTATAGATCAAAGTGTTACTTTTATTACTTTTATTTACCTGGGTAGCTTCTCTAGCTGTACCTCAGCTGCCTTATAGATCAAAGTGTTACTTTTATTACTTTTATTTACCTGGGTAGCTTCTCTAGCTGTACCTCAGCCGCCTTATAGATCAAAGTGTTACTTTTATTACTTTTATTTACCTGGGTAGCTTCTCTAGCTGTACCTCAGCTGCCTTATAGATCAAAGTGTTACTTTTATTACTTTTATTTACCTGGGTAGCTTCTCTAGCTGTACCTCAGCTGCCTTATAGATCAAAGTGTTACTTTTATTACTTTTATTTACCTGGGTAGCTTCTCTAGCTGTACCTCAGCTGCCTTATAGATCAAAGTGTTACTTTTATTTACCTGGGTAGCTTCTCTAGCTGTACCTCAGCTGCCTTATAGATCAAAGTGTTACTTTTATTTACCTGGGTAGCTTCTCTAGCTGTACCTCAGCCGCCTTATAGATCAAAGTGTTACTTTTATTTACCTGGGTAGCTTCTCTAGCTGTACCTCAGCCGCCTTATAGATCAAAGTGTTACTTTTATTTACCTGGGTAGCTTCTCTAGCTGTACCTCAGCTGCCTTATAGATCAAAGTGTTACTTTTATTTACCTGGGTAGCTTCTCTAGCTGTACCTCAGCTGCCTTATAGATCAAAGTGTTACTTTTATTACTTTTATTTACCTGGGTAGCTTCTCTAGCTGTACCTCAGCTGCCTTATAGATCAAAGTGTTACTTTATTACTTTATTTACCTGGGTAGCTTCTCTAGCTGTACCTCAGCCGCCTTATAGATCAAAGTGTTACTTTTATTTACCTGGGTAGCTTCTCTAGCTGTACCTCAGCGCTTATAGATCAAAGTGTTACTTTTATTTACCTGGGTAGCTTCTCTAGCTGTACCTCAGCCGCCTTATAGATCAAAGTGTTACTTTTATTTACCTGGGTAGCTTCTCTAGCTGTACCTCAGCCGCCTTATAGATCAAAGTGTTACTTTTATTTACCTGGGTAGCTTCTCTAGCTGTACCTCAGCCGCCTTATAGATCAAAGTGTTACTTTTATTTACCTGGGTAGCTTCTCTAGCTGTACCTCAGCTGCCTTATAGATCAAAGTGTTACTTTTATTACTTTTATTTACCTGGGTAGCTTCTCTAGCTGTACCTCAGCTGCCTTATAGATCAAAGTGTTACTTTTATTACTTTTATTTACCTGGGTAGCTTCTCTAGCTGTACCTCAGCCGCCTTATAGATCAAAGTGTTACTTTTATTTACCTGGGTAGCTTCTCTAGCTGTACCTCAGCCGCCTTATAGATCAAAGTGTTACTTTTATTTACCTGGGTAGCTTCTCTAGCTGTACCTCAGCCGCCTTATAGATCAAAGTGTTACTTTTATTTACCTGGGTAGCTTCTCTAGCTGTACCTCAGCCGCCTTATAGATCAAGTGTTACTTTATTTCCTGGGTACTTCTCTAGCTGCCTCAGCCTTATAGATCAAAGTGTTACTATTATTTGCTCCCTTGTGAGCCCTGGTAACACATGGGTGAAAGACTTTATACAAGAGACAACGTTGAATATATAGACAATATTTCTAGCGAACAAAAGGGAAGATCTTCCTCTGATGATGTTTGTTGGTGATGTACAATTAGTTTTCTTCTACAGTCATTTTATTGACTTGCTCGCTACAAATTCAGACAGAGTCATTATACCTAATATGGCACCTGACTGAACTATGTGGATGGAAAAGAAATATGTACTTTTGAATATGTAGGTAGTTATTTCCACATATTTTATTTTGCTAATGTGTTGTGTGAGGACCTGAAATGTGCGAGGATCTGAAATGTGTGAGGACCTGAAATGTGTGAGGACCTGAAATGTGTGAGGACCTAAATGTGGACGAAATGTATGAGGAGCTAAAGGGTTGTGTTGAGAACCTGAAGTGTGATGTTTCAACATTTAGAATGGGAGAATGTTTCGTCAAACATTTTCTATGCTCATGTATTGCCGGGGACCTTAAGAGGGGCAAAGAAAGATAACACTGCAACCTACAAGGCATGTCGCCACAGGCAACTAAGATAGGAGCCTAGGGAAGCAACCCTAGTAAATAAAAAAGCGTCACAGAAAATGGATGTGCTGGTCTACTTGCTGGAGCATAACTGGCACAGCGTATGACAGCTCTTAGGCTCAGATCCCATACAAATCACAAAGTGTTTTAACAAGTGATCGATATAGAACATTTGTGAAGAATGAAGAAAATGTTTGCTAAAACTGGATCATCTCTTCTAGCATAACCATGTCATATCTTGTTGTTGAGAAAATGTTTGCTAAAACTGGATCATCTCTTGTAGCATAACCATGTCATATCTTGTTGTTGAGAAAATGCGTTAGTAATTGATAAATATAACATTCTATGAATCCTAGGTCACCCTCTTAAAGAAGAAATAATAGAACCAGTTCTTCTTTATCTGTTTATTGCATTCCATTTCCAATGGATTATAAGATTACCTCTGCCACTATATTTTTTTTTTGTGTTCGGCCTCTATGGCTTTAGGCATGTTTTTGCTTGAATATTTGCTTTCCTTATCAACGGTGTCCCTCATCATTTAAGCAAACCTTACCTGACTTCGAAGTATTTGTAATTTAGATTCCCAAGAAAAGGGATTAAGATCCCTGTAGTCCAACTACGTACTGTGAGCACACTCATAATTTGTTTTAGAGGCCCAAGCTGGCCCGAACCCCAGATTGTTCACAGCAAGTGGTCGCTAGCATAGAGTGTTGTCAACTTTGTTATAGGCGACTCTGTCATTTTTAATATCTATTTCAACATTTGTAATATATTGGGTATGAGTCAAATCTGACTGTCTCGTCTTTGACAAATCAGATCAGACACCACGCTACAGTATAACTCTGTAGATGTGGTACAATAATGTTGGTGTTATGTTGAAAAATCGTTTCAGTAAGCCATCTGTACAAATTAGTGTTCTATTGGACAATATTTCACCAGGTTATCTAGTAGGTTGGGTTACAGAGATTTGCAAGAGATTTTGTATCACCAATATTCAAACTGTCTAACATGATGATGATGATGGAGATGATGCTTACAAGAGTAAAGTGGAGAGATATGATAAGATAATTTTATCCTCAGTTTTGGATGTCTAAAGTGATGATGATGATGATGATAAGTACCAGTTTCAAACTGTTAACATGTGATGATGGAATGATGCTTACAGAGTAAAGTGGAGAGATATAAGATATTTATCCTCAGTTTTGATTCTAAGTGATGATGATGATGATGATAAGGTAAGTGGAGATATATTAGATTTTATCCTGTCTTCAAACTGTTTAACTGGTAATGATGATGACATGAGTAAAGCGGAGAGATATGATACAATGTTTTTATCCCAGTTTTGAACTGTCTAACATGATGATAATGAAGATGACAAGAGTAAAGCGGAGCGATATGATACGATGATTTTATCCCGGTTTTGAACTGTCTAACATGATGATGATGAAAATGACAAGAGTAAAGCGGAGAGATATGATACAATGATTTTATTCCGGTTTTGGACTGTCTAACATGATGATGATGACAAGAGTAAAGATCAGAAATATGAAAAGATGATTGTAATCCCAATCTTAGGCAGCAAGTGTAACATGATGCTGATAAGAAACAGTTATGTTAATCTAACGATGTATCAAAGTTGACAACAACAAAAACATCAGATCACCAAGACTACTTACGTTGTTGTTGTCACATCCAACGACTTATCTGGCATCACAAGATTCTCCTCAGAACTGGAATGCGGGTAATGATTAGGTTCTTCTTCTGCTGCTTCCAATACCCCTCCATACGGGTAGACCATGATACTCACATCACCATTATCGGTGTTGATGCCACGAGGAGAAAATGTTTCGTCATTCTGTTTCCTGTTATCCGCATTCTGTACACCTTTAGTGTATGTAAACCTGTCAGTACGTGGAGATTCTTGAAGCAGAGATGAAGTTTCCTTTTCTTGTGCCATGTTTACAGATATATTCAATTTGTTTATTATCCCATATATGTCTCTGTCATTGGTAAACAAATGTTTACCATCTGAAGATAATAAAAATGTATTAGACATTCAATGTATGGGTGTGAAACATGGACATTTATTAACAAGGCAGTGGAAAATAATATATGTGTTACAAGGAGAGTCCTACGTATACAAAGGACAGAGCAGAGATCAAGTAGATATATTCAGAAGGAACTCGGGGGACTGCCTAGAGTAGTTGATAGTAGCTCGGCCTGCTAGCTGTGAGACGCCTCATAGCTCGGGTTCGAACCTACTGTCCGGCATTTGTTCGAGTCCCTGGTCTTACTCAGGAGCGATACATGAGTACCTCTGAAGTCGGAGAAAATCTGCCTGTATGGCGAGGAATACTAATTACGAGTACATTGAGCACACGGCTGCCAGTGTAGAGTAATTTACAATGTGCTTGCTGCCATTGTAAGAAATTGGAAAACAGATTTTCACGCAAAAATCAGTTTCAGAGATGAAACTTGTCTGAGTTAAAGCGGACGAAAAAAAAAAAAAAAAAAAGAAGGAACTCAAAATGAAAGTAAACTGGCTGATGCTACAAAGAAGAATGAGAAAATTGAAGTATTTTGGACCTAAAGAAAGTCACACAAAAGAGCAATGTCAACACAATCCTTCTCCCCACATTACACTATCAGTGCCAAACATGGATGTTGACATCAAATGACAGAATAAAACTAGTCACAATAGAGATGAAGTGTCTACACAGAATGCTGGAGGTAACAAGAAAAGACCGGTTCAGAAATGAAAACATCAGGAAAAAAGTGGGTACAACATCAGTACTGAACTTTATCAGGAAACAACAAATTAAATGGTTCGGCCATATAAGCAGATTACCAATAGATTACCAAAAGAGCAATGCTGCTATGATACAAAGCAAAAGGCCAGCCACGCAAAAGATGGATCTCAGAGATAACAGAGGCAACGAAAAACACTATTTATGAAGCGTACACAAGGACTCGCTAAGATAATGATATTTAACTCAAATGTCAAGGCTGTCCTTTTATATGGAGCGGAGACATGGAGAACTAAGGGTAACACCAAAAAGTTGCAGACATTCATCAATAGATGCCTACGCAGAATACTCCATCTGCGATGGTATGACAGGACTACAAGAGGAACTCTGGGATAGAACAGGACAACAACAGGTGGAACAAGATATAGGAAGCAGAAGGTGACGATGGATAGAACACACTGAGAAACCCCTAACAGCATCACAAGACAGGCTCTCGAAGGAACCCCAGGGCAATAGAGGTAGGGAAGACACAACCTGGAGCGGGAGTTGGAGACGGAATGGAAGAAAATCTGGAGATAGTGGAGAGATCTGGAAAGGATGGCCTTGGATAGGCGGGCTTGGAAGGCCTTGATTGAGGACCTATGCATTCCTAGGGATGAAGGGTGAAGAAGACACAAGGGCTCATTCTAGAAATCTCTTCTTATCCTGATTAGTTAGTTAGTTTGTTCGTTTCGTGCCAAAGGCGGCACATAGGGCAGAGGTTTTAGAACTCCATGTGATGCAGTTCGTTGCTAGCAGTTGGAGATCTTGTTTGGTTTCACATCTGAATGGTTTACTTTCTTGTAGGGTTGTTCTTCGTAGAGTGATCTTAGTTCTTCCATGTTTTCTTTTCCCAACTGGTGACCACATAAGGAATTGTCGATTTAGCCCCTTTCGTCTGATCTAAGAACATTACCTAAATATGTCCACCTTTGTTTCCTGATAATATTTGATACAGATTGTTGCTGTGTTCTCTATCTCTCACTGTGTTGTTCACTTCAAAATCTTTTCCTGATGCTGTGAGGCAAAACAGAATTGGAGAAAAGAAAGAAAAAGAGAAAGACAAGAAGGGTTGGAAAAGACTATTATGGAAGGACACATCCCGGCAAAGAGGAGAAGAGGAAGACCATGAAGAAATAGATTTATGATTTGACATGGTTTGAGCATGATGACTACAGAGGTGGGACAGATCTGGTAAAGGAGAAAGAGAAATTCGGAAGAATTGTTAGGGTGGCAAAGTTCTGTTCAGAAAAAGTTAGGATGATGATTAAACATTGAAAATGAATTTATTATTTATACTTAAATTTTACATTTACTTTTGAGCACTAGCTATTTAAGACCACGACCAGCTAGTTCCCTAAAAAAGAGCCTCACTTTGCCATGTCTTTTAAACTACAATGGAAGTCAAAGAAGAATAGTAAACCAACAAAACTGCTGTTGATTATTGCCACACACTGAGAGACATCCTGAGAGAGATCAAATCACTTATGGACTAATTGATTCAATGTGTAGTGATGATGATCTGTCGATTAAACTAAACTATATTAGTTTTCCAACTCAGCTTTCCTAATGAAAAATCATGCTGATATTGTTTTCAACACTCGCCAGATTTTTCAGTGCAGTTTCTATAACAAATCATTTTTATCGATTTGGGTTGTAGTCCTAACACTTCCTGATAATCTGGGGGAACACCTAACACTATACTTGATAATCTGGGGGAATATTGTCCAACAGGACACCTAATGATCTGGGTTAATATTGTCCAACAAGACTACTTATGATCTGAGGAATCCTAACACTATTCATGATCAGGGATCCTAACTCTACACCTGATGATCAGGAGGATATTTTCCAACAAGAAACAGATTTGCACAGATGGGTTACAATTTAGATTTTAAGAACGTTAAGCCCAACATTAAAGTACCACATCTACTGAGTTATACTGTAGCATGATGTCACACTGATTAGTCATAGAGGAGGATGTCAACCCCAACTCAAGCTTACAGCAACATGATTAATGCATCTCATTTTTATACACAATATAAAATGTCTCTAATGTATTAAATTGCGTCATCAATTTTGAAACATCCAGCTATTCCAGTAGTGACTAAAAGACAGATTATAAATTCAATCTTTATACCAACACTGTGCTACCAGAGCCAAACATGGGCACTGACAAAAGAACAAGAAAGGAAAATTACCACATGCGAAATGAGATGCTTGAGGAAAGCAGTAAATAAAACAAGAAGAGACCATATAAGAAATGAGGAAATTAGAAGAACAGTCGGAACAACACCTGCTATTAGATTTATTGAAAAACACAGACTCAAATGGTTTGGCCACTTGGTCAGAATGAACCCAATACACCAGTTGCAAGAGCGTACAACCTGAAAATGGAATCATCAAGAGGAAAGGGCAGACCACGAAAAAGATGGGTTGATGGGTTACAGACATCTTAAAACTCCACAATACCACACCATATCTAGCGACCGGCGTGCATTATTCGAAACCGATCATCAATTAAACCTGCTACGCCTAGCGGCAAAAAAGCAGTGAAGGACAAAAGAAAGAAAGAAAGATCAATGTACTCTAATGGAAAGTTTCTAGCTGTGACCCGATATAATAGAAATTTTACAGGCACATATGCTGCACTGCATTAAAAATTATAATTAGTAACCTATATCTTTTTTTTTTATAATAGATATTCCTGAACCCACCAAAGGCGTAATTTATGGAAATTGTAATTCAACTGACTAATAATAGTTTTAACGAAGGAAGGAAGTTTGTGTGCAGAAATTCAAATAAATATGGGATGATATGTAAATTAGAGACTTAGGTGATTGGGGCACATTCGGTGAACTAGAAAATTGTAACATAATAAAAGACCTCTATTCGGAATTTCAGATGTATGAAATCTCACGACCAGCCTATGCTTCAGCAAAAGAATGTATGCAGAGAGGGCATCATCATCATCAAATAGCTTGTCCTGAGCAGAACTTTGCCACAGCAACAGTCGTTCCAAATTTCTCTTATGTCATAGACCAGATATTCTACCTCTGCAGGCGTCATGATCAAATCATCAGTTACATCCTGTATCCATCTTCTCTGTGGTCTCTTCTTCTCTTTGCCAGGATGACTCCTTCCATAATGGTCTTCTCCAACCCTTTGCGTCTTTTTATATGTCCAAAATACTTCAATGTTCTCATTCTTATTTGTAGCATCAGCTAGTTTTGTATGATTGTGAGTTCTTTCTGGATAGATCTATTTGTTCTCTGTCTATGACATACAGAGGACTCTTCTGTAACACTTATTCAAAAGAACATAACAGTTTTTCCACTGCCTTGCTAAACCTTCATGTTTCACACCCATAAGTTGCCACTGAGATGCTCTTAATATTTTTATCTCTGTTCTCATATCAGTTCCATGCCATACTGTTTTTAGTTGTTTCATTTTTGTGCATGGTCATGTTTATTCTTCTTTTAATTTCCATCATCTCATGTCCATCTTTGTTGATATGAAGAAGAGGGACATGCATGATACAAATGTTGAAGCACATTTCTGGGAAGTGAAGATTATGGATCACAGTGCATGAAGGTGAAAGAGTAATAGTGTAACTAGGTCATAAACAAATGTATTGCCAAAAGGGTTAAGAGATGAACGTCTGAAGAGACCCATTAGAGCATGAGGTGGCAAGAATGTCCCTGGAATCCCATTCAACAATTGTGGAAAACTTTTCTCTGTATATATTGATCTTGTTAGTTATATGCATCATTGCTATGGATTTTAAAATGTGTGCCTTTTAAGGACACAACTAACACACTGTTGTCTGCAAGAATGGAAAGATGCCCAACAGTATATTTTTTTTTTTTTAAGTTGACATACTTATATTTGGCACACTACAGTACAAACAGGTCCCACTCATAGAGATAATTTTACATACTAGAAGGAAAAGAAGAATGACAGAATAGAAGGAGATATGCAAGTCCTAGTTGTCCAGAATTGAGTAGAAGCTAGCTCTGACAAAGAAGAATGAAACAAAGCAGGTATGTAAGTCCTAGTTGTCCAGCTTTGGGTATAAGCTAGTACTGACAGTCTCCCCTGTGACCAATCAGATATGACACCATGCTACACTATAACTCAGTAGATGGGATACTATAAAGTGAAGTTTTATGTTCATAAAATCTTATCAGTGAGTAAGTTAGTTCTCCCGATCGACATCCTTACAAAGTGAACAAGTCTGTACATGCTTCTCTTCAAAAATACATTGAGGACCCTCACGGTGCTGCAGTTTGCGCACTGTCGTTGAGATCTTCCTGTGTAAGAAATAGATCGGAGCACGCATAGTTACAAACCAAAGTGCACTGATGATGGTCCTATTAATCAATCATACATGCTTCATCCTCAAATCTAGTAGTTATCTTAATGTTTCTGCACTGACTGTGCCGAAGTAATATTGTTTGTCAGATCTTATCTCTCTAACCATCAGACAGCACCAGTATTCTTGTCCCTGCATAACCCCTCCAATTCAACAGGGAGGTTCAATGATTCTGTTTCCACATATGTGAAGCAGATAGTATTTTTTGCGTCTGCCATGTACATATTTCCTCAAATTTAGATTTCCCTCCAGCTAGTCTATTCTGCCATTTCTTCAAATTATTAAAATAGATTTCACTCCAGCTGGTCTATTCTGCCCTTTCTTCAAATTAAAATAGATTTATATCTTGGGAAAAAAAATCAACAATTATATCGCAGACAAAATGACTGACGAGTATAAATATTTTGGTATCTTTCTTTTATCACATTAAAAAATTGTAAATAAATAAATAGTAAACAAGTATTTATGGCTTCCAGAAACAAACAATTGCTAAACACAAATATTGAAATTGAAATACAAACCTTATTTATCTTTATTTACCCATCGCTTAGCCATGAAGACAAGCATTTTCAAGACTACAGCCAGCTTGCTCTAAAAAAGCAAAACTTTGTGCGTCTTTTTCAAATAGTGTTAACCACACAAAATAGAACATCAGGTCAGATTATTTCAATAGTGCTGGCATACTGACTAGCCATTGTTCTTGTATATATGAGATGAAACAATCGCATGCATATACATATGGGTATACACATACCTGCACTCAGGGGCGGCTCAACATTAAGGGCCAGTGGGGCATGGCCCTACCAATAATCAAAAGGGGGAAAACTTCCAGGAATAGACAAGTAATAGTAAATACTCCAAAAACCATGATTATTCCGAAAATTTGTGTCTGGTACCACCAAGAAAAATTACTACGAGCCGCCACTGCCTGCACTCATCATTCGTCTTAAGTATATATAATATTTGTAACAAGCAGTTCTACTAACCAATGGTTAAGCACCAGAAGCCAATGGTTATAGGAAATATTCTGGTGTCTGTTCCTCTTGATGACACTGGCAGAGAGTTGTTTGACTCATACCTATACTGTAGCCTATAGTAATTAGTAAGTGTCTGTTGAGTTATCATATATGTATAATAAAATAATATATAGACATATATATATAATTATACATGTAATACATATTTGAAATGATCCCAATTAGAGAAATTAAATGCTTATCTTTTTTAATACAATATGTATCACTATATTGTGTCTTTTGTGTAAAGTGTACTGTTCAGTCTCTCCCTAAGTGTAGCAGTGGTGTGCATTCAATACTTTCATTATCTTTGTCTACCTACTTATACTACTACTACTACTACTAGTCTACTACTACTAGTACTGGAGTACACAGTGTACACATGGACATGGCTACTCGTGGATAACAAAGTTTACAAAGCAGGTCTTTACGGTCTTATTACAAAATTTTAAAACTACTATCAATATCGACAATTTGACAAAACTGCTTCACTTATTCTTACAAAACTTATTTAATTTTTAGTTCCATACTAGACCAATCTCTTCTTACTGATCAGGATCATTAATCTGATAAAACCAATCACTGACGCTCAGCACCTGTCAACTTGACTTGTTCGAAAGTTAGTTTCTCATGGGTCCCCGTCCCAAGATAACTTACAGAACTTACACTTACACTGCTAAATACTAGATATCAGTCAGTGTGTTCATTTTGTAAGATAATGTGGGAACGGCACACTAAATAGTTAAAACCAAAAGTTTCAGTTTGTTTTAGCGTTCGTTTTGTGTCGATACTGCGACATCGGTGCTGAATGCAGACGATGTGTAACTGTTGTCAGTCACATGATCTGATATTGGGATAAGAATAGCCTATTCTCTCTTCTGTTAAACTATTCCATCAACTAGGAAAGTAGCGTACACATACGCGGCATGTAGATCTAGCTTAACACATGTGTAAATGTCAGATGTCGATCTGTGATAGCATATGAAATAGCTAAACCTAATCCTGCTGAAAAGTGAACTATTATACCATAGACCAGATAATTAAACTAAACAAACGATATCTTGCTTCGTTATACGTACGATAACAGATAAGCCCTGATCAAAAGTTCAGTAAGCTAAAGGTCACTTCCGGGTTATCTGATATTAAAGTTGTTTATACTAAGAGTCATTGTGGTTAGAAAAATTCCATGCTAGGCAGGTTATCAAATAGAGATCATCCATTTAAGGAGCCCAGGCACGAGCCACTAGTTTAATATTATATATACTTTGACTACCAGTTTTGTGTAGTCTGAAGTATGCTGGAAATTTGCCGCTTGCCGGGAAAAATCCATAACAAATTAAAATATAATTATTGTATTATTAATTGTTCATTATCTCCTGTTCCACCTGCCGTTGTCCTGCCCTATCCCACAGTTCTCTGTTTGTGGTCTTGTCATACCATCCCAAATGGAGTATCCTGCGTAGATAATGAGCAGAAGATGGCGATGGATAGAACACACACTGAGAAACCCCTGACAGCATCACTGAGACAGGCTCTCCGATGGAACCCCAGGGCAATAGAAGTAAGGGAAGACCCAGAAACACCTGGATACGGGAGTTAGAGATGGAACACAAAAAAAGGGGAGAGAGTGGCGAGATCTGGAAAAGATGGCCTTGGATAGGCGGGCTTGGAAGGCCTTGGTTGCGGACCTATGCTTCCCTAGGGGCGAAGGGTGAAGAATTATTAATTGTTATCATCCTCATAATTACGTCGTGGACCTTCGCTGGTGCTACGAAGTTCGTGCACTGCCAGAACAGGGCACAGATGGTTGCTCGTCGAAGTGCAATTATGATGGCCATGTCAATCATTAACACGAAATTGTTGAGGCCTTCATGTTTTGAGTTCTCATTATTTATTTACTATGTTGAAATTACTGCTGGAGACTAATAGAGAAGTGATTGAAGTTAGATAACTTCTTGACATAAACCTAAAGAAACCTATCGTCTTTTTTGTTGGTTTTTTTTTTTTTTTGGGGGCAATGTAATGCGAAGACGGCTGGAACACATTGTAACAACAGGAAAATTGATACAGGAAGAGAAGATACTGTAAAGCTTCTCCCAGTATGAGGATGGAGATTTGGGCCGTTACTGCTGCCCTCATAAGAAACATTTTCTGGCCAACACTATGTTACCAGTGTCAAACATAGCCAATAACAGCAGCTAATGAGCGGAAAATCATAACGACAGAGATGGGGTTTAGATGAGCTGCAGGTGTGACAATATGAGACAAAATTAGAAATGAAGAAATCAGAAGAAGACTGGATGTGAAACCAGTCATGCAATTCATAAAAGAACAACAGATTAAATGGTTTGGACACCTGACAAGAATGCCATGGTATCGCCTACCACAGAGAGCCACGCAGAAAAAAAGTATAAAGAGTATAAAGCAAGAGGAAGACCACGCAAAAGATGGAGCGACGGCACCAAGAACAGCCTTACGAAAATGAATATCAGCTTATAAAGTGCCTTAAAACAAGCACACACAAGAACACTACACCCCCCTCCCCAACACTTCTATAAAGAAGTAAATGGTGGAAGAAGACGACTGTTGTCCTCCATTTGCTCTCTAGGACTCCGTTTACTGGGATAGTTCTTGCATCTGACAGTTGATGCTTCGGAAGTTAAAGAACGGCAGGTTATGGTATGAGTGGATGTCGTCTATTAAAGTGTCTAACCTCTGGGGGCTTACGTGGATCTACTATCCTTTGCTTGCGGTTGTTTGCGTCAATGAGAGATAGAACAGGCTTGCATCAACAGTATTGATTGTTGGGGAGTTGAAGATGGATAAGGGGATGTTCTTCGGCCTCTTTACGACTGCCTGTTGGATGAAGATACTAAAATTGATGTTGAATCTATTTAACAATTTAATTAATTTGGAATTACACCTTGTATTAATAGAACTGGATGCCTGAGGGGTAGAGTGAGGAGAATGTTTAACAGCGAGCCACAGGAACCATCAGTATGCATACCCTTCGACATATGTTGGGAAGACTGAGCATCTATGGGCCTGCCTGGAGTGCAATGACGTCGATACAGTAACCAATAGTTATGATCGTAAACAGACGAAGCTTCTGATGAAGGCGTTAATAATTAAGTTGGGGCATAATCGATCAAGTAGGCTACATGATCTTTTCTATGCCATTATCTGTAAGCGGTGTAACAAGGCTTATATCGGCAAGACAGGCAAGAGGCTCAGTGACCGATTCGCCCAACACTTGCGCGACCAATGCTCTGTTACCCCTGTAGCCACCCAATTCAATGATACTGGCCATTTAGGAGCTCACGCGCCAGAGTGGTTACCGAGGCCCAAATTTGGGGTGTAAAGAATAGAACCAATGTTACCTGCCATGCATGTCGTAGAGGCGACTAAGGAGGTTTGGCTGAAATCGGATGCATGTGTCCTAAACGTGTAGAAGTCTATGCGTTTAGGGGCCTATAAACCAATGTGCAACGTATACATGTTCTTGGCAAAGATCAAACATATCACAAAGAGTGATTAAAATTGGTCGTAAAGAACGAACGCAAAGAAGAAGAAGGAGCTCACGATGTCCAGGTCACAGCCATCCGATCATGTTCCTCGGATGATCGCAGTCGATTTGCTCTGGAGAATCGGTTGATTTCTTTGTATGGTACCTTGCGACCACGTGGGCTCAACGTATTACATTCCTTTGCTTCTTAGTACTTTCTCTTCTTATACCTTGTAATCTATATGGGTATATGTTGCATGTATTCAAGTTAAATATTTACTAGATTTTTCATTGTTTCTCTTCCGTTCTATTTCTAGTTTTTATGTGTGTGTTTTTGTGTTACATTTATTTCGTTATTCGTTTTATTTCCAGATTTTCATTAGAAACGTTTGTATTTAGTCGTCCATTTGGTTTTTGTTTTATTTGTCACTCCTGTTGTTCGCTTGCTTGATAAAGGCCTTGTTGGTCGAAACGTTGCTGTATTTTGTCATTGTTTTGTAATTTGTAAAACTACAGTACTTTGTGATTACGTGTTTTGCCAATCAAATAGTTTTACTGCAGTCTCATATATATATATATATTGTGAATATTTCACTAAAATGTACAGTCACATGTGATGTTGAAGAATATACGACAAAACACTTATAATATAGGTCAAAAAGTGGTTGCATGAGTGGTCTTCTTCTTCTTTGCGTTCGTTCTTTACGACCAATTTTAATCACTCTTTGTGATATGTTTGATCTTTGCCAAGAACGTGTATACGTTGCACATTGGTTTAGTGGGCCCCTAAACGCATAGACTTCTACACGTTTAGGACACATGCATCCGATTTCAGCCGAACCTCCTTAGCCGCCTCTTACGACATGCATGGCAGGTAACAGTGGCTCTATTCTTTACACCCCAAATTTGGGCCCGGTAACCACTCAGGCGAGCATGAGTGGTTAAATTTAAAAAAAAAAAAACCTGTTCTACTTATCAATTTGGCACTATGCTATATCATGTCAATGGGTGATTATACATTCCATCTTGCCTTCTATTTGTGGGGGAAAAGGATGGTGGGGAGGCTGGGAAAAATGATTCTGCCTAGAAGGCAATGTATTTACAGTTATCACCATCATGGGCCGTGCACCACTTTGTCCCCAGCATTGACTATCAATCCCGTTGTTGATGTTCTGCCATGTCATGCTGTTTGCTAACTATCTCCTCGCTATCTCTTGTCCCATTTCTCCCATTATAAACAATATGTTGTAATACCTGTCTTCGCATTACATGTCCAAAAATCATTACTTTTTCTTGACGTTAGATTGCTATCAGAATGTTTTGTTTTTTCCCCCTTATTTACCGTCTTTGGCACATCTGCAGTATACCATAGCAGTACTTTCAACAGCCCACGTTATTATTAATATTCTTCTGTTAAAAAACCCACATCGTTGTGTCCTCCGCGTAGTTTCTCTTCAATGTCAGCAGTGGTTTGTAACATCGAAAAGCTATTTATCGTACCAATAGACAATCACGTCCATCATTTTCTGGAATGTTACACTTCTCTGGACTATTGATTGATTGATTATACAATCATCATTATACTTCGCGAATAACCATGTGTGCTCCAATCTATTTTCTTACACAGGAAGATCTCACGGGCAGTGGACGAACTCCCAGTGTATTTTTTCAGATGGTGCACATTTGTAAGAATTTTATTTTGATCCATTTCTTATGTATTAATGACAGCGACTTGCTGACTACTCTTATTATCGATTTTCAACTGTTAATTCTTCTTTTGCGTTCTCAACTTGAACACGTAAAATAAGCATTGACAGTTGGAAATAGATAAAATAGGCTGAAAGTCGCTGCCGGAGTAAATTCATAAAAATAGATCAAAATAAAATTTCTACAAAATGTCTCCATCTGAAAAATTACATCGGGAGTTCGTCCATTTAGATATGACTGGGAACTCGACGTCAGCTACATTGAGATCGAGGATCTCTGGAAAAATATCCTGATCGCTCCACACGAGAAACGAACCGAGTACTTTGGGACGCGCACTTACCTCTACACCAGGAGGTTTATATATTATATATATATATACCTTCGCCATATCTCCCATCTGATGTGTCATTGATGAAATATGAGAACAGACAGCTGCTGTTGCTGAAAGTGTGCGGCTATCATAACCAGAAATGCAGATCTCACTTCAGCGGCACTGTAATGTTTGTTAAATATGATGCTTGTAAGATAGTCAGCTGACAGAGGTTATTGTTAAATATGATGCTTCTAAGATAGTCAGCTGATAGAGGTTATTGTTAAATATGATGCTTGTTAAGATAGTCAGCTGATAGAGGTTATTGTTAAATATGATGCTTCTAAGATAGTCAGCTGACAGAGGTTATTGTTAAATATGATGCTTCTAAGATAGTCAGCTGATAGAGGTTATTGTTAAATATGATGCTTGTAAGATAGTCAGCTGATAGAGGTTATTGTTAAATATGATGCTTCTAAGATAGTCAGCTGATAGAGGTTATTGTTAAATATGATGCTTCTAAGATAGTCAGCTGACAGAGGTTATTGTTAAATATGATGCTTGTAAGATAGTCAGCTGACAGAGGTTATTGTTAAATATGATGCTTGTAAGATAGTCAGCTGACAGAGGTTATTGTTAAATATGATGCTTGTTAAGATAGTCAGCTGACAGAGGTGGCGCTGTAAGATAGTCAGCTGATAGAGGTGGCGCTGTAAGATAGTCAGCTGACAGAGGTGGCGCTGTAAGATAGTCAGTTGACAGGGGTTATTGTTCTAAGATCATCATCGTCTGTGTTGCCGAGGTTCGAAAGGGGAGCAGAGAATAGTAACACTGCTCCCTTCAAGGCATGTCGTAAGGGGCGACTGAGGTAGGAGCCTAGGGAAGCTAAACTAGTAAACGAACCCTCGCCGGTGCTACAGAGTTTGTGCACTGCAGATGAGGTCTTCCTGTGTAAGAAAGATATCGGAGCACACATGGTTACTCACCAAAGTGCAATGATGATGGTCCCATCAATCAATCGATTAAACTAGTAAATAAAAAGCGTCGCAGAAATCGAATGTGCTGGCCTACTTGTAGGCACATAACTGGCATAACGTACAATCACTCTTAGGCTCAGATCACATACAAATCACAACGAATGGTTTAGCAAGTGATCGATATGGAGCGTTCGAAGAAGATCATCATGACCAGTCCTGCCTAATGTTACATAAGACAAGAGAGACACAAATATTTCCACTCAATTTAATCCTGTGCGATTTTGATGTCATCCGGATCAGTTATCAGTTAAATGAGGACTATCATCACAGCACTCCGGACATATCCATAGGTGTTCCGATCTCCGCAAATCCAAGTGTCCAGCGGTCCAACACTCCAGTTTGATGTTGATTAATCAATCTCTTTGCATATTTGGTATGTCGTTTTTTTGGGGTGTAGTACCAATATCGACACCCATCTCTCTCATCTGATCAACGACTGGGAGTCAAAACTCTGAAACTCCTCTGCTCGGAAAGACTTTCTCAATGCGTTAAGAATGTCATTTCAGTTCTCTCTGACATTGTAACCATGGCAGCCAATCTATCAGCTCGTTCATTACCCCCGACTCCTGCGTGCACAGGGACGACAAAAATGAAGGTGATTTCACTGATCCCTATCTGTACCAGTATCTCCATCAAGTTTCGACTCACCATTCCTGTTTCGACTTTATAAATAAAACTCATCGATCTTCATGAGCAGTTTTTTTTTTCTGTTTCAGTTTGCTTTTTGTTAGTGTGGGGTTACCGGCATCACCCTCAGCCCTTCTAGTCGCCTTTCACAACATGGAGAGGAGATATTCCAAGATAGCGAAATCTATATCACAATGGTCCCGTCCTGCTCATCAAATGTGACTTCATGTTTGTCAGCCTTCACTGTGTTGTTCAAGGACACAAATTTACACATCTCTCTCTCTAGCGTGTGATGCCCCGTGAGCATAGGGCAACAACAAATGCAAACCATTTTTCTTTATTCTTCGCCATCCTCTGTATTGTGTTCCCACTGTGATTCGTTTCTTACAGCTTCATTTTTTAAAAACTACATTTCAGTCATATGAGTCAATGACTGGTAGCCCTTCATACCTGTGAATACAATAAGTGGTGTCTTCGTTGCTGTTTCCGTAACATAAAGTTTTGTTTTTTACAAGATGGGATTGCTAGTTCCAAGATAAACCCCCAACCTGGAGGATTTGGAAGTCGTAATTAGTCTGGAATGTGGCGTCTGTGGCCTAGGGTTAGTGACTCGGTCTATTAACCCCGACGTTCTGAGTTCGAATCACGCTGGACAGTTTGCTTGCAAATTGTTTCCGTTGATTTTAACAAAAGGACGATGGCGCCACCCGTTCAGAAAGCAATGGCAAACTACTGAACGTATAAGTGGTGCCTAGAAAATCAACGACTTGTTTACTGTGGTTGATGGCTACGTCCTTTGGGATATGCCACGATTTTCATTCATTTTTCAATTAGTCTGGCTCCTCCTCTGTGACAAGTCCGGCCTTAGTGACCCTGCCAGAAATAAACATAAGTTCCTGTCATCCTAGCTCACTGAATTCACTGTAGCAGCAAGCCTCCACACCACTACAAATTACCTCACATTCTTAAACACATGAACAACATAAATGTATCCAAAATATATTATAGGAATTAAATCATTTTTAATACATGAACTGTTAGAACTGCTTTTTTAAACAATAAATTCTCATATTATTATGTTACTATTAGACAAAATATCTCATTCATTCTGCATAAAAGTATGCAAGTTCTAAACAATAAATTCTCATATTATTATGTTACTATTAGACAAAATATCTCATTCATTCTGCATAAAAGTATGCAAGTTCTAAACAATAAATTCATATTATTATGTTACTATTAGACAAAATATCTCATTCATTCTGCATAAAAGTGTGCATGTTTTGTCTCTGTCAAACTTTAATGTTCAAATACTTACAAAGAACAATTCATAGATATAAAGAAAACAGCATGGAATTGCTAAAATTATGATGTACAAGCTGGCATATTATGACAATTTGCTGAGAAAAAACTAGATAGAAATAATGATGAAAACATTATATTTGAAGCATACAAATTCAGTAAAATATTGCATTCACTTTGAAATAAAAATTTAGTACTAAAATCTGTTTTAATCAACCTTCTCAACCAGTAGACCTATTTGTAAAGAAAACCAAAAAAAATATCTTCATGAAATATGGTTCTTGTCAGATTATAAATATTGTCTGTTTTTTGGTACAATAACATTTCATGCAGGTCATTTCAATATAACACTGCTTACAGTTGTCATTTGGTCAATAGTACACTATCCAGGTCATTTCAATATAACACTGCCTACAGTTGTCATTTGGTCAATAGTATACTATCAGTTGTCTATATCATGTGACTGTCACTTAGATTTAAGGAAGTGTGTACAGCGTGATTTAAAGGCACTGGACAGATGCTCAGAGTTGCTGGAGGACATGATCTCTGCAACTACACCATGTGCTGGAGGACATGATCTCTGCAACTACACCATGTGCTGGTGGACATGATCTCTGCAACTACACCGTGTGCTGGAGGACATGATCTCTGTAACTACACCATGTGCTGGAGGACATGATCTCTGTAACTACACCATGTGGAGATGTCCAGAGGTTTGCTGGACATGATCTCTGCAACTACACCATGTGGAGATGCAATCTAAACCAACATGAAGTAAACCTTATGCAGCAAGCAGATGTGAAGATGCTACAAGAAATATCTTGATAAGACACCACTGAGGATAACTCACTGGTCAAAGCTGATAACACACTGCACAAATGACTACATGATGTTGAGAGTCTAGGGTTCGAGGTCAGCTTGTGGCAAAAATTCTAGGTCTGCACACAGTTTGCGGATGAACTACAGGAAGTGCTGATCATTTACATACAGACAGTACATTTGAAGTTGGAGTAAAGCTCGTCTGAATGGCGAGAACACAGGTGATAAGGAAAAGAAGCATTCACACAAAAAAGTCAGAGGTGGCATATTAGGCTTAGACTATGCCTGAATTAACTGCGAGCAAACAGAAAAAACTCACCAGTCATTTAGAGGTGCACTATCCTGAAGTCAATCCTGATTGATGAAGTATACTACTACTATACACAGTTTACGGTTACACATCAGCAGTCAATCCTATTCCTTGATCATCAAAGTAGTCAGACGCCAATAGACACAACATGGGGTCAAAGGCCCATGAGGTCATGGTGGTAACATGAGCCAGGGTTAGAGAGGGGCGCTAACAAGACCCTGCCCCAACCTCCACACGGTGACCCTGAAACAGACTATGGTTCGGTCTGGCTAAGAGGGGCAGGGATCGGGAGAGAAAACTACTGGTAGTGGTAGCAGTGCAAGTACGGAAACACGATAAAGATACATACAAACAAAATGCACTAATCTCCTGACCGATGTCCAACAAGATATTGCCCAAGTACTTGAACGCAAAGAAACAGCAACGAAACGTCTCAGACATGGATGAGAGGTGCATCCAGTGACCAAACGTATGCCCACGTAGGGCGAGCTCGAAGCCCTGAGGAGGGGCAAACATTGCCAGCCCGTCGGCAAGAATAAATAAGACAGGACCGTAACGAATAAAAGTCTACCCTCGTGTTGGTGCGAGAGAAGATTGCAGCTGACCTAGCATTGGTAGCCTGGTGCAGACACATGTACTGGGCAAGGTTTGCCGGCGCAAAAGAACAAGTTGCGTTTAGTGCATAACGAAACTACCCGCCCTGGGAAAACCGTGCAAGGTACTGTGCGACTAAAAATTAACATCCCTGGAAGAACTGAGGTTGGTGATTCCTAACGGGACTGCCAGCCATGGGGCACCCGGGCAATGTTCGATTGCAGTCGTAACTAACATCCCCGGAATAACTGGGGCGGGTGATGGCGCGAGCGAAAAATCCCCAGTTACGCTGATAGCGCCGACTGAAACGACCCTCTACATTGTTTGTACTCGGCCCCATGCCAGTGCTTTGGCGTTAATTGCAAATTGCCACGTACCAATGCGCGTCTAGAAAAGGCTGAGAATGTTCCTTCTCGGATCAAACTCAAAAATGTACGGTAAAGCAAGGCCGACAATGTACGGACCTGACAGGAAGTCCGGGTCTGAACATTGGCGAGGCCGATACTTTACACGGTGTCTTATACGAGTAAGACGCCGTCAGAGGATAAGCTTACAAGCCCCGAGAAATATTTCTCAGTCAGAACGGGCATGAACAGCGTAACTCACTGTCCAGGCGTAGATCACAAAGCCCAAAAATACGGCAAAGCTGATCGTACCTAGGAAAGCTCACCCTAGTAAATCAAAAGCTGGCTGAAACGAACACCCCACCGAAGGATAAGCAACTGGGCTCCAATAGGTGCTGAAGGCTGGTGCACGTACATTACGTTCGGACGTTTGGCTGTTTATCACAATGAGAATGATTAAAACAGGCCTAGAACGATCAAAGAAGAAGAAGAAGAAGACACAACATGTGGTGTGTCAAAGAGCAGCAACATCATCTCTCCACCTTGCATCTTCCGAACATCATGTCAAGGCTGCCCTACACATCACACACACTGTATCCTCTATTCTCCACCACATTACCTTTGGCATGTCTCCCTACATCCTTTCTCCAGAGCAAGGCAGTTCTTAGATTGCTTCTGATTCTATATGTAATTCGACAGGGACTGGGTATATCAGAAAACCCCGTGCAATGAAGTAAACAGCTAACTAAAGTAGTACATAATCCCAGAGACAGCTAACTAAAGTAGTACATAGTCCCATAGACAGTTAATTAAAGTAGTACATAGTCCCAGAGACAGCTAACTAAAGTAGTACATAGTCCCAGAGACAGTTAATTAAAGTAGTACATAGTCCCAGAGACAGCTAACTAAAGTAGTACATAGTCCCAGAAACAGCTAACTAAAGTAGTACATAATCCCAGAGACAGCTAACTAAAGTAGTACATAGTCCTAGTAACAGCTAACTAAAGTAGTACATAGTCCTAGTAACAGCTAACTAAAGTAGTACATAGTCCTAGTAACAGCTAACTAAAGTAGTACATAGTCCTAGTAACAGCTAACTAAAGTAGTACATAGTCCTAGTAACAGCTAACTAAAGTAGTACATAGTCCTAGTAACAGCTAACTAAAGTAGTACATAATCCCAGAGACAGCTAACTAAAGTAGTACATAGTCCTAGTAACAGCTAACTAAAGTAGTACATAGTCCTAGTAACAGCTAACTAAAGTAGTAGATAGTCCTAGTAACAGCTAACTAAAGTAGTACATAGTCCTAGTAACAGCTAACTAAAGTAGTACATAGTCCTAGTAACAGCTAACTAAAGTAGTACATACTCCCAGAGACAGCTAACTAAAGTAGTACATAGTCCCAGAGACAGTTAATTAAAGTAGTACATAGTCCCAGAGACACGCTAACTAAAGTAGTACATAATCCCAGAGACAGCTAACTAAAGTAGTACATAGTCCTAGTAACAGCTAACTAAAGTAGTACATAGTCCCAGAGACAGCTAACTAAAGTAGTACATAATCCCAGAGACAGCTAACTAAAGTAGTACATAGTCCTAGTAACAGCTAACTAAAGTAGTACATAGTCCCAGAGACAGTTAATTAAAGTAGTACATAGTCCCAGAGACAGTTAATTAAAGTAATACATAGTCCCAGAGACAGCTAACTAAAGTAGTACATAGTCCCAGAGACAGCTAACTAAAGTAGTACATAGTCCTAGTAACAGCTAACTAAAGTAGTACATACTCCCAGTAACAGCTAACTAAAGTAGTACAAACCTGCAATGCGCTGGAAGTAAAATATTGAGAAAGATCAATGGATGGACATATTGATTATTTTAAAATAAGTAAATCAAGAAACTTGTCAGAAATCTAGAATTATGCTACATGTACAAATCTGGAAACAATAGTAGATCAAGAAAAATCAAAACATCCTAAGAATTGTTTACATGATTATTTTGACTTGCTTTAGAGAGTTCTAATTGCATCATTATTGATGAGGTTAGCAACAAAAGGCAAATTCATATACAACCATCGATGATGTGCCATTTAAAAACATTTAAGCATCTTGTGATAACACTATCATTGATACAATTTACTGTCCAACTGTGGACCTCACAGATTTTACTGTCCAACTGTGGACCTCACAGATAACACTATCATTGATACAATTTACTGTCCAACTGTGGGCCTCAGAGATAACAGAGGCGATGAAAAACACTGCTTATGAAGCAAACATAAAAGCCCATTCTGGAAATTTGTTCTTATTCTGACGCTGTGAGGTCAAACAGGATTAGAGAAACCATTAAGTCTGTGCCAACTGTTTGTATTTGTGTACAGTGAGCACATTCTGTGTTGATATTTTTTATTGAATCCATTAAAAATGACTGGTGTGAAACATGACAAATCCCATCAGGAGAGAAGAGAGACTATTGCAGTAAACTCATGAAGAGAATTTAGTCCAAGAAGAGATCTTGGTCTTAAGCAGAAAAAAGAACAAATATATTATAAAATTTATATAACAGAACTATGGGTTGGGATTTTTCTTATTTCTCAACTTTACTCAATATTTTGTTTACCGTCCGCTATGAATGCAGGCAGGCGTAGTTATTGCACATCTGACTGATTTTTGCATGAAGACTTGCTTTTCTTATTACTAGTGTCCCTCTCCATTGAGGTGAGCCTTACTCCAACATCAGAGACTTTATTTAATATATATTTATATTCAATTGTTTGTATTATGAATGTTTTCAAGAATTATGTATGCCTACTTTGTACTGCACTGAGAAGTTGGAAACAGAACATATGGGCCAACATACACAACTGCATATTTCAAGCTCAACAGCAAGGAGAAAGACATAATAATCTGTGCAATGTGCAGGTCACAACAGAGTTAGTGCGTAGGTCACAACAGAATTAGTATGCAGGTCCCAACAGAGTTAGATATTTTCTCAACAAGTTCAAGTTTGGAACTTCTGATGAGTTTAACTATGGAACTGACCACATTACATCTCAACATCTTTTCAAGCAGTGTCCATCATTTCAGAAAAGAGTATCCATCATTTCAGAAGTGAATATCCATCATTTCAGAAGTGAATGTCCACTGTTTCAGAAGTGAATGTCCACTGTTTCAGAAGTGAATGTCCACTATTTCAGAAGTGAATGCCCACTGTTTCAGAAGTGAATGTCCCCTGTTTCAGAAGTAGTGAATGTCCACCATTACAGATATGGCTATCACCAGTACCAATGTTGTACAAGCTCTATGCAAATCTCTGACAACCTGATCTGGACCACTGCTTTCTGTGAACATATTCAAGTTGTTCATGTCTGTGAATAAATGACAAAGAAGTAATTCCTAGTGAATAAACTATCACAATTTACATATTTTCTCTCTTTCTTTATTTCTTCTTAAAATTTGAATTTAAAAAATGACTTCCAAAGATACCCAGAAAATCAAATAACCCCAACCATAATTTTTAAAAACCACTGTCTTTACTGCATGTTAGGGTGACGTAGGACAGAAGCCATAGGAATTTAATGGTTACATGGCTAGTGAAGACTAAGCGAAACTGTCCAGTTTGGATTTTTTACTGTATGCCCTCGACAGAAAAAAAAACTACTTGGCATTACCGGCGATCAAACTATAGTCTCCTGAATGGGAGCCCGAGCTCTAATCCATATCCATCTGGATTCCCCACGAGTCTGCATTGTCAGACTTCTCAACTGTATCAGTATAATGGGATGACATTAGAAAATATACATTTAAAAAACACAAGCAATAAAATATCATTTACAATATTTAATGCATGAAACGGTGGGATATTATGACAGAAAGAGATAGTACTGCAGGTATCTAGAGATTGATTGAGCCCTCATTATTGATGCACTTTGGTGAATAACTATATCTACTTTCTTACACAGACAGATCATGGCAGTAGAGCACAAACTACATAGCACCAACAGGGACACCAAAGTAATCTTGAGGATAAAAAATGGCTTGAATTTAAAAATAAGTGTTAAATTGGTTTTCAAGATTTTGTCCGGGCAACTTATAACCCTACTCTTCTCAAAGGTTCGTCTTGTCAAAAGTATATTTACGTTCTGAACTTGAACAAGACAACCTATGTGATCCATATATGACAGGACTAGGAACTTGACCTCACCTACACTGATATCAACAATCACTGGGAAATAACCAGATGACTCCAAACAAGAAGAGAGCCGAATACTTTTGTAGAACAAAGTGAGCACCCTACTTCCAACACAGCTTAGATATCTGGAATCTACAACTCTAACCAGACTGCAAGAATTCCAAGTCAAATGTGGTGTAGTTAGTAGACAAGAACACTATGCTGGTAGCCAAAGAAGAATAGTAAACCAACAAAGAACCAGTGTCCTTAGTGCCACACGTGAGAGACATACTGAGGATTCTTCTTCTTCTTTGTGTTCGTTCTTTACGACCAATTTTAATCACTCTTTGTGATATGTTTGATCTTTGCCAAGAACGTGTATATGTTGCACATTGGTTTGGTAGGCCCCTAAACGCATAGATTTCTACAGGTTTAGGACATGTGCATCCGATTTCAGCCAAATCTCCTGAGTGCTCTTCACGACATGCATGGCAGGTAACAGTGGTTCTATTCTTTACACCCCAAATTTGGGCCCGGTAACCACTCGGGCGATACAGAGGATGAGATCTGAGAACTAATTGGTTTGACGTGCAGTGATGATGATCTGACTAAACTAATTAAGTGTCTAGAAAATAAACAAGAAAATGAAAGTAGAAGGAAGTTCTTGCAACAAATAACTCATGTACTAGTGCACAATACACTGCTCAAGTTTTCTTGATTCCATTTCCTCAGATTACCATTCTTCTTCAAATACTCCACATCGACCACTTTTTAAATCACTCTTTGTGATTTGTATGTGATTTGTATGTGATTTGCACCAAAGAGCATTTGTACTTTGTGCCAGTTGAGCCTAGAAGTAGGCCAGCACATCCAGTTTCTGTGATGCTTTTTATTTACTATGGTACCTTGGTCCCTACCTCAGTCGCCTCTTATGACATGCCTTGTAGGCTGCAGTGGTACTATTCTTTGCTCCCTGTGCGGGCCCTCCCATTCAACGCTATTCATACATGATTAGTTGAGCTCCAGAAGTATTATTCACTAAACGGTAAATGCGATTGAAATATACATATATATATATATATATATATGCTGCATTTGTTAACATAAACAAAACATGTAAATAACTGATTATGAGGTTATGAACTAAACAAATTGAGATAGTTAATAACATAACATTACTACAGTCAGATCATATGCTATCTTCTCATCCAAGATTATTTCTTTACTAGCGTGTTCATTTACCCTTCAGACAATTATGACTTCAGTTTCAGATATCTTCATTGCACTCCAGCCGTGTCCTTAGGTGCTCTGATCTCCTTCGCAATATCTCTAATCAGTCTCCAGTTTGTTTTACATACACTATTCTTAATTTCAGTTTGTCTGATCATCATCCAATAACTTGTCCTGAGCAGAGCTTTGCCACCCTAAACAGTCCATTGGAACTTCTCTCTCTCATAGGCCAGATGTTCAACCTCTGTAGCCGTCTCGCTCAAATCATGTCACATTCTGAATGCATCTTCTATTCTCAATTACTACATCTACTATTTGCAGTTGCCAGTTTGCTTCACTTCTACTACTTTCAGTTGCCAGTTTGCTTCACTTCTACTACTCTCAGTTGCCAGTTTGCTTCACTTCTACTACTCTCAGTTGTCAGTGTGTCTCACATGTACTACTCTCAGTTGCCAGTGTGTCTCACATGTACTACTCTCAATTGCCAGTGTGTCTCACATGTACTATTCTCAATTGCCAGTGTATCTCACATGTACTATTCTCAGTTGCCAGTGTGTCTCACATGTACTATTCTCAGTTGCCAGTGTGTCTCACATGTACTATTCTCAATTGCCAGTGTGTCTCACATGTACTATTCTCAATTGCCAGTTTGCTTCACATGTACTACTCTCAATTGCCAGTTTGCTTCATATGTACTACTCTCAATTGCCAGTGTGTCTCACATGTACTATTCTCAATTGCCAGTGTGTCTCACATGTTATGTTATGTTATGCGATCGACGTCATGGCACATTGGGCAATCCCATTCGTGCTCTGTCCTCCGTTGCAGCAGCCATCCCAAAGTCCATTTGCTCACAGTACCCATGAGAAGTTGATTACTATATCTTCTCTCTCACCACTGAAACGACACTGTCTGGCATGTCCAAACTTAACACCTAATTCTCAAACTCGTTCCAGTGTCTGAGACCCGCCCATGTCACACAATTGAGAGCGTACCGCATTGATATCGGCTCTGTCCATGCTTCTGCCCACTTGAGTCGGGCACTGTTTGCAAGAGAGTCAGCACGCTCGTTACCCCGCACTCCAGCAAAGTCATTTTCTTGAGATGTGATCTCCGAATGCTGTTCACCCATTCCACCCGCATACTTCCAGATGCAATCAGTTGAAGCATACTCATCGAGTCTGATATGATGATCGTATGGGTAACCTGTTGCTCAGCCACCCATGACAGAGCCCTGGAGGCAGCGGTGATCTCCATAGTCATGCTCGATGTCGTTGTCTCAAAGCCCCGCAGTCCTCATGAAGTGTGCGACCGTTTCGTTGTGCTGAGTAAGCCCACGATGATCTGGTGCCACGCTTGACAGAGCCATCGGTGTAGATAATGATATCACCTGGGTGGGAGTGCTGATCCACGAGTGCAAGAATTTCTGCATTGACGACGCCGGGGCCCATTCTCTACAGCGGCGTCCAAGTGTGCTGATAACCCTGGCGTAAGCAGTCATATCCTCTGATATAGGCATCCATTCGTCACCGTGCCTCAGCTCATCTAGAGTACAGACCTGTTTAATAATATCCTCTGCCTCGGCCATCCAGGATCGACCTCTCTTCAATCGCCTTCCCTTGTTCTCATTTATGGATTTGTGCAGAGGATGATTTGTGTCCTCAGAAACTCTCAGATACGCTTTTACCTGTGCGACTTTGTGTCTCGTGGCCATCGTTGACAATCCAAGGACGTAGCGCATTGCCTCACAAGAAGTGTCACGTGTGCAACCGAGTATAAGCCTCATCGCTTCATTTTGGATCCTTTCTAACTTATCCAGCGATGTTCTGCTTACTGTTAGAAGACCAGGCCATAGTCCACCACGCTCAGCACTAGTCCCTGATAAAGAAAGAGTAGTAGGCGTTGCTCAATATCCACCCCCGCCATAACTTTGAGAGCGGTTAGCCCTTTTCTTGCCTTTATGATTACGTTCTCAACATGGCTCTTTCTCACGTGTACTACTCTCAATTGCCAGTGTGTCTCACATGTACTACTCTCAATTGCCAGTGTGTCTCACATGTACTACTCTCAGTTGCCAGTGTCTCACATGTACTACTCTCAATTGTCAGTGTGTCTCACATGGACTATTCTCAATTGTCAGTGTGTCTCACATGTACTATTCTCAATTGCCAGTGTGTCTCACATGTACTATTCTCAATTGACAGCTTCTTTCACATCTACTATTCATCATATTATAGCTGTAATCAATTCAAGTTCACAATCAAATTTTCCCCCCCCAGACTACATATAAATATATTTATTGGGCTCTTCAATGCAAATTCAACAAATATATTAAACAAATAAGCATTTATGTACACATGAATACTGACTGAAACAAAATGGGATCTCTCTCCAAAATGTGAAATGTTCTTTTTTTGTCCTGTTGGATATATATATATATTAGTTTGGACATATAAGAATTGAACCCAATCAGCTATTATTGCATCATCATCACGTCCCGTGCCGGCTGGCGTAGGTGATCACGGATCTCCACAAATCTACGTCTCTGGTGTTTGCTATCAACTCAGATGTTGATGCTCTTCTGTGTCATGAAGTCAGACTATCCAAAACTTTCTCTCTCTGTCTTCCTGTTTTCCCTTGATTTTACTGGTTGTTACAATATATTCTAAACCTCCATTTTTCATCACGTCAGAAAAATGATGACTGCCTTTTTCTTATATTGATAATAAGCTTTCTCTGTATCTTGACCTTATTCAAGACCTCCACATTAATCATTTTAGCAATCAATGGGATTCTCATCATTCTTCTGTAAGACCACATCTCTGTGGCCCTCAGAGATTTTTCTATCTATTATTGCTTACCTACAAAAATAAAAGATATTTGATTCGAGACTAAGAGGTAGATGAATAGAAAGCATTGAGGAAATTTTACAACAACACAGGCTAACAACTACCAAAACAAAATTCTGGACTATCGTCTGGACAGATCTAGGATACCATTGCTAATTAATTATTACACAAGAGAATAAATGAATGTCTTGATGATTTATCTAAGACAGCAGTTACCAAACTCTTCATTACCACAGACCCCCTATTTAAAACCATTTTGCTGCAGTGAACCCCAAAAGTTTCTATGTATAAAAATGGACAGGAATGAATTATCTTTCTGTTACAATAGTAAACAATGCTCTCAACCTGTGGGAAACTTCAAATGACCTTTCATTTTGTCCTGTCAGACATTCTGACTCTGGTCTGGGTACTTTGATTTTGCAGCGGAACTAGTTTACCACTGTTTGTATACATACTTTATTGTAAATTTATTTTTATGTTGGAAATGAAATGTTTCTTCAAGTGCTTGAGGACCCCCTGTGAGTACACAGCGGACCCCAGTTTGGGAAATGCTGATCTAAGATATTCTTCTTTCCTTATTCATTTACTCTAGAAAAACCAAATATAAATTTACTGTGGGGGTATCTGTGGCTGGCTAAGTGATTATGCCCTTGCCGTGCGATCTGAAAATTGTGGGTTCGAATCCATACCCCGCCGTTTTGTAAACGAGTCCATTTTTCCAGAGACCCTAGGATTGTTGCAAAGCTACGGAGACCATGCTTTGTGCAATATTCTCGGCCAGTGGCATGCCATTTCTACGGAGAGGGACCGAGCAGTGTGGGGTAAAACCCAGTGCAATAAAGTCAACCCTTTGGCTTTAAACCCCTTTTTTTTTTTAAATAATTTTTCTATATGTGATGATTATTTGAGTATAAGTATGTTGTACTATGTTTACAGTGAAACTGCGCTAATCCAGCCCATCTCATTAAATTTTGTCATGTCTGTCTAACATTATACACTGCTAGTGTTGCATTTCAAAAAAAAATGTGCATATTTTCTATCAAGCACATGTTAGTAATCTGAAAGACTAAAGGTCAAATAATGTGAACTAGTTTAATTGGGTCAGGTCTAGAGGTTAGATACACAAAGCTATCAGATAAGTAGAATATTAATATCTGAGTCACAATGTTCTATGTGTGCGAGAAGAGGCAGATGGAGAGAGAGAGACACACACAACTGCAGCAGGAAAACTATGCTTTTGTTGCTTGTATGCTATGAAACAAAATACACAAGTCACTAGCGTAAAGTTATTTTTAGCAAGGAACATGTTTTCATTTGATGTGATATATTGGTGAATACGGAATTAACCCCTGGTGACTGAAGCCACATTTGATGTTAAATTCATCCATTCTCAACAAAGCATCCTTGTTGTGTGTCATATCTCAATGCCCTGGCAACACCCCCATCAATGCCCCCTTCCCGAGTTATCTCCTGTGGATCCAGCATCATCATTACATAGCAGATTGTAAATCAGTTTTACCATTATTTCTCGCTAACAAGTGAGAATCAGTCATTCTGAACCTGTGGTATCATCAGCTTGATCTGTTATTTTGAAATGTTTGTTTTAGTATAGGAAAAAATGCGGCAAAATCACTAGAATGCTGATTATTGGCGGAAAAGCAATCTGATCACTACGGACATTTTGGAAAGATTGTTTCTAACTCCTTGTGGACCAAACGTCAAACTACACAGCTTTGGGTTGGACGACTTTTTACCAGGAACCACACTAAAGGGTGTTTTTGTATTCTAAAAACAAATGACTTGTAAGAACATAACTTTTGCCCTGGTCTACTAAGAGTTAATAAACATGAAGTGTAGTGTAAAGTAACTCCAATCTGTGAGATTCACCATGAAAAATATAGCATACCAATTTACGTCTGTTGTCGCCCATCGCGGTTAGAGGGATTTTGTGTTTTGACTACTCTTATCGCCTGTGACAGTAAGTGTTAAAATGAAGAAGTGCGATCAATGATATAGAAATGTGACTACCACAAATTATTACATAAAAATAAATGCACTAGTTTGACACAATTAATTCATTGACCAAAGAAGCTGGAAGTGGTGGAGCCACCAAACTTTAGTGCTAGTGCTAAATTTTTTAAGGCTTGGTCTTCCATAGCTTCTTGATGCCATATTTGGGATTTAATCTGTTCATAGAGGGAAAGAGCTGCATTTCCCTTGGGGGACACAGGGGACTTCTGAGGTGATGGGGTGTTGCTTCGTGACAAAGATTCAGAACTAATATTGAATAAATCTGCTGATATACTAGATGGTGGTGATGCTGCGGGAGATGAAGATTTGGAAACATTGATGGTTAATGGCACTAGCTTCTCTGGAGTTGTCAGCTGCCTTGCGGATCCTGCGCTACCAGTCAAATCAGCAGTAGAGTTAGTACTTTGTTGAGATGATGCACCTGTTATAACCACTGTCTTTGGATGTTGATGATGCTGGCTTACCTTTTGTTGTGCGGAGCTGGTAGAGTTCCCTATCACAAACCCTGATTTTAACTGTGGGTTTGGAAGGTTAGATGTTTTCTGCTGACCATCATGTTGTGGAGATAAAGTTCTGGTCTGAGGATCATGCTTGGAAGACATAACACTGTTTAACGTGACCGATTCTGATTTGCTGATAAGCAGATTGTCTGAGCTGGCACCGATGGTGCCCACAGAGCTAGGGACAGACACCTGCTGCTGTTTTTTGTGTACCTGTGGTTTGAAGCCAGCGCTAGGCCCCTTATCTTGCTGCTGAGGTACAAGCATCTGACTTTGTTGCAATGATGCAGTGCTGTTCTTTGATCCCAGTTGTCTATGAGTCTGAATTTCTGGAATGCGGTTGACAGCGACAACTGGGTTGGTCGACTTACTGTTAGATACAACAGAGTTCACATTTGGAGTTTCTTTATTCACAACCACAGATGGCAATGATCTTATTGCTGCCTTATTTTGCTGCATGTTTGCTACCTTGTTCAATTCCTGAGCTAATTTCTGCCGGACAACATTTCCTATTTGCTGCGCTGGAACAGATTTCTGCTGTAAGGTTGACTTCTGCTGCTGAGGACTTTGCTGTTGAGTGCTGCTTTGTGTTTGCTGCTGCTGAATAAACAAAAATGTAGAAATCAACTTATGTTGACTCAATGATAATAAAACAAAAATACAAATTGTCTGTGATTATCAACAGCATTCCTTCATTTTTGTTTGCCCAGGGAATACAAAGAATATGTAAGAATAATCAAAAACATATATCTAAAGAGAAAGGGTTGACTTCATTGCACTAGGTTTATCCATATGGCTCAGTCCCTATCCCCAGGAATGGCAAGCCATCTGCCAAGAATATTGGCCAAAGCACAAACTCCAACAAAAACCTAGGGATCGCTTGGAAAAAATGCACTCATGAACAGAATGATATGGTCCAGATTCAAACCATGAACTTTTCAATGCAACAGCTTAATCGTGTAGCCAGAGACCCTCACAACAACATGTGTCGGTAGCAAACCACAGCACTGTGTGCTAACAAAATAATTTTTAATTTCATTCAAATCAAACGAAAGTGTTAGTTCTTATTCTTCTTCTTCGAATGCTCCATATCGACCACTTGTTAGCCACTCCTTGTGATTTGTATGTGATCTGAGCCTACGAGCGATTGTGCATTGTACCAGTTATGCGCCTATAATAGCCGTCCATCGCAGCGATGATGACAACAATCTCAGACGTGTACTGTTGCACCTCTCTGGTGTGTGCGGAGGTGACTGTAGAGTCCAATCCTAGAACAGAATCCCGACCACAGGTGGGGCATACATGATCAAGGTTAGACATGTGCGTGTTGTGTGCTCTGTCTTTTCGCGCTGCTCGTTTTCTCTGTGACTCAACAATACGATGATTCTCAGCTATTCGGGTTCCTCTTTTGTTGTTACAGCGCCACATTTGGCGATCTTGCGAAAGGGATTCCCAGCACGTATTGTCTATATCGAAGCATTTCAGAGACACTTTAAGAGTGTCTTTAAAGCGTTTTTCTGTCCACCAGCTAAACGTCTGCCCCCTTCAAGCTCGCCACACATCAACTGTTTTGGGATGCGTTTATCAGGCATTCGAGCAACGTGACCGACCCATCTCAGTTGGGCCTTCTGCAACAGGGTGTTGACGCTGGGATCTTTGCTCTTGTGAGGACTTCGCTGTCTGGAATTTTGTCCTGCCAGTTTATTTTTAGTATTCTGCGTAGACAGCTTGTGTGGAAATGGTTTAATTTTCTTCCGTGTCTGCTATACACTGTCCATGTCTCGCTTGCGTACAGCAGCGTGGTTAGCACCTAGGGCCTGGTAAACTTTCAGCTTTGTGACTATGCTTATCCCCTTCCGTTCCCACACAGTGACACGTAGCCTTCCGAACGCAGCACTGGCTTTGGATATCCTATTGTGGACCTCAGAATCTATGTTTGCCGATCTGGATAGGAGGCTGCCAAGATAAGCAAAGTTGTCCGTTGACTGGAGACGCTGGTGTTTAATGTTGATGACTGGATCGTAATACTGTTCTCTAGGGGCGGGCTGGAACATGACCTCTGTTTTTGGTGTTAATGGTGAGGCCAAACCTATCACAGGCCATTGAGAACTTGTCCATGTAAGTCTGCATTTCTTCCTCAGAGTTGGTAGCGAGGGCACAGTCATCAGCAAACAAAAGGTTTGAGATAGTTGATTCTTTTACCTTGGTGGAGGATTTTAACCTCCGAAGATTGAATAGGTTACCGGCTGTCCTGTATCTAATCTTTACCCCATGTTCGTCGCCTTCTCAAAAGACATCCGTGAGCATGGCAGCAAACATCATGCTGAAGAGTGTTGGGGCCAGTACACAGCCCTGTTTGACGCCGTTGGTGACATGGAAGGCTTCCGACAGCTCCCTTCGTCAAGTACACGTGCCATCATGCCCTCGTGAAACTGTTGAACGATCTTGATGAATTTCCTTGGGCATCCAAATTTTTCCATGATCTTCCATAGACCCTACCTGTTAACCGTGTCGAAAGCCTTTGTCAGATCGACAAAGACCATATAGAGGTTACGGTGCTGCTCTTGGCATTTCTCCTGTAGTTGGCGAGCAGCAAATATCATGTCTGCTGTTCCACGACCTGCTCTGAAGCCACATTGGGTCTCAGGGAGTAAGTCCTGTTCCAGGTGATCGATTAATCGATTGAGGAGGACTCTGGCCAGTATTTTGCCAGCGATTGACAGGAGGAGATCCCCTGTGGTTATCGCAGGCCTGGCGGTTTCCTTTCCGCTTGTACAGGTGGACAATAGTGGCATCCTTTAATTCCTGTGGCACACGTTCGTTGCACCAAATGGATGTAAATAACTCTGTCAATTTTAGCATCAACGTGGGCCCTCCTTCTTTGTAGACTCGGTTGGTATTGAGTCCGCACCCGGTGCCTTCCCGCTGGACATCTGGCTTGTTGCCTTCTTGACCTCTGCTAAGGTAGGTGGAATATCAAGCTTGGCATTGATTGGGACCTGGGGCATGCACTCTATGGCTTCATAACATATAGTGGATGGATGGTTGAGGACAGAACGGAAGTGTTCTGCCCAGCGATTCAGTATCTGAGGCTTGTCAATTAGTAGCCTTGCTCCATCTGCATCGAGTATGGGAGTGGGGTGAGATTGTTGAGGTCCGTAAACAGTTTTTAGGGCATCGTAGAAGCGTTTGAAATCATGTCTGTCTGCATATATCTGGATTTCATCAGATTTTTGGCTTAGCCATGCGTCTTGTAATTTCCTGATTCTCTCTTGAGCCCTTCTACGAGCATCTAGGAAAGCTGTTTTTGGATGATGATGATGGGTCATTTTGATAGGCTCTGTATGTCTCATGTTTCGTGAGAAGAATAGACTTGATTTCTTCGTCATTTTCGTCAAACCAGTTGTGGCTCTTGCGTACAGAGTGTCCTATGAGCTCAGAGGTAGATAGGTACACGGTGTCTCTGAGGGCAGTCCAGTCATCGTCCACGCTGGTTTTGCCAAATTGGAGGTCCTTCAATTTGTCGTCCAGGTCTCTTATTAAACTTTCGGTGACAGCGGAGCTTTTCAATTTGGAGACTGCCAGCTTTTTTGTTGGTTTGCGACCCTGGTGACGTTTTCTAGGCTTGATGCGGAGGTTGAGCTTTGACACGATCAATCTATGATCGGTCCAACATTCTGCTCCGCACATAGCCTTTGTGACTCTGACGTCACGTCTGTCATTTTCCTTACGATGACGTAGTCAATGAGGTGCCATTGTTTGGAGACGGGATGCATCCATGCGCCTACAAGTAGGCCAACACATCTAATTTCTGCAACGCTTTTTATTTACTATGGTAGCTTCCCTAGTGGAATAACAACACCATAAGCAGCTTGAGATATTCTGGTGACACTTTCTTACTTGCAACATATGAAAAGAACAGATCTCCATAAAATGATATCACATGATTCCCATCCTTATGTTGTCACAGGAAAAATGCATGTCTTCAGAAGTTTCTCTTTGGTTTCTTTGTTTGTGTTATGCCAGTTCCTTCATACTAACCACCCTCCAAATTACAATGGCTAGTCTCCTTATTTCTTTAGTACAATCTCTCCATTGTTAATTAGAGCCAATGTATTCCAAATTTACAGACATCCTATCACCTCAAGAATATTGTCTAAGCATGTGTTGAAGAACAAATGATAAAATCTGTCCTAGCAGACTAACATGTTGCAATCATGGCATCACACATCAATGAGCACAAACAAACTTACTGAAATAGATCTTGGAGCAACAGATGATGATGCTGCATTTGAGAGGAATCCTGGAGTGAAAGATTTTGCTGCCATAATACTCTTTGAAGTGGACATCTGAGATGGCTCCAAAAGTGGAGTAGGGGTTACTCTTTTCAAAGAGGAACTGGCTGCATTGTCAACTACCTTCTGTGATATATTTGTGGTAACTGATGCTGTCTGGTGTGATGCTGCCGTTGGTGGCACGGTCGATTTGAAAGACTGTTTGCTCATTTGACTGGCAGAGGATGGCAGGAGACTAGGCTGAGAAGTTGGACATACCTGAGATGCTGATGTCACTAATCCCAAATTGGGCACATCTGAGTTGGAAAGGTTAACGACAACAGGGCCGTTATCTTCATCACTTTCCAAATTACTTGAGATCTCAATGACATCCTCTGTTCTGGACATGTGCGGAAGGACACCCTCTAAGTTGGAAGAGGCTGGTTCTATACTAGTAGAAGGTCTTCTTTGTTTCCCTCTGTGAATCAAGACAAGCGCATTGTAATAAGATTCTTCATTACATGTATCTCACTTTATATCTATCCTAGAACAAGTCATAACTATATCTCACACAATCTCTTATATCGACTGTCCGGGCAAAATTCATTAGGCAGATTTGAAATTAATAAAAATTCCGACATGTTTTTACCATCTTCTAAATGACATCGAGAACCCTCGCCGGTGCTACAGAATGTGTGAGAAGAAAAACACTGTCTATGAAGCACATTCTAGAATTCTCTTCTTATCCTGATGCTGTGAGGCAAAACAGGATTAGAGAAAAAAGAATGACATGAAACATTAACCCTGCAAGGTTCGGGTACTAAGAAAATCGCATTTATAAATGAGATGGCTACATGACTCCGAAACTAACCGTATTTGTGTGTTATTTATGCATTTAAAAGCATATCATTTATGTTTCATAATGTAAAACATATGATATTACTATAATAAATTGTTAAAAAAATTTTTTTTTCATTTTTAAGATGTCTAATCTCGTTGAATAAAGCATGCTTTTTTGTTCTTCTTCTTCTGCCTCCGCCCGCTATGAATTCATGCGTAGTCATGGAGCATTTTATGGTGTATCTGACTGATTTCTGCGTGAAAGCCGACTAACTGCGTGTAAGGTGTCCCTAGCCATTCAGGCAAACCTTCTCCGACTTCAGTGGTAAGAACATGCTTTTATTACACCGACATTTCCAAACGGCCGCCATTTTGGATAATCTCTGCAGACAAGTTTTCACTTGCTCTTGTCAAAAATCACACATTTGCTTTAAAAATGGCATCTAGTGACGCAGATTACTGTCCTAATCAAGACTATAAGTGTTAGCTCTTTATGGGCTGCTTTCTAGACCAGTTCTGCATCATTTTCTCTTATTTATTTATTATTTATTAATTGGTGTTATCAAAATATGGAAATATTTAGAAGTTACAAAATTCCTAATTACTGTCTTATTTATTGTCCAAACAACTTCATGTTTGGATATATTATGTAAATATGAAGGTACTAAAAGAGTATATTAATAGTTTTCATGATATATTTCATACTTATTTTTTCCTTCTTTGTGACTGTATAATTATTTGAAATTTGTTTTAAGATCTATTTTTAGCATCACCAAAATTAGGTCACTGATATCACATATTACATGACACTGATACTAAAATCACATATCTTGATAGTACATTCAATTAGCTTTCTAACCATATATAACATGCCTATGTTCAATTTATGGAGTATATATGGCTTCTAGTAATAGAGCAGGTCTTCAAAAATAACAAAAAAACCCATGAATGGTTAAGAGTTAAGAGAGAAGTATATAAGATCGATCTTTGTGTGAAATGATAGAATAGATGGAAAAATACATTAAATGTCAACGCTGCAAGTAAAGTAATCTTAGTCGAAGTGAACATCAAAGTCATATAGTTAATCTATGGCCTTTTTTGTCTTTACAGACTCAATTTAAACTGTTGCTTTCCGTGTTGTGCCTGACCCGAAAGCAAAGATGAAAGTGTTCTATCCCTTTGTGCGTAGCCTGGGCAGTTGATATGAAGAATGTGCCTTGCCCATTTTGCACAATCCTCTCTACCCTGCTGTTTCATCCAAACGAAAGACAACGTCCATAAGTTTGGAATCAAGCAGGGTTTGTAGGGGATGTCAGAAGATGGAATGGAACACACACATAACCATTAACTGCCTTAAGGTCCCTCCCTCCAGATTTTTGATCGAAGGTTTACTCCTCCAGCCCTCTGCGTTACCATGCTGGCCCACAAGGCAGTGGGGATTTTCTATTAGGGTTTGCTCCCCTAGTTATTAGCTGTCCCGAACTATTCTCCACAAGGCAGTGGATGTAATAACAGTTACATATAGTTAATATGACTCAATGAATAGTAGAATTTTGTCTTAGTTGCACCCATAAATATCAGATGTACTTACGGTTGTAACGAGCCCTTAGTCATGTCTTCATGAGCCTTTCTACTCTCTTTGAACAGCATTCTGGGAACAAAATAATTTCCACAAACCTTTAGAATATCAATAATCAAAACAAATAGTCCATTTCATTTAAACAAATGCATTTAAAAAAAAAAAAAAAAAAAGTACAATGTACATATTTCTGAAGTTGGAAAAGAAATGCCAGTGTGGCGGGGAACATTGATAAAGCAAAGCAGGTCCTCACGTAAAAATCAAGCAGAAGCGCCATACCAGGTTGACTATGCCTAAATTTATAGCGGGCAAACGTAAGAAGAAAAAGTACAATGTAATAAAAATAATTTATGCTTTAAATGCATTATTACATAAATGTAACAAAGTAAAGAAGAGTGTTAAATGCATTATTACATAGTTGTAACAAAGTAAAGAAGAATGTTTGGTCGCATGGATTAGAGCGCAGCTCCGAAGCAGGAGGCCGGTATCAAGAAATTTTTCTGTTGTGGGTATAAATGAACAATCTGAACCTGAACAGCTTCGCTGCGATTGCACTAGCCAAGTGGTGATTAAATTCCTCAGGCTCTCATCCTACACCGCCCTAAACAGTGGTACTACATGCAGTAATGAGTTGTTTTTTTTTAAACAAAGTGTAAGTACAGTAGACAGATAAACTTGCTAAAGAAAGAGGAAGTAGAACAAATAAGGTCAAGAAGAGGGTTAGGTGTTTAACAAAAAATATTATAGTAGTTATTAAAAAATATAGCTTCAAAGATAAATGGAACAGAAAACATATCAAGAATACTCCTTAACCAGGAAAAGATAAAATTGAAATGTACGTCCACTAATTGTTATCAAGAAACAATAACTGTAATGTACGTCCACTTTTTTTTTTTTTTCTTTCGCCCGCTTTCAACTCAGACGAAGTTCCATCTCTGAAACTGATTTTTGCGTGAAAATCTGTTTTTCCAATTTCTTACAATGGCAGCAGCGTGCACATTGTAAATTACTTTACACTGGCAGCTGTGTGCTCAATGTACTCGTAATTAGTATTCCTCGCCATACAGGCAGATTTTCTCCGACTTCAGAGGTACTCACGTTATCGTCCTGAGTAAGACCAGGGAACTCGAACAAATGCCGGACAGTAGGTTCGAACCCGAGCTATGAAGCGTCTCACAGCTAGCAGGCCAGCTACTATCACTACTCTAGGCAGTCTCTGTACGTCCACTACTTAATGACTTACTGAGACTACCCTGGGCAAGCGACCTTAATTCTTCTGCCCTATACAACTCAACACAGTGTACTTTCAGAAATAGCAATCAAGGTCTGCAATGCCAGTTTTTGTTATAGACTGCATTTGTTTTTTCACCTTCTTTCCCTTCTATCTACACAGCAAGAATAGAATGATACTTAAATATTTTTCTTTCATAATTCTTTTCGCTCCCCTTGCCAAGGTTGAAGAGTTTGTGTGACCACCTCACCCACAGAGCACATCGGTTACATCTAAACACTGAGTAAAAGCCTACTTTGTTTACATTCCGCCTTGTTTACATTCCACCTGTGTGTTGTCGGGCCCGTAAGGGAAACAAAGAATATTCGCACCGCGACCTTCAAGCATGTCATAAAAAGCTACTGAGGTAGAAGCCTAAGGAAGCTACCCTAGTAAATAAAGTGTCTCAGAAACTGAATGCGCTAGTTTACTTGTAGGTGCATAACTAGCACAACGTACAATCACTCTTAGGCTCAGATCACAAACAAATCACAAAAAGAGTGGTTTAACAATTGGTCAATATGGAGTGTTCAAAGAAGAAGTTTACATTCAGACTTTCAAGTTATTAATTCTGACAGAGATAACAGTCAGCAAAAATGCAGACTTTAAAATGACATAAAGTTCGAATAAGAATTGTAAATAACAAACCGTGTCTGCATCCAACCTTGCGGCCATAAAGGTTTTAAATCTGAGTCCAAAAATGTTTTCAAATATTCTTCTGCAGTCTGATTACGTGACTTGCAAATATTGAAGAGTTTCATCTTTGTTGACACAATTTGAAGCAATAACTCTCTGCATTAAAAGAAAAAAGTAATATGTAAATTTATTTTGTTTATATTTTTCTACATACAAAAGTTCTTGACCTGTACTAACTACTTCTTATTCACCTCTAGGGAGGCATAGTTACACCTTCTAAGGTCTTCCAAGCACAACTATCCAAGGCCATCCTTTCCAGATCTCTCCACTCTCTCCCCATTTTCTTGCATTCCTTCTTCAACTCCCACCTCCAGGTTGAAAGAAGGTGGAGTTGGCAGCCCGATTTTCTTTCGGATTTCATCGGGTTGCTTTATGAGTTCTTCCTTGCATGGTCCTTCTTCTTTCTCAGGTAGCAAGCTATGAATTTCCTTGGTTGTGGTTTCTGTAGCTATCTAGTGTTTTTACTGGGTGGGGTAGCTAGCCCAGCGCCCAATCTCCTTAGTCGCCTCTTACAACATGCGTTGCAGGTAACAGTGGTTCTATTTTTTAGGCCCCTAATGTGGGCAGTGGTAACTACTTGGACGTGTACTAACTTCACATACTATATTGTAGTCTTGTAACATCAGATCATAGCTGAGTTAACCTGAATTTTTACATTCACTTCATCAGCCTTCGCCATATCACTGTGGTGCATTTCCTGGTGCATTAAGTGATGTTTTTCCTGGCTGACATTCTCTGCTTTTTTTGTTGCTTTGTATTCGTATCAACCAAGTTAACAACTTGTGTATGATCTGAGTTGAAGAACATGCTCATGCTTTGCCCCATTTTCTGATAAAGTTTATGCTAAGTTCTTTTTTGTCGTCAGTATGTTCACTTTTTATAAGCAGCATGCTTGTACAGTTTCATTCTGTGGAATTGTACCCACCATCTTCAGCATGCAATTGTATGGAGCTATTCTAGTCTTTGATTCCATTGACATTCCTGTGAGGCAGGGTTTTGTCATCAGAGTGAACTCTCCAAGGAAAGTTAGTCTTTCTGGATAAACAAGACATTCCTACACGAATTTCTGTAAACTTCTTTAAAGAAGATTGTTTATAAAAAATATCATGCTTCCCCAACACATATTTTTTGTAACGTTTGCTTTCTAACTTTAGTTTTACCAGTTTGTGTTTCCTGGACATATTCTTGGTGGCAATTTCAGACACACAAGATTACACAATATCTCAGTTCCTAACTGCTGGACATGTACCTCTGTAAGATCCTGCAGAAGTTAACAGTTGTTGTCTGTAATCAGGGGACATTACCCTACCTCTGAAGTTGGAGAAGGCCTGCCTATATGGAGGGGGACATTGATAATATGGAATGCAGGCCTTCAGTTTTTTTAAAAATCAGTCAGAAGCACCATACCAGGCACCCCGACTACGTCTGAATTCATAGCTAGCGAATGCAAGAAGGGAAAATTACTTGAAGCAGGTAACTTGTCATTCACCATAACTGTGTGGTATAAGCACTGGGCAGAAGAGGTGTAGAAGAAAAAGCGGTGTGTCAAAGTGATCTTACGGATGACTTGGATGTGTATTAGTGTAAGCATTTCTGTCCTATTTGGAGGAACCTTGACCTAACAGCTCTTACTTTGTTTTTCTGGCTGATATTCTTCATTTTGCTGGTTTCTAACAATCAACTCTCACCAGCAACTGCTTGATCTTTGCTATCACTCATGGCAGATCAATAATATCTCATCATTTTAAACAGAAATATAGAATCAGAAATGTGGTCACACCACTGACACATTGCCTGTAGTGTCTCGTTTATACCAAAAGGGGGTCTATGTGGCTACGCCCTTACCTTGTGCTCTGAAGGTCGTGGGTTCGAATATGGACTGCGCCATTTTGTTTATGAGTGCATTTTTTCCAGTGACATGGATCGCACTAGCGGATGGTGTTCAGTCAACTCTGCAGACACACAGCTGAAAACCTATAAGCTGAATTGGATGAATATTTTGAATCATCGCAGAGCTAATATGAAAGTGACTTGCTATTGAAACTTTCAACCAATGAGAGGATATCTCTAGTGCACAGACCTCAATTATGTTCAGTGTTTCTGCCTCCGTACGACATAACAGAATATACAAATAGAACATACAACTTAATAAAGCATACATCAACAAAAGTGTGTGTTCTAAAATCTGTTGTTTCATTATTAATAAACAGCAAATCAATAATTGTAGTTTCACAAATAAAAGATGTTATTAGTTATTAACTGACCTGATCTCAGAGTTCCACTTAAATTTCCTGCGTGGAGCTCTAGGCTTTTTCCGATTGTCAGATTTTTCTTCCCCTTCGCTTTCAGTAGACGCGTCCTCCTTTCCGTCTGTTGCCTCTTCTTTAAGCCCAGATTCCATTCTGAAATATTCAATGAAAATGTGTTAGGAAAGTTTTACAATTACTCTCAACAGTCACTGAATTAACAAAAGGAATAGAACTTGTTATCAGCTCCCAAATTAGAAACAAGAATGGCATGTCTTGTTAACATCAATAAATCATGTCTGATTTTCATAAACTTAAAATCTAATTGCAGATGTCATGTTTTACGTCAACTACCTGTGATTACTGTCTGTATTACCACTGTTTCGGGCGGTGTTGGATGGGGTGACAAGAACTTTAGGAATTTAATAGACGACGGTTAATGCAGTCACAGTGAAACTGTTCAGGTAGAATTTTTCATTTATGCCTCATTTGTACGTCAACTAAAGGGTCTAAGACAGATTGACTTCATTGCACCGGATTTTTACTCCGTATGGCTCGGCCCATCTCTGCAGAAATGGCGCGCTACCTACCGATCGTATTGAGCGAGCGCCGTAGCTCGGGCAACAATCCTAACAATCTCTGGACAAAATATATTTAGAGCAGAACGGTCCGGACTCAAACCAGACCTTTGGGATCATGCGCGCGAGAGAGAAACCATTGACCTTTGTAAGGCAATGGCTTAACAACAGAGACCACCATTGGGTCCATATTTTTCATTAACTATCAACATGTGTCTCATGTGCCATCTGGTGGTGAGAAAACTTGCTCAGGAATAATGGAGATTGAACGTTTTGTTTCTCAGGATGTAATGTTTAGTCAATGTACAAAAATGTTCATAAAAAAAGTCTTCAGTGAATGGTTTCCAACGTCACAATTTAAGGGGCAACTGACAATAAATATTGAATGGCAACTAAGACTGTGAATCAATATATCAATAAACTATTTTAAGATCAAACGGCCATATCCTAACCTGTTGGGGTGGGAAGCATTTGAAATTTCACAACATGGTAAACCCTCAATTCAACGGACTAATAGGAAAGAAGGGGGTCAAGTGTCTGTCAAGGCTGAAAGTTGATTCCATTGAATGTAATCTAGGAGGAGGATGTATTTTTAATAGTTATCTTTTTTTGTTCGCTTGCTATGAATTTAAGCGTAGTCACAGTGTCCAATATGGCATCTCTGACTGATTTGTTTGCGACGGCTTGTTTTCCTTATTACCAGTGTCCCTCACTATTCAGGTGAGCCTTACTCTGACTACAGAGGTACTTGTAATTTAGATCCACAAGTAAAGGATCAGGGTCTCCTGGAGTCCAATCATGCACACCAAAATTTTCTGGCTGAACTGTTCCATGGCACATGAAAGACACTATTTATGAAGCGCACGCAAAAACTCATTCTATAAATCTTTTCTTATCCAAACGCTGCGAGGCAAAACAGGATTAGAGAACAGAAAGAAGAAGATTGTTGGGAATTAATGATAGAAATATCTAATTCATTCCATGAAAATTCTCATTCCTTTCCACATTATCTTCTTCTTCTCTGTGTTCGTTCTTTACGACCAACTTTAATCACTCTTTGTGATATGTTTGATCTTTGCCAAGAACGTGTATATGTTGCACATTGGTTTGGTAGACCCCTAAACGCAGACTTCTACACGTTTAGGACATGTGCATCCGATTTCAGCCAAACCTCCTTAGTCGCCTCTTACGATATGTGTGGCAGTGGTGCTATTCTTTACACCCCAAATTTGGGCCCGGTAACCACTCGGGCATTTCCACATTATAAAATATATTGAACTCAACACACACATACTTGGCTTTCTGCACATCTAGTTCATGCTGCTCCTCCAAGTCTGGCATCACTTTCAAGATGGCTGTATAGAATACATTTTTTTAAAAACTTGAGTCACTGAACATGAAACAACATATTTTTAAAATAAACGCTTTTATGTATGATCTGTTGGTAGCAGGGATAGATGGTATTACATCAGTACTAAGGAGAGTACTCTGAAGGAGATTGGGGTTTCAGACTATCAGGTCAATAAATTGAATTTTTCCAGCCCAAAGCTCCGATACTTTTTGAACAGACCTTGTATCAAGATTGTCTATCTTCTCAACTGCTGCTTCTCTTCAAGATGATTATAGACACAGTGAGCTAAGCTAGGTCATGAGCACAGACTGACGAAACTAGCCAATGAATATTTACTAAACTAAATCCTGAACCCTAACTGCATAACTAATGGATCATAAATAAATCCATCTATTTAGATTCTAAATATTCTTTTTTCCTCCAATCCTGTTTTGCTTCACAGCGCCAGGATAAGACAAGATTTCTAGCACTGGCATTTATGTGCACTTCATAAACAGTGTCTTTCTTCACCTCTGTTATCTCTAAGGTCCACCTTTTGAATGGTCTGTCTTTTGCTTTGCATCTATTGTATTGGAGTAACATTGCTCTTTGAGGCCTGTTGGTAATCTGCTTATGTGACCCAACCATTTAATTTGTAATTTGTTGGTTCTTGATGAAGTTCAGTACTGCTGTTGTACCCACTTTTTCCTGATGTCTTCATTTTTAAACAGGTCCTTTCTTGTTACTTCCAGCATTCTGCGTAGGACTTCATCTTAGTTGTGACTAGTTTTTTTTCTATCATTTGATGTCAGTGTAGAGGTTTGGCACTAATAGCATAATGTGGGGAGAAAGATTGCGTTGAACAATGCTTTTTTGTGTTCATGGTGACATGTTTGCATTTTAAAATTGCTGCCCTTTGTCCTATTATTTGATTTGCTTTGCTGCATTTTGTTAGTTATTCTTCCGTTTTCTTAAAAATGCTCCCAGGTAAGTCTTTGACTTATTTTAATGGGTGTTTGTCGATGGAGATATTGGTAGTGTTTTCCTCTCTAATGAATGTCATTACTAAATATTCTATTTTTGAATCTGCTACATTTAGAAATAAATATATATAACACATACTTGACAGGTTTCAAATAATTTAAAAGGTATATAAGGTGTGTTCTGCGCCTGGCTCTGCATACAGTAGAGTTCAGGTCAGCTAGACTTTCTTCATCATCATCAGGTACCGTGTCAGCTGGCGTAGGCGATAATGGATCTCCACAAATCTGTCTTTGGTGTTTACTATCAACTCAGATGTTGACGTTCGACCGTGCCATGAAATCAGGCTATCCAAAATTTTCTCTCTCTGCCTTCCTGTCTCGTCTACCCTTGATTTTACAGGTTGTCACAATGTGTTCTAAACCTCCCCTTCTCATCACATGCCCGAAAAATGATGACTGCCTTTCTTATATTGATGATAAGCTTTCTCTGTGTCTTGATCTCTCTCAGCAATAGTCATTTTAGCAAACATTAGTCTTTCTAAGGAAGGGGGAAAAGTGGAAATTAGTAGCCTCATAGTGGTGTAGACCAGGAAACTTTGACCTCGGGGTCAAAGGCAAATGTAGCATTAGCTTGACTAGGGGGATGTACTTCCCTTGTATTTTTGTCCTGTGTAGGAGGCGAACCAAATTTTAAAAAGCATGCAGAAATCGGATATGCTGACCTACTGTAGTGTAGGTGCCTAACTTGCCTAACGAACTCATGCTTTAACGTGCAAATCACATAGCAACAACAAAGATTGATTTAACAAGTGACGGATGTAGAGTGAAAGAAGAATAAATAATGTAAAAATCAATTAAGAATTCTGATTATTTAAACTTCAATTTACAAAGTGTACATACCTTCTCTGAACTTTTGCATGGGAACTTTCAGCTGACCCTCCTCCTGGGATTCCCGGAGTTTCTTGGCTCTGCGCTGCAAGGCATGCTTCCCACAAGGTAAATGCTCACCAAGGTGGTTATATATAGATGTCCTACTTCCCCATGGTAAACTACGAGAGCGGAGTTCAATACTGAAAAACGAATATTTGTTTTTCATCATCATCTTTCAACTCCCATCGGAGCACAGGTCTTCAACAAACTTCTTCCATCTCTTCTTCTCTCTTGCCATCCCTTCCATTTCTTTCCATGTTTTGCCTATCCTCTTTATATCCGCCTCCAGCTCTCTTCTCCAGGTCTGCCTAGGCCTTCCCCTACTCCTCTTTCCATGCGGGTTCCAAAACAATGCCTGTCTTGCGATGCTTCCGGTCGGTCTTCTCCGACAGGAAAGAAGGCTAGTCGGCATCCCTGGATCCTTGCGGCTTTCCCGGTGATACGACATTTGCCCCCCTGTTGGGGGACCTTCCCCTGGTTCGGATGGTTGAGTTGAGTTATTCCATATTGTTGTACTATCCATGTTTGTTGAAGTTTTTTGGCTTATTTTTTCTACAGGGTGAGGTAGCCAGCCCTACGCTCAACCCTCCTTAGTCGCCTCTTACGACATGCCTGGCAGGTAGACATTGCTGCATATTCTTTCCTCCCCTGTGAGCCCGGCAGTACTGGGCGGATCCCTACCTTAGTCGCTCTTACGACATGCCTTGTAGGGCGCAGTGCTGCAATTCTTTGCTTCCTTGCGGCCCCGGCAACACACGGGCGACTTTTTATATGTTCTTGGGCATAAAATGTGTATAATCAAGAGTATTATCGATATATACTTTAAGTGTTTCACCATTGCTACATAGTTTTACTGCAGTCTTCTCTATATCGATATAAGGAAAGATTGCAGTAAAACTATAGCAATGGCAAAATGTAAAAACTAGGTACTGTAGTTTCCTTTTAAAGCAATTTTAGAGATTTATTGTCTGATTGTATATGTTATGTTTGCCGTATAAGGAGTAAGAATTACTTCACATTTGGTGTATCGTTGTTGATAAAGGCATTCTGGTCAAAATGTCACTGTGTATTGTTTTGGTACTTTCTAAAACTACAGTACTTTGTTTAAACATCAACACAAACATATAGGATAGAGATGATATTTAAACATATAGGATAGAGATGATATTTAAACATATAGGATAGAGATATTTTACATATAGGATAGAGATATTTTAACATATAGGATAGAGATGATATTTTACATATAGGATAGAGATATTTTAACATATAGGATAGAGATGATATTTTAACATATAGGATGAGATGTATTTAACATATAGGATAGAGATGATATTTTAAATATAGGATAGAGAGATATTTTAACATATAGGATAGAGATATTTTTAACATATAGGATAGAGATTTTTCTTTACATCTCCGCTTCTTTACTACCAATTTTAATCACTCTTTGTGATATGTTTGATCTTTGCCAAGAACGTGTATATGTTGCACATTGGTTTGGTAGGCCCCTAAACGCATAGACTTCTACACGTTTAGGACATGTGCATTCGATTTCAGCCAAACCTCCTTAGTCGCCTCTACGACATGCGTAGCAGGTAACAGTGGTTCTATTCTTTACACCCCAAATTTGAGCCCGGTAACCACTCGGGCGAGGATAGAGATGATATTCTTACATATAGAATAGAGATAAAGCACATGACCAGAGATCGCTGAAGAAGAATAGAGATACAGTGCAAAACGAGATAAACAGTGTAACCTCTTTAGAAAACAAACAAACTTACTCTAACAAGAGCTTGTTGACATTATCTGAAAAGAATAGCTTCCTTTCTTTCGTTTCCTTGGCCTCCTGTAAACAAAATTATATTAATCATTACTGACTATTAATCATTGACTATAGTAATCAGATTTATCTTGGTGGTAATGATTCAACAGAGAGAGATTAGGGAAAGGATGTAGCAATGAAAAAAAAAAACTGAGCCATGTCAAATAAAATATAAGAATATTAAAATAACGGTTTGGAAACAAAACTCAAAATATACCAAAGTAGCATTCTCGATATATTAATATACAATAGTGAGTGCGGGAAAATAATCACAGGCATAATCGTATCCAGTGTTTGTCTTCCAGTTTACCAGTGTTTGTCTTCCAGTTTACTGCAGATTTTCTCTTTATGAGGGTTCTGACATCTTGAAAAACAATGATTATTAGATTTGTTCTTTGGCACTCTCCTTATAGCAGCTAGTGCCTTCACTAAATTAACGAATATCTGGCAATCTCAAGACTTTAGTATATGCACAAAAGTTAAATTATTTAGGTCATGTGTGATTCCTGTACTGACCTACGGTTGTGAAAGTTGGAAATCAACAAAGAAAATTGATAAGAAACTGGACAGCTTTGAGAATAAATGTCTACGAAAATTATTAAAAGTCAAATGGAGTGATTTCGCTTCTAACAACACAGTGAGAGATAGAACACACCAACAACCCATATCAAATATTATAAGGAAACGACGGTGGAAATATTTAGGTCATGTGCTTAGATCAGACGAAAAGAGACTAAATCGACAAGTCCTTATGTGGTCACCAGTTGGGAAAAGAAAATGTGGAAGACCAAAGACCACTCTTCAAAGAACCATCCAACAAGAAAGTAAACTATTGGGATGTAAAACCATACAAGATCTGCAACTGCTAGCAAAGAACCGTATCACATGGAGATCTAAAACCTCTGCCCTATGTGCCGCCTTTGGCACGAAAGGAACAAACTAACTAACTAACTCTCCTTAGCCAAGACATCGACACTGCCCTCCTTAGCCAAGACATCAGCACTCTCATTGTCTGTGATACTAGATGGAATCCACTGCAAGTGAATTTCTACCTTTTTTTGACAGCTGAGCATGTTCTCTTTCTAGGTTCTGAACTGTGCTATCAGTGAATTTAGCCACCAGGTCTTGTATAGCTGACAGTGAGTCTGTAAGAAAGACAACCTTCCCATTTAATACTCATAGTTGACATGAATGTGAGAGGACCAATCACCACAACAAGCATGGGAGACAAAGAACCAAGGATCCAGACCTCCAGGGTGTGCCGGAATGACAAAATCCAACAGTCCCTGACTGACAAGAGTACTGGACTGGAACAAAACAAAAATGAAAACCATCGATAGAGTTGTCAAGTTTCTGATTTTAAAAAGTCGTTTTTAAGCTGATGTTTGAGGAGAGTTCATGAATAGTTAATGAGCACACAATTGGATAGTGCACTTGTTAGGACACTGAACTTAAATACCAAACATGATAATTATTCTTCGCTCCTCACGAAGCATAGGACCTCAACAGTTGTTCATCACTTGTCCCAGTCTTTCTGTTTTCTTTATGGCCTCCCAGGATAGTCCAGCACCCAGCAGTTTCTCAAGAAAAATCAGTCTCCAAATCTGTTTAAGGCATCCTCTTTTCCAAGCGGGTTTCATTCATGTGTTTGTCTAGTGATACTTGAATGTCTTCCATAGGGTGTGCCCGACCCATCACCATTTTCTCCTCCTCGTAACCTGGGTCATCATGGGTTCTAGTCCTGTTCTTATCCACAGGTCTGTGTTTGCAACTCTGTCATACCATCTCAGTCTGAGAAGCTGAAGACATCTGCTGACAAAAATCTTAATCTTATTTGTATTTAACTTTGTGAATCTTCGTCTAAATCCAGATGCAGTCAGCCCAGAAGTCAACTCACCAGTCAGCACAGCTGAATGTGGTTAACAAACCTTTCTAATTTGGGAGTAAACTTCAGAACTTCTGCTTGAGATACAGTGTAAGTGTTATGACACAAAGCTTAAAGGGACTAAGCAGCTATGAGTACGCCCTGAGTGCTAACATATCAAGCCGTACTTTTTAGTGTGTTAAAACTATTATAAAAAGATTGTATCTTCTGCTTTTATATACAGTACAGAACAATGGATAAATTGTCAAATATACACTAACCCGTTTGATGTTGTCAATAGCTTCCCAGAGCTCAGGAGGCAACTGTGATGGCAATGATATATTTTTGTCAGATGGTTGATTCTCTCCCTTGCCTTCATCTCCAGATTTGCTAGAGGAGTCATCTTTCATGGTATCTGGCAACATGGCACTGACAACTATCTGAAGACAGAAGGTCAAATATATATTGAATTATCTTTGTTCTTCCTGCAGTTATCTTCATCTTCTTATTCTCTTCTACCATTTACTCATTAGAAAAAAGGAGAGGGAGAGAGAGGATTGGGGGATGTGATCTTGTGTAGGCTTGCTCTAAGGCACTTTGTAAGCTGTTATTCCCTTTCTTAATGCTGTTGTCGTATCTTTTGCATGGTTTTCCTCTTGCCCTGTAATCGTTATCCTTTTTTAAGTTGGCAGCTAAGTAGATGATATCAGGGCATTCTTAACAGGTGTCCAAACCTTTTAATCTACTGGTTTTTTTAATGAATTGCATGATTGGTCTCACATCCAGCCTTCTGATTTCTTCATTTCTAATTTTGTCTTTTATCATCCTGCAGCTCTTCTAAGGCACCTCACCCTTATTATGATTTTTCCACTCATTAACTACTGTTATTGGCCGTGCTTGGCACTGCAGCTAACAAAGACACACTATCACTTGTTTCTGAAAGTGCAGTCATAATGATGTGAGCCACATACATACAAAACTAAGTATAATACAGAAACAGGTTCTCAAAATCTACCATGGCACATGATAATAGTTTTACGACAAACTGAAATACTCATCATCATCATCATCAAATAACTTGTCCCTTCCGGAATTTGACTCCCATGACAACAGTCCTGAAAAAACCCTCTGTTCTGTGCAAGTTGACTGGCGTCAGCATCAGTCATTCTCAGATTGTCAATGACATCTTGCATCCATCGTCTTGTAGGTCTTCCTCTCATTCTTCTTACAGGACCATTCCTCCAAAATTATCTTTTTAGGCACTCATGTCGCTTTGAAATACTATGTGGTTTAATCAAATTAACTGTCTATCCCCATGCTTCACGTGATGTTGCAAGTGTAACGAGCGGCACACCTGTATGGCGGGTGGAGACTGATAAGGAAAGCAGACCTTCATGCAAAAATCGATAGGAGATGCCATGACTTCATCTGAAATCATAGCGGTAAATAACACCAAAAATCATGGAAGTTTTGGTATTCAAAATATAACAAACTAACCTCTCCAAGTTCATGTGCACTTTGACCTGGTGTTTCACAACCATCAGCAGCACCGTTAGATACTATAGGTAAGGAGGCTTTGTTGAGGGTGGGTATTGCAACTGGACCAGATGTCACTAACGAAGGGGTGGTGATAGGAGTAACTTCTTTCTGAGATGAAGAATCTGGCACTGACTTTTGTCTGTACAGGAAAACCACAAGAAATGATATATGTACATATAGAGCAAAATACATGCAACATTTACTCAAGACAAGTTTTCCCTGAACTTGAACTACTCAAATAAGATATTATGTAGACACTGCTGGTAAGTATGACTATTCCATTTGCTGCTCTCCCTCCCTCTCATTATCATCAAGAAGCTGGAAGCTGATATTAAAAGGATAGATAAAACATGGAAAGAATTTAAAGGGATGGCAGGAGAGAGGAAGAGCTGGAAGAAGTTTGTTGAAGACCTGTGCTCCATTGGGAGTTGAAAGATAAAGAAGATGAGCTGTAGGGAGCTGCAGGAGATAGCTAAGGATAGGAAGAATGAGCATGAATTGGTTGAAGGCCTATGTCGCAATCGAGGCTAAACTGGCATGAGAGAAAGCCGGAGAATGTTCAACTTATCTTGTTAAACTTACAATTTTAACTTATTCAACTTACAATTTTAACTTATTCAACTTACAATTTTAACTTACTCAACTTACAATTTTAACTTACTCAACTTACAATTTTAACTTACTCAACTTACAATTTTAACTTACTCAACTTACAATTTTAACTTATTCAACTTACAATTTTAACTTATTCAACTTACAATTTTAACTTATTCAACTTACAATTTTAACTTATTCAACTTACAATTTTAACTTATTCAACTTACAATTTTAACTTACTCAACTTACAATTTTAACTTACTCAACTTACAATTTTAACTTACTCAACTTACAATTTTAACTTACTCAACTTACAATTTTAACTTATTCAACTTACAATTTTAACTTATTCAACTTACAATTTTAACTTATTCAACTTACAATTTTAACTTATTCAACTTACAATTTTAACTTATTCAACTTACAATTTTAACTTATTCAACTTACAATTTTAACTTATTCAACTTACAATTTTAACTTATTCAACTTACAATTTTAACTTATTCAACTTACAATTTTAACTTATTCAACTTACAATTTTAACTTATTCAACTTACAATTTTAACTTATTCAACTTACAATTTTAACTTATTCAACTTACAATTTTAACTTATTCAACTTACAATTTTAACTTATTCAACTTACAATTTTAACTTATTCAACTTACAATTTTAACTTATTCAACTTACAATTTTAACTTATTCAACTTACAATTTTAACTTATTCAACTTACAATTTTAACTTATTCAACTTACAATTTTAACTTATTCAACTTACAATTTTAACTTATTCAACTTACAATTTTAACTTATTCAACTTACAATTTTAACTTATTCAACTTACAATTTTAACTTATTCAACTTACAATTTTAACTTATTCAACTTACAATTTTAACTTATTCAACTTACAATTTTAACTTATTCAACTTACAATTTTAACTTATTCAACTTACAATTTTAACTTATTCAACTTACAATTTTAACTTATTCAACTTACAATTTTAACTTATCCAGATTCTTCACTTTTTTCTGCTTGATGAATTCCAAGTCATTGACAATTGAATGCTTCTTCTTCCTCTTCTTCCCTGTCTCTCCATCTCTGTTCTCCAGCTGTCTTTTACGCTGACAGACATATAAAGGATAGAACACTCAATATAGTTCATCAATAACAATGCATATACTCTCAAGAAACTCAGGACAGACAAAAAGAAATTCTCCAGCATAAATTGTCTGCAGCAACATCATAGTATGAACTGTTTGCTGCAACACCCTAGCATGAACTGTCTGCAGCAACATCCCAGCACGGTCTGAGGCAACATCCCAGCATGAACTGTCGGAGGCAACATCCCAGTTGAACTGTCTGCGGCAACACCCCAGCATGAACTGTCTGCGGCAACATCCTATTCTATGAGATCTATTAGTTTTAATATTAACTTCTAGACCATGGGTGTAATCGACAAATAAATAGTACTTTGGTGTTTTACAACCTACCCCACAATGGCATAAAATATTAGCATCAAATACATTAAGTTTCATAGGAAAAAGACAAAGACGAGAATTAACCAAGAAAACGTCAACCCGATCTTCCTAGGTGAAACCCTACTTCAAGAGGTAGAATAATGCATATACTTGGGCAGTAATGTAGACATAGAGGGAGGAATGGATAGAGATGTCAGAATAAGAATACAGAATGCAAGAGTTCGATCATGCAGAATTTCATTGAAATAGGAAATGTGTGGAAGCCTAAAAAAATCAAATCTAGAACTTAAGTTAGAGTAACTGATTAAAACAATAACTAATGAATAGCAAATATTCATTAACTCTCTCAGTCTGCGCAGAATAGAGGGACTGAGATAGGGTCACAAACTAGGAGCTTAATGAGGGAACAAGACAGCTCCCAGTTAACTAAATGGTGAAGAAAAGACTCTGGCGCTGGGTAGGACACAACTTGAGAAAACAAGAGGTGAATATAACAAGGGCCCTTTCGTCAAACGCAGGGAAAACAAAAGAGAGGGAAGCCTAGACGAAGAACAGATTTGGAGGCAGAGATTAATGATATACAGAAGAGCAAGAAGGAGCTGCAAGAGATACAAAAACTAGGTATTGTTACAAGATTGTCATACCTTCATGGCTTTAAATTTCTTAGCTAGAGCTGCTCCTGTTTCCTCATCGCTTTCCGAATCCAAAACTCTCTGCTGATATAAAGTTAAATAAGTCCACAATCACTAATATTGATTCTAGTGAGAGAAGTGAAGGAGAAACCTCAGAGTACACACAGAAGACAGAACTGAGACCCACACAGAGAATAAATTAAACAATTGTCTATGTTCACAGCACATTTATCTGATAATACTCTTTCTCTCTCTAGTATGTGACACCATTGGTGCTTAGGGCAGCAACAAATGCACATCATTTTTCGTTTTTTTACCACCCCATGCACTATGTTCGATCTGTGATTCATCTCTTCCCATTCATGTTCTACTGTTCTTCTCCAGATGGCTTTGGGTCTTCCATATTTTCATATACTCTCTGGTGTCCATCTCAATGCAGTTTCTACTACAGAATTAAAAGTGTACTGCACAAAGTAAGGCAGTTTTACAAAGTCTACCACATATAGTTTCAATACAGCCTACTACCACATTTGATAAAAGCAGTTTTAATGACCAACATAAAAAACATGTGCTCACCTTTTTCTTCTTTCTCACGACTTGTGTGTTGCTAAATTCATTAGATGAATCATCATCCAAACACTTAAAGTCCAATTTGCCTTGGTTGATGTAGAAACCTCCATGTTGTGTTATTAAAACAGATGGTACTACTTCATCGTGCTATTTGTATGGACAGATTTAGGGAAGAAAAAAGAAACGATGATGCTTATAGGCAACAACTTAACAAAAGTTACTGTACATATTCATCATCATCATCAAATAGCTTGTTCTGAGCAGAGCTTTACCACTCTAACAGTCCTTCAGAATTTCTCTCTTTCATAGGCCAGGTGTTCTGCATCTGCAGCCATCATGCTCAAATCAGTTATATCTTGAATCCATTTTCTCTAAGGTCTTCTCCTCTTTGCCAGGATGCTTCCTTCAATAACGGTCTTCTCCAACTCATCGTGTGTCTTTATATATCTAAAATACTTCAATCTTCCCATTAAAAATCAGCTCAATACAGCTTCAGAACCAAGATTAATATATACCACAGATATGTGCTATCAATTTTACTATACAGATCAAAATGCTGGAAAATGATAAAACAAGATAGGTCCAAACTTTCCACCTTCCATACAACTTGTCTATGAAAGATCGTATGCATGTCTGGCCAAAAACTATCTATAACCAAGAACTGCTTGCACAGTATCACCAAGAGAATATGAGCATCATCATCCAAAAGAGACGCAGGAGATGGATCAGACATGTGATACTCATGGAGACTAACTGTCATGAAAACTGCACTGAGAGACACCAGAGGGTAAACAAAAATGTGGAAGACCAAAAACAACCTGGAGGAGAGCAATAGAACAAGAATTGAAAGAAATTAATCACAGCTGGAAATACAGAGGAAAGCCAAGAACAGAGAGGAATGGCTTGCATTTGTTGCTGCCCTAAGCGCCAACGGCATCACAAGCTAGAGAGGAAAAAGAAGAAGATTAGAAAGCAAGTTGAATGCATTTAAAAATGGATGCCTGCAACAAATAATGATAATAAAATGAAACAAATTCAGGAGAAGTAATGAAATCAGAAAAATGTTTGGTCAAACACTAGTAACAACTGTTATAAGAAAGAGAAGATGGAGATATGTTGGTCATAATCTTGAGAATAATCAAAGAATCACAAAACATGCATTGAAGTGGGAGATAAATGGTTCAGGAAAGAAAGGTCGCCCAGAAGAACAAACTTTGCAGAGAAATGCAAGAAATTTTGGGTTCAATTCCATAGAAGATATTGAATGAGTTGCCCAGAATAGAGCAGTATGGAGAAATTGCTTTGCAGGCCCTATGTAATGTATAAAGTATGAGAGAAATACAATATTCAAATACTGGTACCCAGTTTAGTAGTTTACCTTGATGTCATACATTTAAAAATTCAAAAAAAAATCAGCTTACAGCTTCTGTGTTGTCAATGAAAGGATCATCCTCATCATATCCTTCTCCTGGATCATAAAAGTCATCCATCTCTTGGGTTCTTTTTCTCTTCCCAGAGTAAAGTTTCTTCGTTCCCTGGATAGATCATAAATAGAAAAAAAAGTGTGAAGTATGTACTTTGCTAGTGGTACAGGGCATTTGATTTGTCAACACAGAACTGGAGTGATCAGTCACTTCCCTCTTATTGAAATGTTGAGGAGGAGATCTGAGCACCTATGGACACATCTGGAGTACAATGAAAATGATCATCACCAATCACAGATCTCTCATAAATCAATAATTTTTTTTTGGAATGTCTAGAATTTTATGACACATTATTTTTTTTACCTTGAATTAAGCATCTAAAGATAGGAATATTTTAGTTTGATTTTCTGGAATTTTAGACCACAGTCTAGAAGTCCTAGTACAACTTAGGGAAACCCTGAAACGAACTTTGCTGAGAGAGACACGAAATATTGGACTCAATTTAATGGAAGAGATTGAGAAAGTTGCCCAGGACAGAGCGGTATGGAGAAATTACTTGCAGACCCTATGGAAAGTATAAAAGTACGAGAGGATATATATAGACCCCAGTTATAACAGTTAACAAAACAAAACATTTTGATATGTTACAAAACTAGTAATTTGTAAAATTATATTTTACTAGTTATTTTTTAAAATGTTATACTTGTAAAACAAACAAAACAAAACTACAGTAATGAATAGAAAACAAACTTACATATTTTGCTTCAAATCTTTGTGCAATGGCTACCACATCTTTATCATCATCAGGATCATCGAGGAAACCACCATTCATAGGCTAATGTGAAACAAATGAGCAAGATGCAATATTGATAGCAGATGTAATTCAGTCACAAGTAGTATACTAAATGAATAAGGTGTGCAGTCAGTCAATAAAGACAGAAGATTATTGTAGTCTTTTTCTTCTTCGAATGCTCTATATCATCACTTATTAACAACTCTTTGTGATTTGTATGTGATCCGAGCCTAAGAGCGATCATATGTTGTGTCAGTTAAGAGCCTACAAGTAGGCCAACACATCCGATTTCTGTGACACTATTATTTACTAGGGGAGCCTCCTAGGCCCATACTTCAGTCACCTCTTGTGACATGCCCTGTAGGTTGCAGTGTTACTATTCTTTGCTTCCCTTGAGAGCCCCGACAGCACACAGGCGATTACTGTAGATTCATCATTCCTTCTTCTTGCGTTCGCTCGATATACATTCACGCTGTCAGGGCGTTGGTATAGCCCTTCTGACTGATTTCTGTGTGAAGACATGCTTTCCATTTTATCAGTATCCCACGCCATACAGGCATGCCTTCTCCGACTTCAGAGGTTCATCATTCATTAATAGTAAGTCCTCCATGGAAAGTGATGATGATAACAGACTCAGAAGTGTGTTGTTGCATGTCTCTGGATGTGCAGAGGCAACTTAAGTCCAATCCAATGGCCTACCACAGATGGGAACAGGGTTGGACATGTGGGTGTTGTGTGTTCAGTCATTTTGCACAGCCTATTTGCTTTGCGCCTCAACATTATGGCGATTCTCATCTATGGGAGTTTTCTGTTTTGCCTTCATTTTGTAAAGACCTCATCTCATACGCCGTGATTTTATGCCTTTGACTTTCTAATACAGTCCAGGTCTGGCATTGGTGACATAGCTTAGTAATAAATGTGGTATTTGTCTACTTGTTAATAGCTTAATAATTATATAAAGGATGAGAGCAAATTGAAATAAACAAACTGTTCTTACTGCCTGTAATACTGCTGTTTAGGGTGGTGTAGGACTGGGAGGGGATATAAGCCTGTGGAATTTAATGGCCGCATCGGTAGTGCAGCCACAGTGAAACTGTTCAGGTTAGGGTTTTTTCTTAATGCCCTGACAGAAAAACTCCTTGGCCTTACCAGGGGTTGAACCTGGGTCTCTCAAATGGGAGCCCGAATTCTGATCCATTTCGCCAGACTGGCGATTTAAATAGCAGGTTAAAATGTATGAATAAGGTTTTTAATGCAAATAGATTCCAAAAGATAAAAACAAGTAATTAATTATTTTTAAAGAGGATCACATGAAGAAATAGAACATGAATGTAAGATGATGACAGTGAAAACAGAAAAAAAATGACAAACATGTATTTAAAAGTTGCTAAAAGAAATGATTACAAAAATCAATTTAACAAATTAACAAAAGTTCCCAAATATTGATTGAACTTTACTATACCGAAGCAAAAAAAAAACCTATGATAGTTAGCAAAACAAAAGCTAACATAAGAATCAATAACATGACGAAGATCAAACTCTTCAAACAAATTTTTAAAGAAATCTAAAATTGAAAGTGATCAATACATATTTTCAATTAAATATTGTTGTATGGTGGAGAAATATGGACACTGAACAAACATTTGGAAAACAAAATTGAGGCCTTAGACAAATAAAGAGGCAATTGAAAGATTGGGAATAAGAAAAGAGCTACTTAATGAAATAAAGCACAGACAAATTCAATATTTGAGCCACACAGAAAGGATACTCTGCTGAAAACCATAATAGACAGAAGTATTGAATAGGATAGCAGGATAATGTCTAGTGATGGACAAACTGCAACAGGTCAGAGTGTGCTAGTAGGGTAAACAAGATATAGAAGATATATTGTAACCAACCATATAGAACAAAATCTGAGTGAATGTTATTTTACAATTGTTCACTGGCATATATGTTCCAGTTTGATTTGTATCATTTTATTTAAACTCCCTAAACAGACAGAACAATTGGTAAAATGCCACCAAGTCTGGCAAAAAATGGAAAGGTTAAGAGGGCAAGTTTTCATATTAAATCAGAGGTTTCAATAATGTGAAGCAGCCACAACGGGAGAGTGTTGCGGGTGTGGAGGGAAGTTTTGCACAATCAATGTATTATTTTGCAATTTAGAGACATTTTTCAGGGGTCAGCCCATATATATATACACACACACAAATCCAGTAAACAAAGGAAGTTGTATGGAAAACAATAATAGCAACATTTATATATACACAAATCTAGTAAACAAAGGAAGTTGTATGGAAAACAACAGCAACATTGTATTTGATAAAGCAGAAATATTGACAAGATGGACAGAATATGCAACAGAACTATTTGACGACCAAAACAAAAACTAAACCCAAGATACAAAACAATAACAACAACTCAAAAATACTAGAGTGAAGTAAGGAGAGTAATTGAAACAATGAAATATAGATAAACAGCAGGATTAGACAATCTAGCAGTGGTTATATAGTAAAGTCTTTAGAGGATTTTGGCATTGAAACTATTACAGGTTTTTTTGCAATTACACAAACAATACAGGACACATACAAAAAGACTTGAAGACATCAGTATTCATACTACCACCGAAGAATCCCAAGGTGCTGGAGTGTACATATTACAGAACAATCAGACTGATGAGCCACATAACTAAAATACTACTCAAGATTAAACACACAAGAATTATGAACATGATAAACAAAAAGCAGCAAAGTCAAACTAAATGACAAAATCTTTCCAAATACAACTGCTTTCACATATCTTGGAAGTGTTATCAGCCTTAAAGGAGAAGCTTGATCTCATGTTAAAAGCCGACTGAGTAAGGAATGAAGTGCATTCATGACCATTCAGATAGTCTAGAAATCAGCACAAGACTATTAATATTTACCATGGCTGTGCACTATCAACTTTACTTTATGGATCAGAATGCTAGAGAATGACAGAATAAGATATGTTCAAACTCTCCACCTTTCATATAACTTGTCTGTGAAAGATCTTATGTGTGTTATAGTCAAATACTATCTCTAACCACAAACTGCACAGTATCAACAAGAGAATATGAGCACCATCATCCAAAAGAGACATGGAGATGGATCGAACATGTGCTACGCATGGAAAATAGCTCTGTCACAAAAACTGCATTGAGATGGACTCTAGAGGGTAAACAAAAACGTGGAAGACCCAAAAAAACAACCTGGAGGAGAACAAGAACTGAAAGAAATGAATCACAACTGGAACACAATACAGAGGATGGCTGAGAAGAATGGTGTGCGTTTGTCACTGCCCTAAGCGCTAGGGGCTCCACAGGCTAGAGAGAGAGAGAGAGAGAAACTGAAGTAGGCAAACAAAATTTAGTTTTAGAAAGAACAAATTAGCCAGTGGTGATAACTAGAATGTTCAAATAATTAACAATAAATATATAGAAGTCTAGAAATGTAGAAATCTTTGTTTCATTGACTAGGGTTAAGTTTTTGCCAGAGTACAAAATGAAAAGTTAATCACATGTCTGCAAAAAATTGGCTTGGATAGAAAGGACATCAGAAATCTGTACTGGAAACAAAACAGCATCCATTTTTTAAAAATCTACTCTCAATATATTGACAAATGACTGCCAGGACTCAAGATCAATGGAAAAATAAATAACATAAGATATGTATATGACGCAGTATAGTAGTCGAGCATGCTCAAGAACTACAAGAACTAGAAGACAAAACTAGCAAGATGCTTATCAACAAAGAAGGAAAAAAGCCAAAAATAGATGTAAAGATACATGAGAAGTAACTAAAAAATATCTTATATCTAGGATACATGATGGCTGATGTGAAAAAGAGATTATGAATGACCACAATTACATTCAATGACATGAGCAAGTTACTGACATATAAACAGATAATTGGGAACTAATGAAGAAACTTTCAAGACATTGACAACTTTTCGGACAACATAGCACTGTTAGCATACACTAAGGAGGACACAAACGAGAAAACAGAGTAAGTCAGTTGGCCAAATCAGTAGGTCTAAAAATTAATACTAATAAAATGCCCATTAGAGTTAACTTTTGATGCAGGTGATGGCACCTGATGATTATACACCCAATTTTAGTGCTTATATCTGCTGCCATTTGATATAATATAGAATAATAGAAAAAAGTGTTATTTAATGACAATTATGTTTGTATTTTGTAACTAAATCAAAAAGTTATGTTCTGTGTGTGTTGTTTTATATTTTATTGGCAACCAAATTACAAAGTACTGTAGTTTTAAAATTCAACAATTCACCGCTTATAAAAGGCTGTACAAGCAAGAACAAAGGAAAATTAAAGAACAAAATGGCATTATAAAAGTATCTAAAACATTAAAAACAGTATGGAAGGGAACTACCCCAGAAAACAAAGATCAAAATACTAAGAGCATGTATATTCACAGTAGCAATGTATGGTTGTGAAGTATGGACATTTAACCCATAGGGACTGCAGAGCCGATATATCGGTTCAGAGTAATGTTCATGATGTCGCAAAACCGATATATCGGCTTTTGGCTGTCTGTTCACGGAAACGAAAAGTATCTTCACAACCCCTTACTGAAGTTAAAAATCTTCAGAAACGGAAAGTACATATATGTAGGTACATTACTATCTCCATTTAACAAAGATTTGAGAGAGGAAAAGCAGTGTATTATTGTGTTCAAGTCGAGACTTATTTTTTAAACGTTAATGATTCTGGCGATGTTTACAGTGTAATCTTGAGTACTGTTAGATCAAATTATAACTTGTGATAGTAATGAAGAAGATTTAATTGATGGTAATAATGACATTTGATTGTTTATGAAATGCAGTATCGGTAGTTGTAAGTCTAATGTAATAATTGCATCTAAAGAATGGGTGTTCCACATTCCATTTATTGACGTGTCCGCACTAAAAAGTGAATATTATAAAAACTACTGACCTAGTTAGACAAAACTTATAGAATATGTTTGCACATGGATTATCTTTATTTAATTGCCACTTCTTGAAACATCTATGAATATTAAGATATAATACAAACCCGAGAGTAAAAATATTTGTTATGATTTTTTGTTTTTTCAAAATAGTCATACTACAATAATCTAATTTTCTCAAACGTATATCACCTGATGTAAAATATTATTATATTAATGTATTTCACATCCAATTAGCAACAATTTAATATATAATATGTCATACTTTAGAGAAACAGTACTAGAGTTATAAAGGTTTAAACTAATTGACATTGAATGTTAAATTTGAATCGCAAAATAAATGCGTCCAGAGGTCAAAATAATACAGAGTGAAAGGGTTAATAAGGCAGTGGAAAAACATATGTGCATCTGAATATATGTGTTACAGAAGAGTCCTTTGTATATCATGGACAGGGAATAGAACAAATAGATCTATCCAGAAAGACTCAAAATCAAAGAAAACTGGATGATGCTACAAATAGGAATGAGAAAATTAAAGTGTTGTGGACATATAAAGAGACACGAAGGTTTGGAGAAGATCTTTATGGAAAGAGTAAGAGGCATCCCGGCAAAGAGAAGAGGCAGGATATAACTGATGGTTTGAGCATGACAGCTGCAGAGGTTGGGCATCTGAAGGAGAAACATTCCAAATGACTTACTCTGTTAGGGTGAATGTGATAAAGTTCTGCTCAGGACAAGCTATTTCAATTTGATGTCCCTAGTTTTAATATGAGCAGTTGTGTTCTGAGTTCTAAATAAAACAAAGTTATGATTTCAATTGCGAATGTTTTTCTTATCAATAATACAATTAGTGTGACGCGATAAAAGTATCATTCTAAAGGTGTGACCCGGGTAAAAAGTTTGGGAACCCTGTACTAGATTACAAGTACACGATAGCAGATTTGATCTCCAAGACGCTAAAGAGAAACCCCGCCTTGCTCCGTGCATAGAGTTGTGGTCATTCTGCGAGACAGTCCTGGCGTACCAGCCGCCGCCCGCGAGATCTAAACGAGGGCAAGTTAAACATGGTGTGCCAGTTCTCTACGCGAAAACGCCGTCAACGGAAAGAAAAGGCGGCAGGAGAAATCCGTCACCACGACTTCTGCTGCGAACCCGAAACACCGATAACATCAATCTCCGATAAATCGATAACTGTGACTACTGTGAAACCATCTACGCCTGGCACAATGCGCGTGTGCAAGCAGGGAATCGAACCTCGACCAACTCGCCTACTCCCAAACCCCTACCTGTTCAGATAGGCTCGAGTTCTAAAATTAGATCGTGACCTACTTCTAAATTGATAAGATTACCCTAAAATAGCAACAACCTTCATTCTTTCACTCGCTAACAACGTTAGTACGTTCTATGAAATAAAACTGTATTACTCCTAAATCAAAACTACAAGAACATGTTATAAATACATTATATAAACATTCATTCTCAGAACCGTTTCTGACATCAGCTGACAAATCATCATCATCTCAATCATGGCCTGGACCAAACGGAAACCAATCAAGATTCGTTCCGATTACTTCTTACAACAAAAATGACAACGTACATAGTTAAACCACAAATTAGTTTTTCTTAAATATATATGCTCCCATAATCGAGCACATCTGAGTCCCACAAGTACACACTTGATCATGACAAAAAAAAGTGTGTGTGCAAATTGCACTTGGCATCTGTGTACGTGATTATAGTTGCTATGGGAACTGACAAAAGTAGCGTTTTCTTTTTTTTTTTTTGGTTTAAAAAAAAGGAAAAAATGGACAGATTCGAACCCCCACCATCCATAAACATCATATTTGTCTTGGGTGTTTATATTTCTAGCTTTGGCGAATATCGTAGAACTAAAAACGAATAGGCACTACTCCGTTCAGACTCTGCAGCGGTACCATTCGTCCATAGGCCCCTCGTGTTCGGGGCTAAGTTACAATGAACATGGAGTGTACGAGATAAAAGGTTGAAGAGTAGAGCAGAGGAGAAATAAACCTAGTTAACAAAACGTGCAACCATGAATTTTGAAAACCAAATATGAGAAATAATTTGTAAAATGCACCAGTAAACTGGAGATATGTTTCGAACTGTCTTGCAAGGGGCGATTATGAAGTAGAGGCAAATATATTTTATATAACACTTGAACACAAGATTTCTTATTTTATTCGTGTGCATACTGAAAGAGGGTTCAAAATGGCGTGGTAGTGGTCTGGCCATTTTGTGTGACCCGGGTCGGAACCGTGGTTGTGGTAGCTGTTATAATGCCAGTTCTAATTTAACCGCTCTAGGTTGGAGCGATGAAACTGTGCACCAGTTATCTGATATATTGAGAGACACATGAGGAATTCTCTTATTTAATAATGCACACATATAATAATAATTATTCAGCTTTAGGTTGCAGATGAGAAAGAAACAATGATGGACATTTATATCACAAATTTAATGTTTATATTGGGCTTACCTTTTCATTTTTCACAAGGTCCGAAAATGAGTATTCAGGACAAGATACAGAATTTGATTCTCCTAGGTTCAGAACAAATCGATGAGTACTTTGCTTCCACTTAACTTTTTTCTGCTTTTGAGACGCTGGTACGGTAGTTAATTCCACTCTCTTCATTTCCGACATGGTGTTGACATTTTTTTTGTCCTTGCTGTAAGAAATGAATCCTTTTATTGTCCGTCTCTAATATAGGAGGGTAAATCTACCGCCATTTTGCGCTCTGACGTCACAACGAATCTCCTTCCGGGCAGGGTATTCTCGATTGAGTTCATCATTATTATTGACAGGGGGTGCAAGATTTAACTGTACAAATAGTTGTTTCTGTTAAATTAATATTTATATAGGTAAACTATCATCAATGATACAATTTTTAAACAATATATCTTTTTTAGCTTCATTCATGTTTAATATATTTGAAATCTAACTTTTAGATAGAAAGTTTAAGCTGCGTTCGCTGTTCTATAAATATGTAATGTTTGTATATTCTTCCTATAACATAGGAATTCCCTTTGCTATGTAAAGGATTGAAGTTGTGGTGCATAAATGAAAAGTATTCTTTAACAAAAAATTCAAATTTATTTGAAGCAAAGGCAGAATTTGATGTAGGTTTGTAATACCGTGATTGAGATATCTTGTCTAGCCAGTCGTGTATGGGGTAGTTTAAGCTCCCATTGTTGGGAGAAATGCGTTTCATGGGTTGTTGGAAGTCTACGCAGTATAAATATTTATATGATATGGTCTATCAACTGTCTCTTGGCCTTCCGCATGCTCTCGAACATATATTATATTGTTGTACAAGTAAATACTTAAACGTGCAATTGATTGTGTTCAATTCTCATAATACAACAGAACCCTTTTATTTTCAGGATGACATAACATGTATATAACAAAGTGATGGAGGCCATATGCTTAATTTAATATTGTGACAAACTATGGTCAGTATCCGGGACTGAACAAGTTCTTGCACCACCACATGGTAATCCTGGAAACAGATTATTGCAAGATAGTCTGGCAAAGTAGATAGGGTCGAAGGGGAAAGATATCCATGAGATGATGCAGTAGTGTGTATACGCAGCTGCTCATTGTATGCGATTGACTCGCAGACAAGATGATTGTTCACTTGAGTATCATCTTCATAGGACATGTCCATAATTGATCCGATCTCCCCCAAGCATTTATTGCAGTGTGTTTAGGCTAACAACTCCCGTTCTGTGTTGATAGATGTATCTACTGAGTTTTCTCTCGTGTCTTGCCGCACCTATCGGTATGCGCAACCGAGATAGAGAATACCCTTTATCTTCGTCGTTGAATTCTTCAGAGCGTATGTTTTCTCTGAGAGCGTTGATGATGTCGCTTCTGTCCAAAGAAGACCCATTCTTAATCGTAGCATTGTCCGCCAGCTCTCTCATTGCTCTTCATCCCAACATGATCCGGGACAAAGATGAAGGTAAGTATCTGGATTGACGAGTTTTGTATTAAATGCATCCACTACCTTCGTACATAACCGGCCTTGATCTCCTGTATCATGCTCATAGAGTCGCTAAGCATGCATGCGTGAGGGAATGTATGCGTCTGTAGCCACTCCAGGGATTTTGTCACCCCTCCATAACCTCCATAGTCAAGCTGCTGGTAGTTGTCGTATATGCGCCACTTGCCTCTTTGATGATTTTTCCTTTCGCTCCGAGATAGAAAATACCCTTTATCTTCTTCGTGAGACAAGATGAGCAGCATCTTAGAGTTAATGCGTCTGCACGTTTTCGCCCGGCAGAAGTCTTAGAGTTAATGCGTCTGCACGTTTTCTCCGGGTCTAGAGAATGCGTCTTTCCAGTTTAGGTTAATGCGTCTGCGTTCCGGATCTTGAGTTAATCGTCGCCGTTTCCGCAGAAGTCTTAGAGTTAATGCGTCTGCACGTTTTCTCCCGGCAGAAGTCTTAGAGTTAATGCGTCTGCACGTTTTCTCCCGGCAGAAGTCTTAGAGTTAATGCGTCTGCACGTTTTCTCCCGGCAGAAGTCTTAGAGTACGGTACGCCCGAGTGGTTACCGGGGCCCAAATTTGGGGTGTAAAGAATATAACCACTGTTACCTGCCATGCATGTCGTAAGAGACGGCTAAGGAGGTTTGGCTGAAATCGGATGCACGTGTCCTAAACGTGTAGAAGTCTATGCGTTTAGGGGCCTACCAAACCAATGTGCAATATATACATGTGTTCTTGGCAAAGATCAAACGTTAAAATTGGTCGTAAAGAACGAACGCAACGAGGAAGCTACGGTACAGCGCCATGCCGTCTGTTGCCCAACACAGTTATTGGTTATTGAACTGACGTCATTGCACTCCGGGCAGACCCATAGGTGCTCAGTCTCCCCCAGATATCGAAGAGTATGCATACTGATGGTTCCTGTGGCTCGCTGATTAAACATACCTCTCAAAACTGCCTAACGGGTAACTCCAAACTGCCTAAATCGCTTGATCGATTCAACATTGATTTTAGTGTCCTCATCCAACAGACAGTCGCGAAGAGACCTTATTCATCTTCAACTCCCCAACAATCGTTGCTGTTGATGCAAGCCTGTCCGCTCTCTCATTACCGTAAACACCCGCATGCCCTGGACAGTATATCCACGTAAGCCGCTAGAAACGTCTATAGACGACATCCACTCATATCAAAACCTACCCTTCTGGATCTTGTGAAGCATCGACTGAGAGATACAACAACTGCCCCAGTAAATAAAGTCCCAGAGATCCAATGGAGGGCAGCAGTAACGGCCTCAACCACCATCCTCATACTAGAAGTAGTTGTCCTGTATGCCCCACTTCGCTCTGCGACAACCCTAACATGCGCATTAGCCAAGAAACCCCAGCCGGACTTCTCACCACGTTGAACCGACCCATCGGTATATACAACAACATCATCATCCCTTACATTATCTTCTATCAGCTGCTTAACTGCGAGATCAGCCTTCATGTTGCCCCAATCTTTATATTCTCTTCCAAGAGTAATGATAACGTTGCGATAGTTGGTCATACTGCCATTTGTTGGGATCCATTCTTCCCCTTTTGGTAGGGTCGCAACCGTAGTCACCTGGCCAATTGTTCTCTCAACCTGGGCCATCCACGACATGCCCAACACAGTGCGATACTAAAAATGTGAAACTGGTTGGCCCTTGCAGGTACAAAACTTGTCTAAACTTAGATATGTTGTGCAACCGACTGATTAATCTTGCCATCGACACAGGTACAAACACATAAGTGTCTAACATTTCCAGTGCCTCACATGAAAACAAGAGTGGACACCTTGTATTCATTGAGACACAAATAAAACGTGGAAGTGTCAAACATGTTGCATGACTAGAATGGTCTGCATGAGGTAACTACGTTCTTTGACGCACACAAAGTACAAGAAGGAGTTCAGAGTTTGTAAATCTGGACTGAACACTACTACCAGGCTCAGTTGTGATATACACGGCACTTCTGGTCGTGCTATGTAGAAGCGTGCACTGGCGCCAGAACACGTATAACAAAACCACAGCGTTCAGTGGTGCCAACGGATGTGATTAATCAACATCGCAATGGCGTGTTGGGGCGCTGCTGGGTTTGTTGAGACGGGGATCGGTACACATATGGACATGTCCAACGTGTTATGGTGAGTGTTCTCATATAACTGATGCTATACAACTAGTTAACTGGACCTGCCAGATATGCTGATGTAAACGTCTGTACGGTGGCCAACGTTCTATACGTCTCGTAGAAAGTTACTGCTGCCATCCAGTGGCTCTCTGGGACCGGTGTTGTATCTGACTTACAGTCGATACTTTGGAAGCTCTAAAATGTCAAGTTGCGGTATGAGTGAATGCTATCGGCTATTGAGGTAGCTAACCTCCAGAGACTCACGTGTATCTACTGTCCTGGGCATGCGGGTGTTTGCGGCACTGAGAGCGGACGTGCTTGCATCAACCGCATTGGTTGTCGGGGAGTTGATGGATAGGGGGGAATGTTCTTCGGTCTTTTCAAGACCATCTGTTTGATTAAGATACTAAAATAGATGTTGAACATTGGCTCATAAATAACATGTTCCGGAAGATGAAATATTTTGGCCACGTTAAACGTCACAGTGGTTTGGAGAGAACGGTAGTGGACGGCATGGTTTCTAGAATACGAGACAGAGGACGATGAAGGTGGCAGGACACCAAAGAAACATTGAACATGACGCTGGAGTAGGCCAAAGGTCTATTAGAGGTTTTCAGTCAGGTTGGGATGAAAGCGACGTTCCACAAGGGACATGCTACTTGATGAGAGTTACCCGTTGTACAAGTTGAACTGGATTCTTGAACGGAAGATTGAGAAGTGCGTTTAACCAGCAAGCCACATGAACCATCAGTATGCATACCCTTCTACATCTGTTGGGGTAGACAGAGCATCTATGGGTCCGCCCAGAGTGCTATAACATCGATTCAGTAAGCAACAACCAAGTGTACAAATCAATATTAAATGTTCATTCTGTAAATATAAGACAACTACAAAATAATTGGTCTTTAGTTATTTTTATTTTCTGAGCAAATGTGAAAACGCACGGAGTATTAATACAACACTCATACAACAGCCACACATAAAATGCAAACATTCATATAAAAATCTGGCAACTTGTAACAATTAGTATAGTGTGTGCGCTATAGGAGTACATGGAAGCGGGCAAATGTGTGGTTAGTCTTAAACAGTGTTTTCATTGAAAGTTTGATGGAGATTTGTTTCAAATAGGCAAACATATTTAGATACATAGTAAGACATTGCACGTTGTGGAAAATGACACTAGTAGGACAAGGTTGTAGAAAACCAGCGGAAGAACATGACTCAAGAGATCCACCTATCAGCGGAAGAACATGACTCAGTCCATCTATAGCAGAGAACTGACTCAAATCCACCTATCAGCGGAAGAACATGACTCAAGAGATCCACCTATCAGCGGAAGAACATGACTCAAGAGATCCACCTATCAGCAGAAGAACATGACTCAAGAGATCCATCTATCAGCAGAAGAACATGACTCAAGAGATCCATCTATCAGCAGAAGAACATGACTCAAGAGATCCATCTATCAGCAGAAGAACATGACTCAAGAGATCCATCTATCAGCAGAAGAACATGACTCAAGAGATCCATCTATCAGCAGAAGAACATCTCAAGAGATCCATCTATCAGCAGAAGAACATCTCAAGAGATCCATCTATCAGCAGAAGAACATGACTCAAGAGATCCACCTATCAGCGGAAGAACATGACTCAAGAGATCCACCTATCAGCGGAAGAACATGACTCAAGAGATCCATCTATCAGCAGAAGAACATGACTCAAGAGATCCATCTATTATTACAAAAGAAGGAAAATGACAATTTGTTCTGAATGTTTGCATGTTGTGGTCAACACTTTTTCAGGGGACTCTGTGGCTAAACCCTATCCTTGCGACTCGAAGGTTCGAATCCGGACAACGCCGTTCTGTTCACGAGTGAATCTTTCTCCAGAGACCTCTAGGATTGTTGGCAATAGCCATATAGGGTAAAACCTGGTGCAATGAAGTCAATCCCGGCTTAAAAACCCCTTTTTCAGAGGTAGTAGATAGAAAGGTCAAGTTCTTCATAAATAAAATAGTCATCAAATCATCCTCAATACATAAAGAACACGTTCACATGAGTTCCGATATCAACTTTAGTATATCCAACAGCAAGCGGCGATTGACATTTCCGTATATACAACAGCAAGCGGTGATGGGCAGTTCCGTTACTGTTTTGGTTAATGTAATATCACCTGCTCCCTATATAGTATTCGAATCTAGAAAGACCACATTTGACCACCAAGTGATGTTTGACGTCAAGTCACCATTTCCATCCCCTGTCTGGTCCATCTCCATAATGACGTTCAGGATAGCAACCCTGTCCATCCAGAACCCAACACACACCCCAACCACAGGCTATGGATACAACTTGTCCAGACCTTCCTGGACATACTCAATGATCACTAAGTATACAGACATAGATGGCGCACTGCGTCTTCAGCCAGGACATTGCATTGGTCATAACCACCAATCATGCTACTAAAATACCAGTTTTAGTCTGCTGCTTTCTTTCTTTCTTTCCTACTTCTTCATACAGTAGATGTTCTTCGTTAGTGCTGATAAATGGAGGCAGGCGGCATATCCGTTATATCTTACTAGTTGGATAGTCAAGTAAGTATCTCACGCCCATTTGTTATTCTTGATGAGGATGAAGAAACTAATCTTCAAGCCTGGGTCTGGCTAGGTCAGTAGTATAAAGTCTTAGCTAAACTCAACAAATAACTTCACAAATCTGGATAGATAAGACTGGGTCTGGCTGAGTGTTAGAGTTAAGTCTTAGCAAAACTCAACAAATACTTCACAAATCTGATAGATAAGACGGGGTCTGGCTGAGTGTTAGTAGTATAAAGTCTTAGCTAAAACTCAACAAATAACTTCACAATCTGATAGATAAGACTGGGTCTGGCTGAGTGTTAGGAGTATAAAAGTCTTAGCTAAAACTCAACAAATAACTTCACAAATCTGGGTAGATAAGACTGGGTCTGGCTGAGTGTTAGTAGTATAAAAGTCTTAGCTGAAAATCAACAAATAACTTCACAAATCTGGGTAGATAAGACTGGGTCTGGCTGAGTGTTAGGAGTATAAAAGTCTTAGCTGAAACTCAACAAATAACTTCACAAATCTGGGTAGATAAGACTGGGTAGAGTTTTCCTACAACAGTTCATTCTAATGGCAAAAGAACTGGTGACTGGAACAGTAAACAGTGCAACACAAGTTGCTTAATAACAAGAGAACAAAAAAATATTCTTCTAATTCTGTAAAATCTACACTATAAAATGTATTATTTATTCATATACCAAATTGGACTTGCAGGACAACATCTGAGCTACACTGGGAAAAGTTGACCTAATGCTGTTAGTAAAAAAAATCTTTGCAGTTGGCGTATCATAGTGGCAGTGTTAAGAGTTTGAATTTTGATTCCTTAGTCAACTCATCCAGACTTTCAGAGTGGGCGACAAGATCTGAATCATTGTATAAGCAACCATGGGGACGCTAAAATAAATTGTAAACAAATTTAAGTAGAAGAATGCCCAAGTTGGTGAACACAGCTTCAAGCTCGTGTAAGGTGCATTAGATGTGTTGAGCACAATCACAAATGACTCATCATACTCCCAAATATTAAAATAGCTGAGACTTCAAACATTTCTTCTTCTTCCTAGAACGCTCCATATTGACCACTTGTCAACCACTCTGTGTGATTTGTATGTGATCTGAGCCAAAGAGTGATTGTACGATTTGTCAGTTATACGCATACAAGTAGGCCAGCACATCCGATTTCTGCTCTGTTTTTTATTTACTAGGGTAGCATCCCTAGTGCCTACATCAGTCGCTTCTTATGACATGCATTGTAGATCACAGTGGTACTATTCATTGCTTCCCTTGCGAACCCTGGCACCACACAGGTGCTTCAAATATGTAAAACCACTGACATGAGTATAAGCTAATCCAATAAAACATGTTCTAATGTAGTCAGATAATAGATACCACACATACAGACACAATAAACAAATATGCATATGGAGTGACATCATATAATTTAGCAATTAGAGATAGTGATATGAGACAATGAAACTGCCATTGATCCCATACAAAAGTTGGTGATCAGTGGAGGTGGTGGGTAATACTACAAGGCTAGTGGCAAGTTAATGTGATTCAAGAAACTACATTCGCCAACTTATAATTATATAATAAATGATTGAGGTAGCTTTATGCATAATATAATGATCCGTACACCGTCAAAGCAGAAAACCGGATAATAGACACACTTTTAAATAAATCATACAAGGGACTGAGGAGCGTCTGACCAAATGGATTAGAGACCTGGGTTCAATTCCAGATAAGGCCAAGTAGTTTTTTTTTTGACGGATGCATAAAGAAAAAGTCCTCACCTGAACAGTTTCGCAGTGACTGTACTAGCCATGTTGCCATTGAATTTCACAGGCTCATGTAGCCCCTGTCCTACACCATCCTAAAAAGCGGTATTACAGGCAGTAACAACAGTATTTTTGTTAGTACTAGCGACTAAAAGATTCAGCTCTCCTGATCGACATCAAACACATCTATATGTGCTCTGTTCTCTAACACAATCTCAATTTTGTCATTCTCATGCGCAATGTACTCAAGTGATCATGACATATCTTCTCTCTCTACATTGCAGACACCACTGGTGTGCTTGTCAGACATTTAACCCTCGTTTCAATTAGATCGTTCAATGTCTCTGAATCCGCTAGCTAGCTAACAATGAAATGTTCTCTGTGTCTCTTGCTAACAGTGTGACACTCTTAAAAACATGCATATGTCCTGAAGGTGATGACTTCAGAAAGGTGATGACTTCAGACAGCTGAATATGCAGAGTTTAATTGATAGGTATACTTGCTTAAGTGACTTTCTCATAAATACATATGTGGAACAGAGGGGGTTGTTGTTGATGTCTGCCCTGTCCACACTTCTCCTACCTGGAATGGATGCCATTCTAGCAAATTTATCAGCCGTTTCATTTCCCATCACACCTGTATGCCCACATGTGTAAAGCCAATACAGCTTTTTAAGGTTGAATGTTGTTTACTCATTCAGTGCAAAGCTTGCCTACATCAAACATAAGCATACTCATCAAGTCTTTCTAGCCCATTGTATCATTGCAGCAAGCAACCCTCCCCACCACTACGTTATTGTGTAATTCTTCTTCAGTAATGACATGCGTGCAAATCAATATGGGCCACAAATTGGCTGTCAGGTTTCCACAAAACTTAGTTTTCAGGTCGACTTCATATGATCACATGTTGCTTCTCAGCTCCCCCAGGAGACGGCAGTTGAAAATCTGGTGTCTGTTCCACCTGTTGACACTGACATAGAGTTGTTTGACTTGATTGATTGTACCTCACCATTGCACTTTAGTGAATCACCATGTGTGCTCCTATCTCTTTCTAACACATCTCAGCGGCAGCACACAAACTCTGCAGCATCGGTCCCCTATGCAATTTTGAAGATAGTAAAAAAGATGTGTGACTTATTCCTAGTCTATGTATGTGTTTGATCTGTAAATAAAATGCACAAATTGCTTCTCTTAAACCACAATCTATGATTGCCAATTTGCTGCCGTTGACGGGAAATAAAATAAATATTGTACAGTTTGACAGAAGCAGTCTAGCAACTCACAGAAAGTTGATAACAACGACAAATAAAAAAGATAATCACAAAAAATAACTAACAAAAGTATAATCATAAGTATACAGAAACAAATGTTAAAATATAAATAAATAAAATGTGTAAAATGTCCCATTACAGATGAGTCTTCAGTTACAACAAAGAAGAAGGGTACCTAGCTCTTCCAAATTAAGTAAACATTTCAATCACCAGAGCTATTGTGCAAGTGCTCTGCAGTTGACACTTATAACTAACCAAAAGTGAACAAGTACCAATAGGGACTCCATGAGTGCAGATACATTGATTCTATTCAGTTATCTATTTTTATGGATATACAAAAATACATATCAATGTTTATGAAAACTGTAAAATTTGTTTACATCATAATGTCTATACTCAAGATACTCTCCCATTCCTGTTTAGCTTGCGGAAATGGCTAGTTGACATTAACTCACAGAATAATCTTGCGGATACTAGGACACTGCAACACTCCCGGAATGAAGCAGCAAACAAAATCACCAACTAACATAGGATATTGCAACAAAATGACAACATACAAAGTGGCCACAACAAATATCAATGTCACTCTCAGGTCAAAATTAGAACAAGACCTCCCAAAGTGAAATAAAAATGATGTCTAACACCAGCTCTTCAGGAGAGAGTAGGTTATAATTTTCATCATCTATAATCTTTACCAGTGCTGTCCAAGTCATACATTCATGGCATCCTTTTATAATCTTCTGACTTTAGGGCTAATCAGATTTCAAGAAAACAAAATTTTGTTCAGGTTTTAGTAGCACTCCCATGAACATCATCTTCCCGCTATTGTAAACTTGTTATATTTTGTAACCGCTCTACTGCCCCCTAACACTATCCTTTTGCTTTTTCACTAGAGAAAGCTTCGACATTTAACCTATATTAGTATTATTATGAGTAGAATTGCAATCAACACATGGTGTCAGCTACCCCACAACCATCAGTCAGATACGCCATAATATATTATAACGTTGGACAGCTCTGCTCTATACCATACATTCAGAATTGCCACAACAGATCTGTGTAGTTGTGACATCAACTCTATGACAACCTAATAATTGTTGCAGAACTACCCAATATACAATAATGAACAGATGCATGTGGCAACATTTGTCTCTCTTTGGTAACTGACTGCTATCTTTCCCAAGAGTCATAAAAGTGAAAGTGGACTGTAGGTCATCTTTATATCATAGTTAGATGATGTCCTTCTGCACCAAAGTGGACTGCAGGTCATCGTTATATCATAGTTAGATGATGTCCTTCTGCACTAAAGTAGACTGTAGGTCATCCTTATATCATAGTTAGATGATGTCCTTCTGCACCAAAGTGGACTGTAGGTCATCTTTATATCATAGTTAGATTATGTCCTTCTGCACCAAAGTGGACTGTAGGTCATCTTTATATCATAGTTAGATGATGTCCTTCTGCACCAAAGTGGACTGTAGGTCATCTTTATATCATAGTTAGATGATGTCCTTCTGCACCAAAGTGGGCTGTGGTCATCCTTATATCATAGTTAGATGATGTCCTTCTGCACCAAAGTGGACTGTAGGTCATCTTTATATCATAGTTAGATTATGTCCTTCTGCACCAAAGTGGACTGTAGGTCATCTTTATATCATAGTTAGATGATGTCCTTCTGCACCAAAGTGGACTGTAGGTCATCTTTATATCATAGTTAGATGATGTCCTTCTGCACCAAAGTGGACTGCAGGTCATCTTTATATCATAGTTAGATGATGTCCTTCTGCACCAAAGTGAACTGTAGGTCATCTTATATCATAGTTAGATGATGTCCTTCTGCACCAAAGTGGACTGTAGGTCATCCTTATATCATAGTTAGATGCTGTCCTTCTGCACCAAAGTGGACTGCAGGTCATCTTTATATCATAGTTAGATGATGTCCTTCTGCACCAAAGTGGACTGTAGGTCATCTTTATATCATAGTTAGATGATGTCCTTCTGCACCAAAGTGGACTGTAGGTCATCCTTATTTCATAGTTAGATGATGTCCTTCTGCACCAAAAATCATTTTCACTTCTAGGCAGATTGTAAAAAAAAAGCTGCAGTTAGAGCGAGATCAGTCAGAAGGAGAACAGCTCTCATGTTGACCCAACCTTCATTGACTTCAATTAATCTGACTTCTTCTTCACCTTTCAACTCCCAATGGAGCACAGGTCTTCAACAACTCTTTCCATGTTTTACCTATCCTTTTAATATCAGCCTCCAGCTCTCTTCTCCAGGTCTGTCAAGCCTTCCCCTACTCCTCCTTCCCTGCGGGTTCCAAAACAGTGCCTGTCTTGCAATGCTTCCGGTTGGTCTTCTCAATGTATGTCCTATCCATTGCCTCTTCCTTAATTCTTTCTCCCCTGGTATCTTATTCTGGTATACATTAAAATCACTAGACTCTTTGTGGTACACCAAAGTGTCATCATTGCTCAGTGCAGCCAGATATGTGTACAAATTGACGGTAGATCAAATAATAGCAGAATCAATATTCATGAACAGTCACTGAAACTACTCTGGTGCTTTCAACTAGCAAAAATGGACTGAACACTAAAGTGGCCCCAAGTGTATTGACCTCGATTCTATCCAGTAAGTACATAACACCATGTTGCACTACAGAAACCTATAATGTAGCAAAATTACAATTTCCAAAAATTACAGTTTAACAATAAAAAAACCCCACTAAACGCAGTCTATATGTAATGGAATTAATTAAATTTAGTGCCTGCAAATTATGGTCTAAATACAAATGAACTAAAGAAAATAAGTTGTTAATTCTGTCACACATATTATGTTTTATTTGGTTCATGCTAAATTCAACGATTACATCATATGTTTTTAATTAATTGGTGAGGGATACAGATGATATGGAAAGCATGCCATCATGTAAAAATCAGTCAGAGGCACCATATTATGTGCAATGACTACGCCTGAATTCATTAACGGGTGAAAAATAATTACTTTATAAAATTCAAACAAGACTGCAACTACAGTAAAACTAGGTGCAAGTAAGGTGGTTGATTAATCACAAATATTTAAAGGAGTTGAACTGCATTGCCAAATATCGTCTTTCCTTTGGACACAGGTAGACAAGCATTGTGGCATCTTGAAGGGCAACAACAAAATCTCAACAATTTGATCTGCCTATTTGATCCTTCATAGGGTGTTCTCCAAGCTGATCCCCACTGCAATCTTCTCCAGATTGCCATTGGTCTCCATTTTTGTCATCTTTCCTCTGCATGGCAGTTCCTGTGATGACCTCTAGATCAACTTTGAGTATGTGTTATATCTTACTCTAACTGTCTTTCAACATTGTGGGACGGATTAGCGTAATGCATAAGCGTTCGCATATTGATTCAGACACAAGAGGGCAGTGGGTTCAATCTCACACTTGAAGTTCTACACATGAGGAAAGGAATTGGCCTACCTCTGTTTTAATTTGTAACCATCCTACTTTACTATAACCCCACCCTTTGCCTTTTCACAGGAGAAACAGTTGGCATCTCAACTATATCAACATTACTAATGTTATTATTAGTAGTTATAGTATTGCAATCAGCCCATGGCTACCAAGCCTCCACAACCATCAGTCAGATGTGTCCCAATAAATATCGGGCAGCACTGCTGTAAACAGTGTGTCAGCTTCTTCTGTGTTCAGTTTTCCATGTTCAAATATATCCATGAATCCAGTTGTCAATGGAAAAGTCTTGCTACTGCTCCATAATTTGTCCTTCAATTGGTCTCAGCCCTCAAGTCTAAACCTTTTTTCTGCATGCTATACAACATTTCAATTTTATTATTGTGCTTTCTAAGATAGTTAGCTTTAGTCTAAGAAACACAGACCTATCTTGCAGTATTTAGACTTAAATTATTTTTTGGTCTACATAAGAAAACAGCAATCCTAACCTTACCAAGGATCAAAATCTTAAGTATTGAGAGACTGGTGTTCTTCTAGCTTCTCGGTTATCCCAGTCCCTAATTATTTTTAATACCATTAAAATGTGCTACATCCTACAGAATGAATATATAGAAATACAGTGCCAGATAATCAAAAAACAATTGTTTATATAATTATCAAACACATATTCATTGCCTACTTGACAAAATTGAAAGTACAAAAAACACATCAAAGCTGTAGGGAAATACTTCTTAACAAAACCTTTCAATGCATATATTACTGCTTTATTTGGATAAATTTTTCCTTCAATTCGTTCGCTTGAAATATTGTTTATATATTCAATGTTGTCTTTTTTATAAACTTCAGTCTTTTATAGCTCACACCAAGGTCTGTGTTGTTTACTTTCAAGTGTTGTTTCAACAATAGATCAATAAGTTTACCTAAGTATACCATATTCGGGACAGTCTTGAAGTATGAGCTCTGTAGTGTGCATACACATGTACACATGGCAAAATTGAAAATCTTGAATTTTGTATACATGTAGCTGCGGAGTTGATTGTATTCTTTTGGTACATCCAGTTGCTCTCTTGCAGCACCTTTTTTTTTTGACCTGTCGGTCTGCTAATTAAATAAATAAAAGCACCATTCTCACAAAGCAGCCACTTTTGTCCCCATCTCTAACCACTGTTTACTGTACACAAGGGGCAAGAAGTTGTAACGACCTACAATCTACCAAGCAATGACCCGCAATCTGCCAAGAAATGACCTACAATCTATCAAGCAATAATCTACAATCTACCAAGTAATAATCTACAATCTATCAAGCAATGACCTACAATCTACAAAGTAATAATTTATAATCTATCAAGTAATGACCTACAATCTATCAAGCAATGAAACACAACCTGTCAAACAAGTAATGCTATTTGTAGTTTGATTATACGGAGAAACCGTCAACACATTCTTGGACCACGAAACTCATACTAACATCTACATCCACAAGCTCAACAATGAGAAGGTTCCAGTATATTTGTAACAGAATATCACATGCCTTCGTTGAAATGAAAGACTTTGGACTTGGGAAACTGAAAAGATAAAATTGAAAATCAACAGGAATGTTCAGCAATGTTGTATCTTGTTAAATATACTCTAGAGCATTACCTGAATAAGTGGGGTCTCAATGGTGAAGTGATTAAGACATTTGCCTGTCATTTTGAAGCTTGTGAGTTTGAATCCAGACTGAGACATATGTACAATTTTTTCATTAGATCCCTAGGATTGTTGCCGGAGATACGGAGTTCATGCAACACTCTCGGCAGATGGCAGGCCATCTGTGCTGACAGGGATGGAGACATACGCGGAAACCTGGTGCAATGAAGTGAATCCTTAACTTTTGACCTGAATAAAACTGATGTGTATGTATTCAGAGCTAGTTGGAGGTATCAGCAATAGAACAACTATGCAGATTCCAAACTTTACTTCAACTCAGGGTATTCACCTTCAGCTGAGTAAACTAGAGTCAACTATGTCTGGACTTGAACACTGTATATTGATGTACAAATCCACTTCCCTGGGCTTTGCAGGTCCTAAGTCATTGTGATTTGTTTCTCACTGTCATATTTGTGCAGCTTCCAATGATTACTTGTGCTTACATTTCCGAAAATGTGCTTTAAAATAAAAATGGATGCGACTCTTGCAAATATTGAGGTCGCGTGACATCTCCGCATAGAAGGTTTCTTGTAACGAATCTCTGATGCTGAACTTCTGTCCTGATGGCACACTTGGACAAAGCAGCTGTTTGTCCATTTCTTGGTGCTATTTTTTCATTGAATAATATTAAGTAATATTCAACCGCTTCATACAAACTTGTCAACATGTTGTTATTTTACTACCACTAAACTCTCTTACTCCTAGTGGAATACAGTCACTCTCCACAAAATTCTATTATGGACAGTCTCCTTCGGCTCTACCCATGAGGCTCTGATCTTAAACTTTACAGTTCACCAACATGTATTTTTGTTGGCTGTAGGTCTGTGTTGTATGGTAGTAACATTTTTGTTGGCTGTAGGTATGTGTTGTATGGTAGTAACATTTTTGTTGGCTGTAGGTCTGTGTTGTTGTATGGTAGTAACATTTTTGTTGGTTGTAGGTCTGTGTTGTTGTATGGTAGTAACATTTTTGTTGGCTGTAGGTCTGTGTTGTTGTATGGTAGTAACATTTCCCAAGCTGCTGCATCTTTTAAGAAAATGTCAGTGTATTTAGCAGAGAGTGATTTTGACAGGTGGTGGAAGCTGTATCTTTTTATGCAATTTTTGGTTTGTTCATTGACTGTTTAGTGCACAGGGTTTTTGGTATATGCTTGAGTTTTTCTGTTACTGTATTTTTTGTTCCCAGACTCTCAATGCCAGCAGTTGCCTCCAGATCTTTGATTGGTGTACTTCTCACATCTCTGGTGATGATTCTGAGGCCTATCCATATATATATATATATGAGTGTCTGTAGCTCAAGCGGTAGTGAGCTTGATCACAAACCCAAGCGTACCTGGTTCAAACCTCACGGCGGGCAAGTTTGGAAGCAAATTCGTTTCCGTGAGATTTTTACAAAAGGTAAAAATAGACCTCACCGTTCAGAAATCAATGGCAAACTACTGAACGTATAAGTGGTGCCTAGAAAATCAACAACTCATTTTTTGTGATTGATGGTTACGTTTTTTGGGATATGCCACGATTTTCATATATATATATATATATAAACCTGCACCAATATTGATTAAACATTTTTATTAACAGTCCTGAAATATCAATGAGGAAAACAGTCAAAACTAGCAGTCTATTATATATCTCTATTAGATATTTTACTGTACAAGTGGGTTAACTAGACAGAGATAGCGTGCAAAAAGTAAATGGTTTAACCTACCAGCTAGCCACATTGTTAAGGCACCCAAACATCTCACTGACGGCTAAACAACAGCATTTTCATACCTACTCTTGGGTTACCATTGCCAAACATGGACAATGAGCAAAGTGCCATCACAAAAAATAACTATGTGTGAAATGCTATGCTTACAAAAAGTTATCAACACCAGAAAAGAAAGAGTCACCAACATCAGCATAGGAAAGCAAGTTGGGACAGAACCTTGCTTGAATTACATTGAGAAACAAAGAATGAAGTGGTTCGGCCCTTAATAAGAAATCCACTGTATAGTCTTCTACAGCAGAACATCAGGAAAGAAGATGAACACGTAAAGAAGGTTAGATAGCATATCCGAATCCTGTCAAAACGTAAAAATAACTATCAGCCAAGCCAAAAACAGAAAAACCATGACACTGGACAACAACCTGGTAACTACTAACCGTGACGACAAAAGAAGTGAGTTACAAAGAATTCCTTTTCTTTCTTATAAAAGTAGCAATCGTTTCTAACTATAGCAACTAACAAAGAACAAGAAATCATAACTCTATGTGAAAAGCAATAAAAGAAGGCACATAAAAAAAGCTGAACATTGGTGAATGGCTCTATGGTTTACGTGGATGATGATTAAGAAAACAATTACTGTAATTCTTGTTATCAGGACCTATATGAAACATAAACCAGAGATTTTAATTATTTATAAAATACATAGAAAGTTGAATACTTACTTAAGTATACTAGCCATGGTTACAGCACATTGTATCAAGCAGAGGTTGAGTAATTGTGGTCCTTATTTGCTGAAGCGGTCTGTGAGAAAGAGTTCAAAGTTAAGTATGATTCCTTAATTGTCGTGACCTGAGGTATTGATGAACTGGCAACAGTTTGTGTGCTGGCCCATTCTCTGCATCCAGCACTTCCACTACTTTTTCTTGACAATCCACTGTGAAAGTAAGTGTGATCATCCCTCATTTTCTGTCGTGGGAATGTAGCTGATGAGAATGCTTGTGTTCTGAGAGTGTCTGTATCAGCCTCTAAGGTGAACGATTCTGTATCAATTTTCTCTGGAGAACTTAAGTGAGGAAAATTGGACTTAACATATGTGTGGTCATCCTTCTGGATGAGACTAGCAAAGTTCTGAAGTTGATGACCAGTGGTTGCAGATAATTGGTCACACTGATTTTGCAATGGATAATAATTGTCAGTATCCTCCATTTCTTGATCTTCGATTATATTTTGTCTGGTGGAATCCTGGCGAAGTTCATGCTCAAACAGACTATGGCTAGCTGCAGTTCCATCCCAGGTGGCAGTGGCATAAGTATGGTCTGCTTTTCTAGGCCAACATGGAAATTCAAGAGTGTTGTTTACAAATCTATGAAGAGTGTACGACATACCAGCTTTCTGAACATGTTCTGAAGATTTTGATGACTTTAAACAAGATTTGTTATCACAGCTGACTTCCTCAAAGGAGGATGACTTTCTTGGCGAGTTTTTAGGGAGAACTTCAGGCCATTCACAAACTCTATTACTGATGTTGACATTCAGTTGAGCCTCCGTATTGTATATATTCTCCACAGACACACATCTTTTGCCTTTCAAGTGCTGTGAATTACCTTCACTGCTTGGAGGTACATATTTTGATGAAACAGTTTGGGTTACAATTTTAGTATGGCCAGAAGAGTTTTGAACGTCTTCATCTTTAAGGCTATTATTGTGTTGTATGTTGTCTTGTTCTGAGAAGCGACTCGTGAGATGAGCAGCTGCCTTGGCAGTCTGTGAACGTGTTGTACGACTATATCCACTGGATGCGTAGGTATGATCACTTTCAGCGTTATAATCCAAAGACTTAAATTCAAAATTATCACTAATATTCTGTCGATCTAATGCAAGTACCATATCAGCGAAAGTCAACAAGGATGTAGCTGTAGTGGTAGGTGGGGTTTCCCCGAAACATACTCGTGGTGAAGAAAAGAAAACATTCAGGTCTCGAGCTCCATCTATAGACATTCTCTCCACAGAAATGAATTACATTAAAACTTGAATCTAATGACACTAACTCGTCACCTGTACTAATTGAGCAATTCGCAAAATCCCTGTTTCTCCAGAAACAGTGACTTTTATGGAATGTCATTCATCGTCCACGATGCAACCTTCCGTGTCGCTGCACTTTGTTTGACCGCTTCCGTCTGGACAAGAACGAGGCTTCAAACTCTGACAGTCAACTATTTCTGAGCATTTGATTGGTTGATCTGTTCTAAAAATATCACAAGCCTGAACACCACCCCGTCATAACAATACGCTGACTACACACACACACACAGTGAGGTTGACAAGGTCAAGTACAATCTACAGACCTTGCTCGTCTACGACACGAAGACTGTGTTACACAAACTTTCGTGAATAATAGTCAGAAGGTAGTTATATGCAACTATTTTTATACTTGCCCACAGACATGACTCACTAGTGTCATTCGTTCTCCATGTTTGCAACTATAATAAACGTTCGTAAACTAAACAACTAGTTACTGCAGGCACGCTACTACTTTTACAAATTTAGTACATTCACATGATTGCGCCGATTGCCATCTTTTTGTTGTTGTTTCTGTACGACACATTTTTATGACGTTACACACGTATTGTGATCAGTAAATCAAATGAAAAGCTAACGTTAAGCACATTAATACAACTGGAACCAGTAGGATGTTTACATCTTGTACAACACAATAACAGATTATAAAAGATGTGAAACAAATCAGGAAGAAAACATGAATAATATGAACGATCAAAGTAAAGAAAGCTAGTTAGCTACATGAGACAGATATTAATTATATTGAAACAAATAGATTAGAAACTTTAAAGTCATCGAGTGTTTAACACATTAACATAGCTGTATAATTGGCCTAGGTGCTGAGACTGAGAGATAAGCGAACTACTAGAGGATCGAATATAAAAGCCATTTGCTTGGCGGGATGTAAATTTTCAAAAGAATGGAATGATTTATTTGAACTAATATAAATAAGTCATAACAAAATTTAGTGTTAAAAATTGAAAGTTTGTTTTTTAAAGATAGTAATATACACATATTTTGTAAACAAAGAGACATGACACTGTTAAAAAAATAAGAAAGACAATGTATTGTATGTCACTAGTATGTGTATAAGACAAGGTTTATTTTGGGAAGGAAATACAAATAGATACACATTTCAGTTATAATGCTTTCAAAGTTTCCTGAACATGTATTTTACCACTGTGATACTGTCTTTCTGTATTTAACATGGTGTATTTCAGCGTCAGGTCTAATCATGGGCACATGTCAGAGACAACAAATTTATAATCCATTGGATCTTGCACCTTTTTTCTACCTCAAACCTAGTCCTATGCGTGTCTTTGAGCTCTGCTTACACAATTCTCTCTCATGTGGCCCTAGGCCTTCTTTGTTCTGCTTTCCCTGTAGTGTCCACTGTATTGCATGTCTTGGCCGCCTTTCATTTTTCAGCCTGAGGATATGTCAATCCATTGCATCTTCTCTTTTGTATCTATATCTTCCAGACCAGTTAGTCCTTGAAGTCTGATATTGATAATCTTATCATCTCAGATAAACACAAGTATTTTTCTAAGCAGTTTTCCCTTGAGACCTCTAAACATACTTTCTATCTTCTTATTTATTTGTCAAGTCTCAGATCTATAGAAGAGGATTGTCCTAACACATGTTTTGGGTCTGCTTTCAACATACACACACTAATGGGATCTTCGCATCATATTCTTTAATGCTTCCTCAATTTCATTTATCTCTTTTGTCTCAGTATCCATGTCAATAGTTTGACAACTGTCTTCTATGATGTCACATCTGGTATTGTTGTGTTTAATACTTCTCGTAAAATGATGTATTTACTTTTCTTATAAACAAGATAGGAATATAAATTGAGTATTAACAAGGTAATCAGCAGAAAAGGAGAGAAGGCAAAACTAAATATAAAAATGTACAGAAAGCTACTAAAGCAAGTAACAAATCTCTTTTATCTTGGACACATAATTGCCGATGTAAAAAAGAAATTTTGAAAGAAAACAGGAATAGCAATCTATTGTGGAAGCCTTATGTGTCAAACAGGACACAGAGAAGATATAAATGAAAGTGCTAAGTAAAAGCAAGAGAGGGGAAATGTTAGAGATTCATGTCAGTCAACCTTTGATGTGGAGACACCACCTAATGATGATGCATTTACTCCTCAGTGTGGCTTGGTTTTCTTCTTCCTCGAATGCTCCATATCGACCACTTGTTAAACCATTCGTTGTGATTTGTATGTGATCTGAGCCTAAGAGTGATTGTACGTTGTGCCAGTTATGCACCTACAAGAAGGTCAGCACATCTGATTTCTGAGACGCTTTTTATTTACTACGGTAGCTCCCCATGACCCCTACCTCAGCCTCCTCTTATGACATGCCTTGTATATCGCAGTATTACTATTCTTTACTCCCCTTTCGAGCCCCGATGCAGACAGGCATGGTTTTAATACTTATTATTACCACCAACAGATTATGCCATCATATCTTTCTATTCTTAACTTCTGACTTAATAAATCCTCTTTGTTTTGATAGTAAGTCAAGTAGTAGCATATCCCTTGCGGAACGTCGCATTCATCACAGCCCACCTGAAAAGCTCTGTCTAATGCAAGTTCTCCTGCCTCTTCCAGTGTCATGTTCAAGGTTTTTTTTTATGCCCTGCTGCCACCTTCGTCTTGGTCATCCCCTACCTCATTTTCCAGGAACCATGCCTTCCATTACCTTTCTCTCCAGACCACTGTGGCAGTTAATGTGACCAAAATATTTCATCTTCTGGGACAAGATGTTATTTATGAGCCAATGCTTCTTGATATTCAGGTTTTGTAGGATGTCTGTTTCTTCTCTGTCCAGGATGTTCTAAGAACTTTTCTATAGCACCTTGTTTCAAAAGCTTCAATTTTGTTTTTTAATGTTTGTGTTATGGTCCACGATTCGCATCCATATGATAGTAATTATACAGTTATAATTCCCAGGAACATCATGGCAAAGAGAATACTTATTACTGGTGCATCTGGCTTGCTTGGGCGCGACTGTATGACAGCTTTTTCATCTGACCCAGAATGGGAAACACTGGGTCTGGCATTTACCCGTGTTGGAGAGCAACTGAAGAAAGTTGATCTGACAGATCCAGAACAGGTGGCAGCAGTTGTCAGAGAGTTTAAGGTATAGTATAATCTTAAATTAAATTACGAATTTTCATCTCCAATGTTGTTTTAGTTATAACATATGTCAGCAAGAGAGTTGAAAAATAACAAAATAAATAGAAAGTAAGTTGAGTGCATTTGAAAATAAATGTCTGTGAATAAAAGGAACATAAATTGGAGCAGATTCAGAAGAGGTGATGAAATCAAAGAAGTATCTGGCCAACCACTAGTAACAACTGTTATCAGAAAAAGAAGGTGGAGATATGTTGGGCATACTCTGAGAAGAAATGATCAAGGAATCACAAAGCAGGAATTGAAGTGGGAGGCAAATTATTCAACAAAGAAAGGACGTCCTAGGTAAACACTGAAATAAATTTTATTGAGAGAGGCAAGAACGGTAGGACTCAATTCCATATAAGAGATTGACTAGTTGCCCAGGATAGAGTGGTATGGAGAAATTGCTTGCAGGCCATTTGCAACATATAATGGTACGAGAGGAATATAAAAATAATCATCTTATCTGTACCCTCCATAGTTCAAGATGACACTACATTTAAACAAACAACAGAGAGGGTTCACCTAAGAAAACATGAGTAAAAATGAAAATTGTACAAGTGCTAAGAATCATTTACAAATTGGAGAGAAAAAATCCAGAATCAATGAAATGCAAGCGACCTATATCCCAGATGTTATATTCTATAACTACAGATTATTTATTCACTAATCTGAAGAGGGCATCTCTCTCATGGCATGAGTCAATTCTGACAGCCTCACTATGACTAATCAGATCTGATACCATCCTACAGTATACCTCTAGATGTGGTACAGAAAGTGGGGATTTTCTTTTTTGTAAAATTTTACAGTTACTGTCTACAAATTTGTGATCTGTTGGATAATATGCGTACATTTTGGAAGAAATTCAGATGTGCCATCCTACATGCTGTAGGGCCCTAATATGGCGCAGCGTACTCACGTTCTCCATATCACACAGATTGTAAAGAGTGATTAATAAAAACAAATGCAAAGAAACAAAGTCTCTGACTGACAATTGTTTTTCTTTAACATATATCAGCATAAATAGAGTTTACATTGATTAGTGGTTACTGAACTGACATCACTCCGGGCAGACCCGTAAGTGCTCAGTCTCCACCAACAGATCTTGAAGGCTATGCACACCAATGATGGTTCCTGTGGCTCGCTATAGAGTTTACAAATACAACAAAAATCTATAAATTCTTCTTCTTTGCGTTCGTTCTTTACGACCAATTTTAATCACTGATATGTTTGATCTTTGTCAAGAATGTGTATACGTTGTAAATTGGTTTGGTAGGCCCCTAAATGCATAGACTTCTACACGTTTAGGACATGTGCATCCGATTTCAGCCAAACCTCCTTAGTCGCCTCTTATGACATGCGTGGCAGGTAACAGTGGTTCTATTCTTTACACCCCAAATTTGGGCCCGGTAACCACTCGGGCGATCTATAAATTAATTTTAAAACTTTATTTCAAGTTTTGCTAGCTCAGAATATGAAACAATTGACTCTAATTTATTTGAAATTGTTATATCCTCAGCCAACAGTGATTTTACATTCTGCTGCAGAGAGGCGACCAGACATTGTGGAAACACAACAAGAACAGACCAAGAAGATTAATGTTGATTCCACAAAGAGATTATGTGATCTTGCTAGTAAGTTGTTCACTGTAAAATATAACAACTTATTCAATTATGTGATCTTGCTAGTAAGTTGTTCACTGCGTAAAATATAACTACTTATTCAATCTTGTGATCTTGCTAGTAAGTTGTTCACTGTGTAAAATATAACTACTTATTCAATCTTGTGATCTTGCTAGTAAGTTGTTCACTCTGTAAAATATAACTACTTATTCAATCTTGTGATCTTGCTAGTAAGTTGTTCACTGTGTAAAATATAACTACTTATTCAATTATGTGACCTTGCTAGTAAGTTGTTCACTGTGTAAAATATAACTACTTATTCAATTATGTGATCTTGCTAGTAAGTTGTTCACTCTGTAAAATATAACTACTTATTCAATCTTGTGATCTTGCTAGTAAGTTGTTCACTGTGTAAAATATAACTACTTATTCAATTATGTGATCTTGCTAGTAAGTTGTTCACTGCGTAAAATATAACTACTTATTCAATTATGTGATCTTGCTAGTAAGTTGTTCACTGTGTAAAATATAACTACTTATTCAATCTTGTGATCTTGCTAGTAAGTTGTTCACTGTGTAAAATATAACTACTTATTCAATTATGTGATCTTGCTAGTAAGTTGTTCACTGTGTAAAATATAACTACTTATTCAATCATGTGATCTTTCTAGTAAGTTGTTCACTGTGTAAAATATAACTACTTATTCAATCTTGTGATCTTGCTAGTAAGTTGTTCACTGTGTAAAATATAACTACTTATTCAATTTTGTGATCTTGCTAGTAAGTTGTTCACTGTGTAAAATATAACTACTTATTCAATTATGTGATCTTGCTAGTAAGTTGTTCACTGTGTAAAATATAACTACTTATTCAATTATGTGATCTTGCTAGTAAGTTGTTCACTGTGTAAAATATAACTACTTATTCAATCTTGTGATCTTGCTAGTAAGTTGTTCACTGTGTAAAATATAACTACTTATTCAATTTTGTGATCTTGCTAGTAAGTTGTTCACTGTGTAAAATATAACTACTTATTCAATCTTGTGATCTTGCTAGTAAGTTGTTCACTCTGTAAAATATAACTACTTATTCAATCTTGTGATCTTGCTAGTAAGTTGTTCACTCTGTAAAATATAATTACTTATTCAATCTTGTGATCTTGCTAGTAAGTTGTTCACTGTAAAATATAACTACTTATTCAATTATGTGACCTTGCTAGTAAGTTGTTCACTGTGTAAAATATAACTACTTATTCAATCTTGTGATCTTGCTAGTAAGTTGTTCACTGTAAAATATAACTACTTATTCAATCTGATGACCTTGCTAGAAGTTGTTCACTGTGTAAAATATAACTACTTATTCAATTATGTGATCTTGCTAGTAAGTTGTTCACTCTGTAAAATATAACTACTTATTCAATCTTGTGATCTTGCTAGTAAGTTGTTCACTTGTGAAATATACTCTTATCAATTATGTGATCTTGCTAGTAGTTGTTCACTGCTAATAGACTCTTATTCAATTTGTGATCTTGCAGTAAGTTGTTCACTGTTAAATATACTACTATTCAATCTTGTGATCTTGCTAGTAAGTTGTTCACTGTAAAATATAACTACTTATTCAATTATGTGATCTTGCTAGTAAGTTTTCACTGTAAAATAACTACTTATTCAATCATGTGACTTTTAGTAAGTTGTTCATGATGTAAAATATAACTACTTATTCAATCTTGTGATCTTGCTAGTAAGTTGTTCACTGTGTAAAATATAACTACTTTTCAATTTTGGACTTGCTAGTAAGTTGTTCACTGTTAAAATATAACTACTTATTCAATTATGTGATCTTGCTAGTAAGTTGTTCATGTAAATAAACTACTTATTCCAATGTGGATCTTGCTATAAGTTGTATCACTGTAAAATATAATCTATATTCAATCTTGTGATCTTGCTATAAGTTGTTCACTGTGTAAAATATAACTACTTATTCAATTTTGTGATCTTGCTAGTAAGTTGTTCACTGTGTAAAATATATCTTATTCAATCTTGTGATCTTGCTGTAAGTTGTTCACTCTAAAATAATACTTATTCAATCTTGTGATCTTGCTAGTAGTTTTCATCTAAATATAACTCTTATCTCTTGTGATCTTGCTAGTAAGTTGTTCACGGTAAAATATAACTCTTATTCAATTAGCTGACCTCTATAAGTTGTTCACTGTAAAATATAACTACTTATTCAATTATGTGATCTTGCTAGTAAGTTGTTCACTCTGTAAAATATAACTACTTATTCAATCTTGTGATCTTGCTAGTAGTTGTCACTGTAAAATATAACTCTTATTCAATTATGTGATCTTGCTATAGTTGTTCAGCTAAATATAATCTTATCATTCATGATCTGCAGTAAGTTGTTCACATTGTGAAAAATATAACACTTATTCAATCTTGTGATCTTCTAGTAGTTGTTCCTTAAAATATAACTACTTATTCAATTTGTGATCTTGCTAGTAAGTTGTTCACTGTGAAAATATAACTACTTATTCAATCATGTGATCTTTCTAGTAAGTTGTTCACTGTGTAAAATATAACTACTTATTCAATCTTGTGATCTTGCTAGTAAGTTGTTCACTGTAAAATATAACTACTTATTCAATTTTGTGATCTTGCTAGTAAGTTGTTCACTGTGTAAAATATAACTACTTATTCAATTATGTGATCTTGCTAGTAAGTTGTTCACTGTGTAAAATATAACTACTTATTCAATTATGTGATCTTGCTAGTAAGTTGTTCACTGTGTAAAATATAACTACTTATTCAATCTTGTGATCTTGCTAGTAAGTTGTTCACTGTGTAAAATATAACTACTTATTCAATTTTGTGATCTTGCTAGTAAGTTGTTCACTGTGTAAAATATAACTACTTATTCAATTATGTGATCTTGCTAGTAAGTTGTTCACTGTGTAAAATATAACTACTTATTCAATTATGTGATCTTGCTAGTAAGTTGTTCACTGTGTAAAATATAACTACTTATTCAATTATGTGATCTTACTAGTAAGTTGTTCACTGCGTAAAATATAACTATAGTCTGTCCATTAATTCGTGAGCACTTTTGAAATTGATTTTCTCAAAAACTACCTGTTGGATCTCAGTGATTTTTGCATGCAGCCTTAGAATATCCATGACGCTAAAATAAAGCTAACCAGTAGTCCATAGATGCTACGGATTTTGCACATCGGCAATTCCTTTGATCTTTTATGACAATTGCAAATACGGGGCTCAAATTTTAGATTTTACAGTAATCCTTAGAATTTGTCCATGTCAATTCTATTCATAGGTGTATCTCCATATTAACTTGATAGGTCAAGTAATTAAGTGTGTTGCCCTTTATGTGCAATCGTGAACTTGGATACAATATGCAACAGTTAGTCCTCCCCTTCGGTCACCATTAGACCCCAGGGTGTCTTAACTTCACCACAAATTGTATGATGGTAGACGCATTTGGATATGGAAATGTATACGTTGCTATTTCTCAGTCTATAATCAAAATATGATTTGTATCATCCCGAATCTGACGATTCCGTGAGGTTGATAATTGTTACTGGCTGGACAAATTGTAATCCATCTCGGTGCCAGTACTGGTCTTCCTCTCGGAGCACATGTTCAACACACTTCTTCCAGAACTGCATGTCTATCATTGAGAGGGACTCACGTCTCAGAACTTCAACATCACACATTTTAAACGTCCTGTTCTGTTCGGCAACTTGCCCTTTTACTTTAGCCCAGACAAGCTCTATCGGATTGAGGTGAGCATGATATGGAGGTAGTCGCAAAGACGTGTGGCCGTATTCCGCAATGATTTTGTCAATATGAAACACCTTTGTCTTATTTGTCATCCTCACCAGGTGCAACAACTCGGGTTTCAAATATGTATCATCGAAGCTGACATTTTCCTTAGCAAGCCAAGTCGTAATTTGATCTTTTATATTTGATGCAGTTGGTACTTTATCTTCCGCTGATACTGCGTTGTGATAGGATGCATTATCCATTACCAAGCATGATGGTCTGTTTAGAATTGGAAGTAGATCTTTCTCCATCCAGTGCCTGAAAATATGTCCATTCATTTCTGTGTGGTAGTCCCTACCGTCGGTACTTTTTGATTGGAAAATAAGTCCAGCGTCATGGACAAGACCTTCTTCACTGCTTCCTGCATGTGTTAGTATAATACGCTGGCCTTTGCTGCTTGGTATTTTTCTTTTCTGTTCACCGTCTACTGATTACCATTCTTTAGCATTGGTGTGGTGAGCATTGGCCCAGGATTCGTCCAAATATACAATATCATAGCCTTGCCTCCGCCGCTCACGGATCTGCCTCAGGTATTTACTTCGGGCAGCAATTAAATGTGGCTTTTCACAAATAATATTCCTGCCGCCTATAGTTTTCTGAAGGTGAAGCCAGTGGCTCTTACAATTTTCCATAGAGTACTTTTAGAAATGTCTATGCTGCAATCTGATTGCAGTTTTAATTTCAGTTTCCTGAGAGTAACAAGTTGATTTGTCGCAAACATTTTCAAGAGCTCCGTCTTATGACATCTATGTCAAAGTCATCAATTGTTCTTTTCCTTCCTTGCTTGACATTAGTGCACTTTGTGTCCTGTTTAATCCATCGGAAAAGGATTCTCTATTCAGACCAAGCGCCAGTTGCGTTGTTTCTCAGGGTTATGAATATCGCAATATAGATGACCTCTCTTAGATTCCCTACGGAAGTGTTGGTATAGTAAAACTGTAACCTTGTGCATTGTTATAAATGTGCACTTCAGACTCATTATGAATGTGATATCAATGTCAGTTTTGATAAGCCAACAAATATGATACAATAGCTTCATACAAATAGCGAGATACACCTATAACTATACAACGGTATCCCAATTATAACGTCATATGCTTTCCGCTTTCAAAGTCGACTGGGTTAGGTGCACGGGAGTTCGTGAAATTGTTTTTTACTCTCGATATTTCAATGTTACCATAATGTATTTTTAGAACAACGCGTCTGTGTACCGTAGATCTGTTACTATTGTGTACAATCCGGTGAGGTTGATTTTAATATAACCTGAAGAAGAAATATTTCAAACTACATCAAATTTTCATGGAAAAAAAATATTTCTCTAGCGTCATGGATATTCTAAGGCTGCTTGCAAAAATCACTGAGATCCAACAGGTAGTTTTCGAGAAAATCAATTTCAAACGTGCTCACGAATTAATGGACAGACTATACTTATTCAATTATGTGATCTTGCTAGTAAGTTGTTCACTGTGTAAAATATAACTACTTATTCAATTATGTGATCTTACTAGTAAGTTGTTCACTGTGTAAAATATAACTACTTATTCAATTATGTGAGCTTGCTATAAGTTGTTCACTCTGTAAAATATAACTCTTATTCAATTTGTGATCTTAGCTAAAAGTTGTTCACTCTAAAATATAATACTTTATTCAATTATGTGACTCTTGCTAGTAGTTTTCACTCTGTAAATATAACTACTTATTCAATTATGTGATCTTTCTAGTAAGTTGTTCACTGTGTAAAATATAACTACTTATTCAATCTTGTGATCTTGCTAGTAGTTGTTCACTGTGTAAAATATAACTACTTATTCAATTATTAGAAAAGGGTCTGAGGGTGAAGGATTGACTTCATTGGACAGAGTTTTCCCATGTGCCTCCACTCTTGTCAGCAGAAATGACATGCCGTCTACCGTGAGTGTTCCACAAAGCACAAACTATGTAGATCCGGCAACAATCCTAGGTATCTCTTGAAAAATTGCATTATGTGACTCGGTTCGGATTTGAACCCATAACCATCAGAACGATGTGCACATTTTTTACCACTCTACCATAGAGACCACCCCAAAAATTATGGGGAAATCCGGTGCAATGACGTCAATCCTTCACCGTTGTACCCTTTAAATAAGAAAGAATGCAAACAACAGGAGAGCTGTTATAGTGTAAGAGATATGTTACTGAAGGAATGATACAAACAACAGGAGAGCTGTTATAGTGTAAGAGATATGTTACTGAAGGAATGATACAACCAACAGGAGAGCTGTTATAGTGTAAGAGATATGTTACTGAAGGAATGATACAACCAACAGGAGAGCTGTTATAGTGTAAGAGATATGTTACTGAAGGAATGATCAAACACAGGAGCTTTTAATGTGTAAGAGAAACATTATGAGGAATGTACACACTAGAGACCTTTATCGTGTAGACATAGTTATAAAGGGAAAGATGCAAACAACAGGAGAGCTGTTATAGTGTAAGAGATATGTTACTGAAGGAATGATACAAACACCAGGAGAGCTGTTATAGTGTAAGAGATATGTTACTGAAGGAATGCTACAAACAACAGGAGAGCTGTTATAGTGTAAGAGATATGTTACTGAAGGAATGATACAAACACCAGGAGAGCTGTTATAGTGTAAGAGATGTGTTACTGAAGGAATGATACAAACAACAGGAGAGCTGTTATAGTGTAACAGATATGTTACTGAAGGAATGATACAAACAACAGGAGAGCTGTTATAGTGTAAGAGATATGTTACTGAAGGAATGATACAAACAACAGGAGAGCTGTTATAGCGTAAGAGACATGTTACTGAAGGAATGATATAGATATATATTTGTGTGATATCAATCAACTAATTCTTTCAATTACTCTCATGGTTGCAGATGAGATTGGAGCATACCTGTTGTTTATCAGCACAGATTATGTCTTTGATGGTACCAAACCTCCGTACAAACCAACAGACAAACCAAATCCTTTGAACAAATATGGAATTAGCAAGGCTGATGGAGAGAAAGTAGTATTGGAAGCTAGTACAGGTGAGAGTGTAATGTAACAAGTTGATGTTTGTTTTTGGATGGGATGTGGTCTACATGGTATATTTTGTGCCTAGATATGCATCCAACAGAGCTGGGTTCAGTTACTCTCTCTTAAGAGAGTCAAACGTGAACATAGAACACATACAATTTTTTTCCCCGATCCAGAAGCACTTGAGCTTTCAGCTCTTCGGATTGGTGCCATGGACATCATAACCCTTCGGTTCGGTGCCACGAACACAGTGAATCTGGGGAACCTGTGGCTTTTCTGCTAGCCCGCGGAATTGAACCCGTACTCACAGAGGGCTAGTCACCCACAGTCCAGCGCACTACGAACACGCTGGGCAGGCCACATAATAAAACCTCACCTCCCAGTGGTGTAGACTGGAGACTTTGAACCCTAGAGTTCTAAGGCTAATGGGGCTCTGGCTAACGTAGTGTAATGAACTTCCCTAGGTCAGTTTTTTGGGAACCTACTTAGGAATTTGAACCTTACTAAAAAGCATGCAGAAACCGGATGTGCTGACCTTCTCATCTGTTGGTGACTAACTGGCGGCACAATAAACTCACTCTCTGAGGTGCAAATCACATACAGAGAACAAAGAGTGGCTTAACTAGCGGTGAACTATGAACTAGCGGTTGATGTCGAGCAAAAATGAAGAAAGGATGTGATATATGTTATACTAAAGTATACAGAACAGTGACATGGAAGATTTGTTTGTTTAATTGAGTACAACTACTTTTTAGACTGCTGTGACTGCAAATGACCTCTTTCTCTTGCCATCTGAGAACCAGATCATGTATTTAAAACCCTGCATATGACCTCTTTCTCTTGCCATCTGAGAACCAGATCATGTATTTAAAACCCTGCATATGACCTCTTTCTCTTGCCATCTGAGAACCAGATCATGTATTTAAAACCCTGCATATGACCTCTTTCTCTTGCCATCTGAGAACCAGATCATGTTTTTAAAACCCTGCATATGACCTCTTTCTCTTGCCATCTGAGAACCAGATCATGTATTTAAAACCCTGCATATGACCTCTTTCTTGCCATCTAGAACAGTCATGATTAACCTGATATGACCCTTCCCACCGTCTAGAATAGGCATGTATTTAAGTCCTGCATATGGCAAATCCTTTCACAATCTGAGAACCAGATCATGTATTTTAAGCGCTGCATATGGCTGTTCCCTCTCATCATCTGAGAACCAGAGATATTATAAACCTTGCATATGGCTGCCTTCTTCCCCTGTCTGACTTCGTCCCCTGTTCAACGCAAAACACAGAAACCTGGATAAAATACTTGGAAGAAGTTTTTGTTCACTATTGCCCATAAGTATAAATCATAATTTTATACACATTTCTGGCATGTCAACACTTTTAATAAATGTTTGTCCTTCACCTTTGGTAACCATCACGTAATATCCAACGCAAATTGAAAATGTTCACAGTATATTTATACAGGTATTAAGATATGTGGTTTATGTAACTACATACTTTTAACAAATGGATGTGTAGTTAGCACATTGCACAACCCCCAAACTGGAGACCACATTTAGTCTGACATCTCTCCTTTGAACTGTCCAGCTTGGTTAAGATGTGTATGTCCCCCTAAACATGATGTGAATGATAGCAAACTTATTCACATTTTGGAAATGTCTGGATAATTGCTTTTGTAGCACAGGAATAGAGCAAACATACCCAGGAATGCAGACATATTTAAAATTTTTTTTTCCCCAACCTTCTTCTTCAAACGCTCCATATCGACCACTTGTTAACCACTCTTTGTGATTTGTATGTGATCTGAGCCTAAGAGTGATTGTACATTGTGCCAGTAGGCCACAACATCCGATTTCTGCGATGCTTTTTATTTACTAGCTTCCCTAGGTCCTACATCAGTCACATCTTACGACATGCCTTGTAGTACTATTCTTTGCTTCCCTTGTGACCCCCGGCAGCACGCTCTACTAAGGAGGTATACATTTTCACTATTTTTCTATTACAAGGAGGTGGGGTTTGTGTGGTACTGAGCTTGTTGCAGACCCAGAAGATCCAAAATCCCTCGGTTTGTGGTGTTGAGTCATGGGTTATGGAAGGCAAACATAATAAGCTGCTTAAAAAAAAAGTATAAATATGAATGTATATATATGGCCTTTTTCGCCTTTACAGACGATCAATTGACAAGTGTTTTACTGTGACAACTTCTGAGTTTGCTTTTGTCTTATGCGCATCCCTATGTTTCTTTTCAAAATGTGCTAATTTCTGAGTATTTGTATATTTCCACATAACTCTTGTCATCGAAAGTTCACAGTGCAACACTTGTTGGGGTATGTGATGTGAATGTATATAAATATAACATTTTTTAACGTTATTTATCTTCAGGAAATATTGTGCTCCGAGTACCAGTTTTATATGGAGCAGTTGAGAATCTGGAGGAGAGCGCCGTTACAGTCTTGTTTACCAAGGTGAAGGACATCAACAAACCTGCAGAGATGAACCACTTTGAGAGACGATATCCAACTTCATGTTCTGATCTCAGAGAAGCAATAAAAATTCTTGTTGATAGCAGAGTTAAGGTGAGATGCAATATGCTCTTTATGAAATTGTTTTATATTTGATGAATTACAGTTTACACAAAGTACAGTCAGTTTAAGGGAGACATGATTGTACACATTGATTAAGCATTTCCAATGCTTACAGGGCACTGCAGACTCAACAGACACTTAGACTAGGAATAAGTCAAGCACCTCTTTGCCAGTCAACATAAGGAACAAACACCGGAGCATGTCCTGAAAAATTGTCCTATCCTGTGTGAGTTGAGAAGCAACATGTGGCCACACCCAGTTGACCTGAAAGCTAGCTTAGGGAGACCTGAAGCTAACTGTCTAGTTTGTTGTTTACAGTGGATTAAGCGCAAGACCAGAGATTACAGAGGAAAAAGTACAGCGGTTAGTGCACTTACTTTGTAGATGAGTTGCAGTGGTTTGATCCCCAGTTGTGGTGGGATTTTGCAGTGGAAATCACACAAGACTTCCACATTGACCCAGTCTCCGTTGGGTACAGAGACACAGAGAATTAAAAGAAGCTTGCATGATGTTGACCTCATCAGCCATCATGTCAATGGTCAAAGAAAAATAAGGATCTAACATGATATTCCATAATTTACCCCATGGTATGAATACTCTTTGGATCCAGTTAAAATACAGATTAAAAAATGATGTGCAGAATGAATACACGTTTTCTTAGAATCACTGTTAGAACCAAGTGTTGGAGTAATTGTATTCAGTGAAGATAGAATGTGAGAGACGCAGTAGCGTCGTTGTTAGTGAACTCACTTCTTAGGCTAGTGGTCTGAGTTTAATTCCACAGTGAGCGTGGAATATTTTTCAGACTGTAACAGCTCTCATGTCAACCCAGCTTTAATTGGGTACCAGGAAAAGCACTGGGAAATGAAGGCGGCAGGCATGATGTTGACCACATCACCTATCGTGTGCTGACGGTCACTGAAAAAATACGGGCCTAACACCGTATTAACCTATATATACCTCAAGGTATGAAAGGGTTACTCTAAGGAAGAAGAAGATAGAATGTGCTAGAACCAAGTCTTGCAATAATTTGATTAAAATTTATATTTTTCTATTTATATAAAACTTTATGGTTTGTGAAATGTGAATTCTTGTCTCCTAAACTTGGAAATGTGAATTCTAGTCTCCTAAACTTGGAAATGTGATTTCTATTTTTGTTAACTTTTGACATTCTGACTATCCTAGTTGCAGTCATAACTAATTGCTATATTTTTTTCTCATAACCCAGACATAACTCTTACATATTGCTACAGAAACCAGACATTTTTAACCATTACGAGTATGTTTACAACAATCCAGACATATAATAAATTTATATATTTTTCATAACCCAGACATAACTAGTTCCCATATATTTCTCAGAGCCCAGATTTGGTAGGAATCTTTCACTGGAGCGGCACTGAAATGATGACAAAGTATGACATGGCATTGACCATGGCCGATCTGTTTGGAATCCCTAGTCAACACATCACCGCAGACACTAGTCCAGCTTCTGGTGCGCCACGCCCATTTGACTGTCACTTAAATTGTTCTAGAATGGAAGAATTAGGTGCCACAAAGCGCACATCATTTAAAGTTGGTATTAAACAGGCGTTAGAGAAGTTTTATCCTTAATTTGAATAGTAATGGCCTTTTTGTAGATGGACTTGTTACTGGTAAAGATGGTTGTGGAGGTTCATGATCGTCAAGCCAGTCAAAGGCAGAGGAGAGACAAAGCCTTGTTAGAACTTTTGAGGGAATATTTTTGTTATTTGTATTACTGAATAAGTGAATAAATATATGTATATCGGAACCTTGTTTTCTTTAATGTCTACATTCATGCAGCAAAATGGCATCTGTTACACTGAGTTTTACAGTAGGTTGGGGGGATTAAACACACTCATGTTTAATGTAACATATTTTGGAACTGGGTGTGTTGTTTATCTCTGTTCCCTACTTGCTCAGCTAGACTGCAGTGATGCACTCATAAGCTCTCTTCTGTTTTGTGAAGGGTTGTTACAAATATTCTAGAGCAAGAACAAAAGCGGTAAATAAAACTAGAAGAGTTTATATAGGAAATAATGAAATTAGAAGAGCAGTTGGAACACATGTTGTTAGATTCATTGAAAAACAGAGACTCAAATGGTTTATCCACTTGGTGAGAATGAACCCAAATACACCAGTTGTGTACAACCTGAAAATGGAATCATCAAGAGGAAGGGCAGACCAAGAAAAGGATGGATTGATGGAGTTACAGACATCTTAATATTACACAATACCAAAGTGTATCAAGTGACAAAGAGAGCACTAGCTCAGAAACGGATCATCACTTAAATCCGCGACAGCTAACGACAAAAAGCAGAATGACAAAAAAAGAAAGAAGAAAACTTTGGTCCACCGATTATTTGTGTGTGACCAACTGGCAAGTAAAGACTATTGTACAGAATTGATGGCTTCATTTTATAACATGCACTATGACGTATAAGTGTCTAAATCAACGACTTGTTTATGTGTTGATGGCTACCTGATATGCATTTTATTTCATATATATATATATTCTATAAATTAGAATGATGGGCATTTTAAGGACATGATGTGATTTCAATATCAAGAATATCATGTTTTTAATGATATCCTGCATTGGTTGCAATATATTGGGTTGAAAATTATGGGATAACAAACAATTTGTGATGTTGGTATTGAAAATAATTACTCTTATGACTGTAACTTCTCTCTTTCTCTCTTGCGATCATCGCTTAGACTGATGTACCAGACTTCCCCATAAATCTCATTCATGTGGAAGTCTGATTCATCACCTTAGCATGGGTGGGTTTCGTCACATCTTCAGCGCCATTTGGAGCTCTGTGCTTATCCTCGCCGAGTGTCTGGTTAGCCCCGTTTACTGAGTTGCTCTCCGTAAAGGCTTATGATTTCCAAACATTCCCTGTCCGTGTCGGGCATGATCTATGCTTCAGTTTATCAGTTGTAAATGAATATGTGATTCAATGAGAAAATAAATTTAAGAATCTTTGCAGGAGCTATGGAGAACATGATAGCATAAACAATTATTGGTTACTGAACCAACGTCATAGCACTCCAGAAAGACCCATAGGTGCTCAGTCTCTCCCACAGATGTTGAAGGATATGCATACTGATGGTTCCTGTAGCTTGCGGTGGGGTTTAATTTGTAGTAATAACATTGAGCTTGATGGCTTACAAGATAATGTAATCACTGATCAATGTGTAACCCGATTAGATGCTCAGAAATAATCATTCCTTGACATCTTTAAATGAGTATTACTTTTAGGCAGATGTCAATTCATGGAGTTTTTGTTTCTGTCTTCGTTAGTCTATCATGTTCTTCTTATTACTAGTAAGGGGTGGGGTGTCTCTCGGTAATGTGGTTAAGGTGTTTACATGTTGTTCTGAAGGTTGCGGGTTCGAATTCTAACCTCGTCACATGTGCAATTTTCATGAGATCCTAAATTGTTGCTGGAACTACAAATTTGTGTTTTGTGCAACACTCTTGGTAGATGATGTACCATTTCTACAGACAGGGCAGAAGTTCTCTCTCTCTCGCGATCACCTAAAAGACTGATGTATCAGATCTCTCCATAAATTCATTCACGTGGAAATCTGATTCATGCAGTCTTAGCATGGATGGTTTCATCACATCTTCAGCGCCAGTTGGAGCTCTGGTGCTTATCCTTCGGCGATGTGTCCGGATTCAGCCAGCGTTTATTGGGTTCGCTCTCCGTTAGCCTTTGGCTGTCCCCAGCCATCCTGCAAGGAAGCAGGTTGGCTTCTACACACTTAGGACACATGCATCCGATTTCAGCCAAACCTCCTTAGTCGCCCATTACGACATGTTTGGCAGGTAACAGTGGTTCTATTCTTTACACCCCAAATTTGGGCCCGGTAACCACTCGGGCGGGCAGTGGTTCTAGAAATCTCTTCTTATCCTGACCCTGTGAGGCAAGACAGGATTAGAGAAAAGATAGTTATTGGTTACTAAACTGACATCATTGCACTCCGGGAAGACCCATAGGTGCTCTGTCTTCCACCAACAGATATCGATGAGTATGCATACTGATGGTTCCCTTGGCTTGCTGGTTAAACACACTCCTCACTCTCCCCCTCAGGCATCCAGTTCTACCCGTACAACGGATAACCCCAAACTGCTTAAATCAGTGGATCGATTCAACATCTATTGTAGTATCTTCAACCAACAAGAAGTCACAAAGAGACTGAAGAACATCCCCAACAATCGATGAGAGAAAAGATAAACAAAAGAATAATAATATTAATTTCATTATTATAATAATGAGATTACAAAACGCTCACCCCCCTTGCCTCTCCTCTCACCCTAGCCCTCCTTTCTCTCACTATGCCCTCCTTTCTCTCATAGCTCTCCTTTCTCTCACAGCCCTCCTTTCTCTCATAGCCAACATAAGAATGTAGATATGATCATATTGTTGAGATTATCACACTTCAGAAATGATAACATTTTATGTTTGATAAATATGAATTGTTCATGACTTATCAATGGATTAAAATACAATAAATATTTCACAACAAATAAAAAGATATTTAACATAGTTTCTGTTTGTTATTATCCTGGCTTCCTTTCAGCTGCTGTTATGCTTTGAAGGCACAAGTTTTAATAAAGTTGGAAGCTTGTTATAAGGGTCTATATAACATTATCTTCAGTTACCAGCTATATAAGGACTATCATCATAGCACTGGATACATTCATAGGTGCTCCGATCCCGTCTGAACAAGTCCAGCGGCCCAACCTGCCAATTCAATATTAATTAATTCTTTTTCTTCTTATTTATTTTACTTTATCCTTATACTATCGCAGACATCTCTCTCTCTCACTTCTTTCTTTATTCCTTTCTGTTCCTTGTGGAATGGTTTTTATCTTGTTCCCGCTGTGAACTTAGGCGAAGTCAGGTTGTCTAATATGGCACCCCTGACCAATTTTTGCGTGAAGACATACTTTCTTTATCATCTGTGCTCCTTGCCATTCAGGTGAGCCTTACTCTGACTTTTGAGGTACTTGTAATTTAGATCTCCAAGTAAGGGATCAGGACACATGTAGTGAAATCGTGTGCACATAACAAAAATGTTTGCCCTAAGTTGGCCTTGAACCATAGAATTAGCATGACCCTTGGTAGCTTGCAAAGTTTGTTATCAACTTCACTACCAGCTCCCTGATGTGTTCCAACCTTGGGGGTTCATACCAGAGTAATGTGAAAACCTTTGTTAGTGTTCCAACCTTGGGGGATTCACACAAGAGCGAAGTGAATACCTTCACCACTCACCCTCAGATTTGATAAAGATCTAGATATGACTTAGGTTTGAACATGTATCCTCAAGACTGAGGTCTAAACCGCTCAGACAATGTTCTAGTATACATTACTGCATTTGTTTTCCCCCCGTCAAGTAACTTCCAAACAATAAACAAAATTATCTCGACAACCAACTGCTACAAAGTTATCCACAACTACAGGAGAAGAGAAAACTTCTCCAGGTAGTTTAAGCTCACTCAGAAGTTTACCATCCTGAAAATTTAACATATAAATAGTTCCTGCTGTGGATGCTGTAACTACAATTGATTGATGCACTGAAAATTCTGTAGACACATTGGACTTATGTTGGAAGTCTGAACATGGCTCTCTGCTACTTTCAACGTGTTTACAAAACATACAAGCAAATGCGGTAGAATAAACTGGAAATGATGTCTGGAACATCCACATGAGAGAGCCAGTGTTGCTGAGACAGTAGAGATGCCGGTCATGAGAACCAACTAGAACTGATGAACTGTGGACGATAGGTGTTGAGAATAATGGTGCTCGTGTTACAAATGTCCATTCCTAGAAAAAATAAACAGAGGATTGTGAAACAAAATGTTATTCATTCTAATCTTAAGAATTAATGTTCATTCTTCATCCCAGTTTGTTACTGACACAATATGTTGGCACCCCTATGTGGTTTTTGTCTGAAGAACAGGGATATGTTGTGTTATTAGTTTATACCGTTATAGTAACAGATGTGATGGTCTATATGGTGAAGTGGTTATGACATTTGTATAGTTCTGAAGTTTGTAGGTTTGAATCAGGACAGAGTTACATGTGTACATTTTTTCATAAGACCCTTAGGATTGTTGCTGTAGTTACAGAGTTCGGGCAACACTCTCGTAAGATAAACAGCCATTTCTGCTGACAGGGATAAAGTAGGAAACTTGGAGCAATTAAGTCAATCCTTCGCATTTAGACCCTTTTGTAGTAACAGCTGTGATATTTGAGTGTTTCGGCCCAGCACATACATGTTTCAGCAGCATTAATGTTTCAATATGATACATCTTGAGTGTGGATATGATACACCTTGTGTGTGGTTATGATACACATTGTGTGTGGACATGATACATCTTGAGTGTGGTATGATACACATTGTGTGTGGATATGGTACACATTGTGTGTAGATATGATACACATTGAGTGTGGTTATGATACACATTGAGTGTGGACATGATACACCTTGTGTGTGGATATGATACACTTGTGTGTGGATTATGATACACCTTGGTGTGGATATGATACACCTTGTGTGTGGATATGATACACCTTGAGTGTGGATATGATACACTTGTGTGTGGAATGATACACCGTGTGTGTGGATATGATACACTTGTGTGTGGTTATGATACACCTTGTGTGTGGATATGATACACCTTGTGTGTGGATATGATACACCTTGAGTGTGGATATGATACACTTGGTGTGGATATGATACACTTGAGTGTGGATATGATACACCTTGTGTGTGGATATGATACACCTTGTGTGTGGATATGATACACCTTGAGTGTGGATATGATACACCTTGTGTGTGGATATGATACACCTTGAGTGTGGATATGATACACATTGTGTGTGGATATGATACACATTGTGTGTGGATATGATACACATTGAGTGTGGATATGATACACCTTGTGTGTGGATATGATACACCTTGTGTGTGGATATGATACACCTTGTGTGTGGATATGATACACCTTGAGTGTGGATATGATACACCTTGTGTGTGGATATGATACACCTTGTGTGTGGATATGATACACCTTGTGTGTGGATATGATACACATTGTGTGTGGATATGATACACCTTGTGTGTGGATATGATACACCTTGTGTGTGGATATGATACACATTGTGTGTGGATATGATACACATTGTGTGTGGATATGATACACCTTGTGTGTGGATATGATACACCTTGTGTGTGGATATGATACACCTTGTGTGTGGATATGAACTTTAATATGAGAAACTCTAATGAAATTCATCTGAAATATTTTACTACATATATAATAATCATTTAATCTCATTTCTCTTGTAACTTTGCAGTGTCAAGGTGAAGTATAGTTTGCTGGAGAGGGTAATCTTTTGTGTTTTGTATACAGATGTGTTCAGGATGGCTAATAATGATTGACATTTTTACATGTTGCTGAGTAGCCAATGCCTAAGATGTATATAGATTGAAATAGCCATGCAGAATGACCATTTCATGTAAAATGGCCTAACTCCAATTAGAGTAGTAGTTCTCTGACTGAATTGGTGGTCCTATCCTCTAACTGCAGTGGTAGTTCTATTCTCTGACTGAAATGGTAGTAATGTTCTGGCTGAAGAAGTAACCCTAACCTCTGTAGCCGTAGCCCTTTCCTCTGTAGCAGTAGTCCTTTCCTATGTAGCAGTAGTCCTTTCCTCTGTAGCAGTAGCCCTTTCCTCTGTAGCAGTAGTCCTTTCCTCTGTAGCAGTAGTCCTTTCCTATGTAGCAGTAGTCCTTTCCTCTGTAGCAGTAGCCCTTTCCTCTGTAGCCGTAGCCCTTTCCTCTGTAGCAGTAGCCCTTTCCTCTGTAGCAGTAGCCCTTTCCTCTGTAGTCATAGTCCTTTCCTCTGTAGAGTAGCCTTTCCTCTGTAGAGTAGCCCTTTCCTCTGTAGCAGTAGTCCTTTCCTATGTAGTAGTAGTCCTTTCCTCTGTAGCAGTAGCCCTTTCCTATGTAGCAGTAGTCCTTTCCTATGTAGTAGTAGTCCTTTCCTCTGTAGCAGTAGTCCTTTCCTCTGTAGCAGTAGTCCTTTCCTCTGTAGCAGTAGTCCTTTCCTCTGTAGCAGTAGCCCTTTCCTATGTAGCAGTAGTCCTTTCCTCTAGCAGTAGTCCTTTCCTCTGTAGCAGTAGCCCTTTCCTCTAGCAGTAGTCCTTTCCTCTGTAGCAGTAGCCCTTTCCTCTAGCAGTAGTCCTTTTCTCTGTAGCAGTAGTCCTTTCCTCTGTAGCCGTAGTCCTTTCCTCTGTAGTAGTAGTCCTTTCCTCTGTAGCAGTAGTCCTTTCCTATGTAGTAGTAGCCCTTTTCTCTGTAGCAGTAGTCCTTTCCTATGTAGTAGTAGCCCTAGCTTCTGACTCTAGTAGCCCTATACTCTGTAGTAGAAGCCCTATCCTCTTACTGTAGTAGCCCTATGTTGGTCTCTGTGGTTAAGTGATTAAGCCTTTGCCTTGTGTTCTGAAATTCGTGGGTTCAAATCCAGACTGTTCTGTTCATAAGTGCATTTTTTCAAGAGACCCCTAGAATTTTTGCAGGAGTTATGGAGTTTTGTGCAGTATTCTCGGCAGGGAGCACCATTTCTGCGGAAAGGGACCAAGCCATATGGGGCAAAACCTGGTGCAATTAAGTCAATCTTTCGGCTTTTATGTTCTTAGTGTGGAAAGCCCTACCCTTTTGATTGAAATAGTAATCCTGTGTTCTGACATAATTCTTCTTCTTCTTTCGTTCACACGCTATTAACTCAGGTGTAAAGCCATGACGCCTGGTATTGCACTTCTGACTGATTTTTGCGTGGGCCTATATTACCCTTTTTACAGGCATCCCTCAACCATATGGACAGCATCGCCGACTTTTGAGGTACTTGAAGCTTAGATACTTCAAGAGTGATCGTTGCAGGAGACCTAATGTCCGTGTAACTCTTTCTCGGGCAGAGTTAGTTTTAGTGAGGGCATATCGGGTGCCTTCTCTAACGGCTTTCCTGCCTTTGGTGAGGTCGTTCCACACACATGTAAGATACCACTCCTTAACTGATTCAGTACCAGGTTTTTTCACCTCTGGACGGAATTATTTTTTAGCTTCAAAAATATTGCACACATACTTTAGTTAAATTAAAATATTGTTTCTAAATATGATTTAAAGTTGAACTTATTATATATCAAATTAAAGATAAATGATTGTACTTTCATAAAATATTTATTGTATGCGAAAATATAATGTTGTGTTGACTGTGCATGACAAATATTAGCATGTAATAAAAAATTAATTGAAATTGTGAGAACAAAATCCAACTTACCAAGGGCCTTGAGGAACAATATGGTGAATAAGTCAGTGTAACTGCTCTCTTTATATAAGTAATCCATTTATGAATACACAAAAATTAAGAAAATATTGATGGAATATATGGTTTACTAACTGTTCGCAAATTAGCAACACGACCATCTTTGAAGAAATTTCCATTAAAATTGTCAAATTGAAGATTTCACATACTAAACATTCATGTCTCATAATATATAATCACATACAGTGGAAATTATAGCAATATTTACAGGAATAAAGAACTAAAGTATATGAATAATATTCCTAACATAGCAACTATATAACCTCTCTCCAAGTAGACTGTGTAGGTTCTGTCTGAATCCTTCTTCTTTTGTTGCAATCCTACTGGAACCTGACTGGGGCAACGCCACTCTCGCAGCTGGTTGGGAAACACTACTAGTATTATTTAAATTATTAATAATCGACATATTTAAATCACAAACTTCTGTGTCATCAGAAGCTTCACTATCTTCACTATCAGTATCTACATCTTCATGCAACCAATCTCGAGCTTCTGCAGCTGTAAACGTGCAGAACGAGCTGATAACAAACCATTTCTAGACTCTGAATTGTTAGACATTATTTTTAATCACAGGGTAACTTGAAAACGAAAATTAAACTTGGTTTCACTTCTGATTCTAGTCAAAACCACGATGTTGTGATTTGGTTATCGTTAGTACTTCCTTTCTACTTAGTTTCAGGTTGATATAAAACTACAATCGGAGTGAAAATTAATAAAACTCAACGCAATAGTAGCCGTCTTTTAAAAGACGCTTGGGACACGCAGATAAGAAATATGTGCACTACAGTGTTCCACGGGACTGAATCAGTTAATGATCCTTTAGTGTCCTGACATAATTAGTAACCCTATATTCTGACTGAAGCAGCAGCCCTATTATATGTCTTTAGTCGCTCGAGTGGTTACTGGGACCCAAATTTGGGGTGTAAAGAATAGAACTAGAACCACTGTTACCCGTCACACATGTTGTAAGAGGCGACTAAGGAGGTTTGGCTGAAATCGGATGCATGTATCCTAAATGTGTAGAAGTCTATGCGTTTAGGGGCCTACCAAACCAATGTGCAACATATACACGTTCTTGGCAAAGATCAAACATATCACAAAGAGTGATTAAAATTGGTTGTAAAGAACGAACGAAAGAAGAAGGAGAAGAAGAGTTAGATTCAAGAATAACTGACTGATTGATTGAGAGTACCATCATCATTGCACTTGGTGAATAACCATGTTTGCTCGGACTTCTTTCTTACAAAGGAAGATCTAAATAGTAGTGCACAAACTCCGTAGCACCGGCAGGGTCCCGATGTAACATTGTTATGTTTATACACAGCAAGTAAAGACTACACAAGAATAGAGTGCATTTTTTTTCCGATCCAGAAGCACTTGAGCTTTCAGCTCTTCGCTCGGTGCCATGAACATCGTAACCCTTCGGTTCTGTGCCACGAACACAGTGAATCTGGGGAGCCTGTGGCTATTTCTGCCAGCCCGCAGAATTGAACCCGCACTCACAGAGGGCTAGTCACCCGCAGTCCAACGCGCTACGAACACGCTGGGCAGGCGGGCCAATAGAGTGCATTCAAAAATATAAGTCTACTTACAACATGACCTGAAGAAGTGATACAGTAAAGTTTGCCATCAACACAGCCAACCAGTACAGAGTCACCTAGTAAACACAAAGAAGAAAACACTGGCTTCTCGAGCTTGTAAATCCAATTGACTGTCCCTGAATCCTGAAAGTAATTAGCATATTACAGATTGATCTTTTAGTGTACACATAAATTGACTTCTTCGTTTCTTTAATCCTGTTTGCTTCCAGCGTCAGGATAAGAAGAGATTTTTAGAACAGGCTTTTGTGTGGGCTTCATTAATGGTGTTTTTCAGAGCCTTTGTTATCTCTGAGGTCCACCTTTGGCGTGGATAGTCTTTTGCTTTGTATCCACTGTATCGGAGTAACATTCTGTCTATCAGTAATCTGCTCGTCTGACAGAGCCATTTAATTTGTTGTTTCTTGATAAAGTGTTGATGTTACCACTTGCTGATGTCTTCATTTAACGGCTTTGATACTCCCACATTCTGCTTTATCTCTCTGACTAGTCTTCTGATACCAGCATTCTGTCTACTAAGACTCTGAATTTGTATATGAGCATGATCAATGGGATATTGTCTTCTTGGTTTATAAATTTCATACTCAGCTCTAGATTACATGATCAAATGAGATATTGTCAATCAGTTGGTTTATGACTTGTCATGACTACAGCTCTGAATTTGTTATAAGCATGTCAATGGAATATTGTCTAATCAAGTTGGTTTATGAACTGTCATGACTAACGCAGCTCTGAATGTTGTTATATAGAGCATGATCAAATGGAGATATTGTCTAATCAAGTTGGTTTATGAACTTGTCATGACTAGACTCTGAATGTATATGAGCATGATCAAATGGAATATTGTCAATCGTTGGTTTATGAACTTGGGTAGAAATGTATTTCATCTTCTTCCAATTTCGAAAGTCTGAAGAATGATGATCATGTCACCCCATTTTATTATGACCCAGCTCTTGCAATTTAGCAGTTGGCGTGCATTGGTTTAAATGAAAATCCTCTTTGCTGTCACACAAATGTTTTCTTCATTACTCGGTCAATAACAACCAGGACAAACAACAGGGATGAGCAACATAACACACCCCTGTCAAACACCAGAATAGATACTATACAACTATACTATGAAAATGAAACAAGTGAACTCACAGCACATATGCACAATAATCTTCCAGCAAGGGAAGCAGCATATACCAGGCGTGCTGACATATCAATGGCAGGAGAAGAGAACACACTTCCTCCTCCCAAGTCACACTTCCATACACACTCTTTAGCCTGAAAATCATATACAAATAATACATGACACACACCAACACAATAAATTTATCATGTGCTGTATTGTAAGTGAAGGCGAAACACGTTAAAAACAAAGTACTGTAGTTTTACAAAGTACAAAAACAATACACAGCGACATTTCAACCAACAGGCCTTTATCAAGCAAAGAATACACCAGAAGTGAAGAAATTCAGACTTCTTTTACAGCAGAAATAACATATACTATCAGAGATTAAATCCTTAACGGCTCTAAAATCTGACTACAGTAATTTGTTTTTTTTTACATGTTTTGCCACTGCTACATAGTTTTACTGCAGTCTTGCCTTATATTGCTACATAGTTTTACTGCAGTCTTGCCTTATATTGCTACATAGTTTTACTGCAGTCTTGCCTTATACTGCTACATAGTTTTACTGCAATTGTACCGTATATCTATAATACTATTGTATGTGAGAAATTTACAACAGATATTATTGTACAACAGGGGTCGCCGATAGCAAAGTCAATATACACACTGCGCTAGTGACCATATGTCATAAGGGTTCGAAGCTAGTTTGGACCAAAAATTCTCAGTGTGCAGATGGTATGCGGTTGGACTACAGGAGACCCTGATCCTTTACTTGTTGATCTAAATTACAAGTACCTCTTAAGTTGGGGGAAGGTTTGCCTAAATAGAGAGGGACACTGGTGATAATGAAAACAAGCCTCCACGAAAAAATCAGTCAGGAAAACATATTAGGGGTCTTGACTAAGTCTGAATTCATAGTGGGCACACATACATTTTAAAACTTTAAACTTTTGGTATATAAGAATAGTAAAAAGAAGAATAGTAAAAAGAAGAAGGGGGCAGTTTTGTTATGAGAAACAGCAGTAACATAATGAAGAAAACTTTAACAATAACAAAAAATAAATGACATCTTTAAGAGCTTTGATTCCACAGTGGTTAATACTCTTTCATCCGAGCTAGGTCACCTTGGTTCCATTGTCAGCTGGAGTGGGACTTTTCAGACTGCAAATGACTCTCAGGTTGACCTAGTCTCAAATAGGTACCAGAGAAACACTTGAAAGTAAAGTAGGTCGGATTGATGTTGACCATATCCCTCATTCGATGCTGTTCTTCAAAGAAACAAAGTAAAAGAACCATTGTTCATACCTCGAGGTATATTGGGTAATACAGTGTTAGGTCCATATTTTCATTGACCACCAGTACACAATGTGTGATGTAGTCAACATCCCGCCGGCCACCTTTACTTCCCAGTGCTTTTCCATGGTACCCAATTAAGGCTGGGTCGACCTTAGAGCTGTTACAGTCTGAAAAATATTCCCCGCTCACTGTGGAGTTGAACCCTACTTTTCACTAGTGCAAAAAGCGAGTTCACTAACAACTACTTTACTGCAGCTCTCTTCAAAGAAACATACAGGTCCAACATCATATTCCTCAATATAGCACACAGTATGAAAAACTGATGTTTGAGTCACTTTACAGATATCAAGTTTCGTAAACTTTGGGAAGTTTCAGTTACTTACATTTAAATCTAAGCAATACAAAAAGCCATCATGTGATCCACAGACAACAAAACCTGTGCTGCCATCTATAACAGGGGAACATTTGACAGTGTCGCTGGTAGCAAACTTCCACACGATCAATCCAGTTGTGACATCGAACATGTAAATGTAGCCGTCGTAACAACCTGGAAAAAAAGCAATTGAAACTAGCTAACAATAAATGCAGTTATACTTGGTGTGCGAAGGTCCGCCTGCATGGTGGGGACACTAATCAAACAGTAAAGTAGGCTTTCATGCAAAAATCAGTCAGAGGCGCCATGGCTAATGTTCGAATTCACAGCGGGCGAATGCAGAAGAGGAAGAGACACTCAGTGTAAAGAAAACAAATACACATTTTCTTTCCAACAAAACTGTTATTACAATGCTTTGTTCTAGTTTTTGAGAGTACATTGGAGGATTGTATACGGCAGAGAAACTAAAGTTCCTTGTTAAAATCTGTCGCCATACATGTGTAGGTCATCAGTTTTATTTTACCTCCTACAAAAATGTTGTGACCTTACACATGACTCAAAAATGTCTTGAACCATCTTCATGAGGCCATTATCATGTAGTGATGCGGAGGTATGCATGCTCCAATGATACAGTGGGTTAGAACAGTGGGAATCTATGTTTCAGGCAGGGTGACCCAGGTTGCACCAGTCAAAATATGGCTTCTCTGTCCTCCAGCTTGGAAGTTTGGCTTGGGTCTAACAATTCTCTCCCTAACCTGTGTCACCGCAGGCACTTAGAGCAGCAACAAATGCACACACTTTTTCTCTATTTTTGGCAGTCCTCTTTCAGCTGTTATTCATTACTTTCAGTTTCTTCTTCTACAGTTCACCTTCAGGTCATTTTGAGTCTTCCATGTTTACGTTGACCCCCTGGTGTCCATCTCAGTGCGGTTTTCGTGACAGAGTTAGTCTTGATGCATATCACATGTCCAATCTGTCTACAGAGTATGCCGTTCACCACAGCCATCTTTTTCAGCCATTTATGTTCCTTTATGTGACAAAACACATTCTCTCATTTCTATTTGTAGCATCAGCCAATTTTCTTTCACCCTGAGTTCTCTCTGGATAGGTAATTCTGCCTGAAAAAACATGATAAAACAACATCAACATACTCTCATCAACAACAACGTAAGTCTCACCAACAACAACATAAGTCCCACACAGACTGCAACAAGCAGAAGATTCTATGCGATCTGGCAAATTTGTTGACCACACAAGAATTCCGGTGTGCATATTTATAGCACTAAACAGACCCGAGTGTGAACCAATGAATGCCAACATCATGTCACTGTAAGTACAATACAGAATAAATATATTTTGTTAGCAGTGCTTTCCAAAGTGTTTCAGAATGTAAACAATTCAAATATTTGTTTGCCAAAATGTTTACAAAATAAGAATTACGGAAAGTGAAGATTTGGAATGGTTAACTAGGACCATTAATGACACAACAATCAAATGCAACCAGTAACGGGGAACACTTGCTTAATCTATGAATTAAAAATAAAAAGTAATGGAACCCTTTTCCTACCTCAAAGTATATTGGGAAATATGGTGTTAGGCAACATCACACCAGCCACCTTTACTTCCTAGTTAATTTCCTGGTACCCAATTAAGGCCGGGTCAATCTGAGAGCCATTAAGGTTGGAAAAATATTCCGTGCCCACTGTGGAACAGAACCCAGCCCATGCGGGTCTCTTATGCTTAGTCTATGTGCAAAACATGATCTAGTTGTCACAAATACTTTTTATCAACATAGGAGAAGTCAGGTATTGATTTGGTGTAAATGAAATCTGAAGTTGAAATGGCACTAAAACAAAGCAAAAGAAAAAAGGCAGCAGGGATAGATGGTATTACAACAGAAATGTTACTTGCATGTAAAACAACAGCAATAACATGGCTGACCAGAATTTTAACATAGCCTGGGAGGCACAAGAGGCTCCAGATGACTGGCAGAGAGCAATTACAGTCCCAATATGGAAGAACAAAGAGACAAAAGAGAGTGTGAAACATACAGGGGTATCTCTATTTTGAGCCATATAGGAAAGATGTTTGCAAAGATATTGGAGCGAAGAGCCAGACAAATATTAATCTGTGAACAAACCATCAAATACGATCAAAGTCAGAATCTTATATTTATAGACTGAGAGAAGGTATTTGATTCCTATTACAGGCATTAACGACAGTACAAACAAGTGCCAATTATGAAAGATCCTTGAAGAATATGGTGCCCAGGGGCAACTATTAGGTAACATTATGACATTATATAAAGATAACCAGGGCACAGTACGAATAATAGAAGGAATGACCGATTGGTTCTCCATTACATCAGGTGTCATCTCACCTCTACTCTTTAGCCTACATATGAATAAAATAAAGAGTCAAATTCATATAATGATGAAATAAATGAACAGCTTTTCGCAGATGATCAGTGCCTGATACATCAAATAGAACAAGACCTACAACAACATATTGACACAAACCAAAATTCTATAAATCATGACATGAAAATCAATAACACTAATACCAAAGGAATGAATATAGGAAGAAAACATAATAAACTAAACAGCCATTTATAATACTTGGAGGAAAATATTTGGAGGCAGATATTAACAATATACAGAAGAGCTGAAGGGAGCTGTAGGAGATAGCTAAAGATAGGAAGACTTGGCATGAGTTGGTTGAGGGCCTATGCCCCAATCGAGGTTACAAAGGCATGAGAGAGAGAGAGATGAGTGAGAGAGTTGTGCCAGAAATGACTGGTCAAAGGGAAGACCATCAGAGGTTTCTTAAACTCAAGATATATAAATAACTGATACTTACTTTTGTTCCACAATCAATGGTGAAGCATCCACACATTTATTCGTATCAAACTTCCATCTGAATTTCATTTCAAGACCTGTAATTATGGTAGGACAGTACATCTCCTCATCAGACCTATCACTGATATCTCCAGATTTTAAACTGCCACTACAACAACTATTGAATATATTAGAATCTGATAAACATGATATATTTCTAGACCCCTGTCTCATATTGCTAGTGTTCTTTCGCCAGATTGTCCCTCGAGAAACTATTCTTTTCAGTGTTGGTGAGTGAATGAATTTTTCCGCTACAGAAGAAAGTTCAGTGTTGAACAATGATTTATATTTTCCATTTCTAAACTTAGAATCACTGATAGATAAGTTATCATTATCTGGCTGCAAGTGTAACTCACAGTTCTCATGATGGTGATGTTCAGATATGGAAACAGAACTACAAATAACTATTTCATCTCCGGTTAAGTTTGCTTTGTCTGGTTTCATCAAATCTGTATGTTTTGATATTTTCCTTTCTGAAATCTTGTTCAAATTTGATGAAGATTTTAATCTTTTATTGTGCAAGTCTTTATTTGCCACACTTGTGAAATGAATATTTAATATTGGTTTGATTTCATCCAAATTTCCCTCCTCCTGATCATATTTGTGACCTACATTGTTAGCCATATTATTGTTGCCTAAACTTTCACTTATATTCTTCCTTAATTCCAGAAAAGGTGGTATGGATTGAATATCTGGCTGTTTAATGTTTACATATCTCTGTAGTCCATCTACAAAGTTGCCAAAATCTTTATTAATGAGAAGATCAAGCAGCATAGGAAGACTGTATTTGAGAATATGTTCTACTATGCTGACGAGTCTCACAGCTGCAAGAGAGTCACCACCAAGGGAAATAAAGTTGTCTGTGCAGTGTATGCAAACAGAAGAGTCTGGCAGACAAGTCTGAAAAGAATATATATCAAACTATTGTGAAAATATGGAAATATATTTATCAAACTGCAATATGATTTTTTTATCATAATTCTCTTGCCCTTTCATTAGTAATTTCTCAGTCCAGTAGGAATCCATCCCGCCATGAATACAGACGGAGTCATGGCCCCTAATAAAAATTCTCTGACTGATTTTTGCTCTAAGAGATGCTTTCCTTACATCCAGTGTCCCTCACCATTCTGACATCATTAACAACACATAAAACACCCACATGTTTAACCTTGATCATGTATGCCCCACGTGTGGTAGGGATTGTGTTCGAGGATTGGACTCTACAGTCATCTCTGTACACACCAGAGAGGTGCAGCACCACACATCTGAGGCTGTTGTCATCATCACTTGCGATGGATGGCTATTATTATTATTCTGACAACAAAGGCACTTGTACATTAGATCCCAAAGTAAAGGATCAGGGTCTCATGTAGCTCAACCACGTACTGAGGTCACACTGAGAATTTGTTGGTCATACTGGCCTTGAACCCGGAATTTCCACAGCAGATGGTAACTCTAGCGCAGTTATTAACATTGTTATCAGCGACCCCAGCAATAGGATAATTATATCACTACATACAAAGCACCTTGTGTTCTTTTTTTAACCTTTGTATTTTGGTTTGATCAACATGATATACACAGAATCTCGACACGCCTAAACCAGCATTATACAGTTGCCAAGCGGGTAACACACAATGTCTAGCTAACTACCTTGCAAAGACAAACAAGTTTGTAACACTCTAGTAAAAGCACATCATCAGGAATAATTTCAAATAACAACCACCCAAGCCACCAGAACAGCGCAATCTTTCTGGATTTGTTCTATTTGTTCTCTACTCTGTCCATGATATACGGAGGACTTTCTGTAACATTTATATTAAAAAGTACATATACTTTTAGCTTCTTGTTAAATGTCCATGATTCCCACCCATACGTTGTCACTGGGAATATGAATGCTCTAGTATTCTGATCTTTTTGCTTCCTATCGGTACCATTCCATACTCCTTTTAGTTGTGTAACTTTTTGTAAAGCCATGCTTATTCTTCTTTTAATTTCCTTCATCCCATCTCCATCTCTTGTTAACATAACTGCTCACATTTTCTATTTTCTCTCCATTGATAAAAATATTCTTTGTTATGCTTGTTTTATCTGTTGTCATTATTTTTGTTTTTGCCACATTGAAATATAGATTTTGACTATGAGTGAATATTGCGGATACAGTAACAAAATGTTAACGTGTGGGGACAACAATTATTGTTTTTTCTTACCATCCACAATTCTTGGGCAAAAGTCCAGACATTACTAATTTTTCTTTCAAAACCAGCTGCCATTTCTAGATTTCCAATATTGATCAAGAGCTTCTTGTCCAGTTTGCCTTCATATACAGAAATAGACAGATAATAAAACAAGATATTACTTTAATGTGAAGGTATAATTTCATGTACCACTTTGGTTGAAGGTATACCTTTGTGCAGTACTTCAGTGTGATGTTACTCGTTCAAAGACAAATTCTTAACAGACTAAAGAGTTGAGAGAGGAGAACCCAGGGTCACTTGTCTAATGTCTCCATGATGACTGAGAAGGCTGATCGCTGCTGTATTGCAGACAGTGAGAAAGGATCAAAGTTTGCTCGATATATCTGTGAAACATTTGCATGCAGGTGTTAGAAACTCATCTTGCAAATAGCATTTATTTAATACAGCAGTGTCTACAATACAATCCTGCTCACCGTAACCGAGAATGATTATATAAAAGTAATAATAGCTGTCTATCGCAAGTGATGATGACAACAGCCTCAGAGTGTGCTGCTGCACCTCTCTGGTGTGTGTAGAGGTGACTGTAGAGCCCAATCCTAAGTCATAATCCCCTACCACAGGTGGGGCATACATAATCAAGGTGTGTGTTCTGTCTTTTTGCACAGCTCGTTTTCTCTGTGCCTCAGCGGCACGATGATTCTCAGCTACACGAGTTTCTCTTGTGTTGCTACAGCGCCACTTTGGCGATCTTGCGGCAGGAATTCCCAGGATGTGGTGTCTTTATCAAAGCATTTCAGAGACACTTTAAGAGTGTCTTTAACTGATTCAGTACCAGGTTTTTTTCACCTCTGGACGGAATTATTTTTTAGCTTCAAAAATATTGCACACATACTTTAGTTAAATTAAAATATTGTTTCTAAATATGATTTAAAGTTGAACTTATTATATATCAAATTAAAGATAAATGATTGTACTTTCATAAAATATTTATTGTATGCGAAAATATAATGTTGTGTTGACTGTGCATGACAAATATTAGCATGTAATAAAAATATTAATTGAAATTGTGAGAACAAAAATCCAACTTACCAAGGGCCTTGAGGAACAATATGGTGAATAAGTCAGTGTAACTGCTCTCTTTATATAAGTAATCCATTTATGAATACACAAAAATTAAGAAAATATTGATGGAATATATGGTTTACTAACTGTTCACAAATTAGCAACACGACCATCTTTGAAGAAATTTCCATTAAAATTGTCAAATTGAAGATTTCACATACTAAACATTCATGTCTCATAATATATAATCACATACAGTGGAAATTATAGCAATATTTACAGGAATAAAGAACTAAAGTATATGAATAATAGTCCTAACATAGCAACTATATAACTTCTCTCCAAGTAGACTGTGTAGGTTCTGTCTGAATCCTTCTTCTTTTGTTGCAATCCTACTGGAACCTGACTGGGGCAACGCCCTCTCGCAGCTGGTTGGGAAACACTACTAGTATTATTTAAATTATTAATAATCGACGTATTTAAATCACAAACTTCTGTGTCATCAGAAGCTTCACTATCTTCACTATCAGTATCTACATCTTCATGCAACCAATCTCACGCTTCTGCAGCTGTAAACGTGCAGAACGAGCTGATAACAAACCATTTCTAGACTCTGAATTGTTAGACATTATTTTTTAATCACAGGGTAACTTGAAAACGAAAATTAAACTTGGTTTCACTTCTGATTCTAGTCAAAACCACGATGTTGTGATTTGGTTATCGTTAGTACAGGTGTACTTCCTTTCTACTTAGTTTCCGGTTGATATAAAACTACAATCGGAGTGAAAATTAATAAAACTCAACGCAATAGTAGCCGTCTTTTAAAAGACGCTTGGGACGCGCAGATAAGAAATATGTGCACTACAGTGTTCCACGGGACCAAATCAGTTAAGCGTTTTTTCTGTCCACCAGCTGAATGTCTGCCCTCTTCAAGCTCGACATACATCAACTGTTTTGGGATGCATTTATCAGGCATCCGAGCAACGTGACCGGCCCATCTCACTTGGGCCTTCTGCAACAGGGTGTTGACGCTAGGTCTTTATACTTGTTTATATAATCGCTTCTTCTTCTTCTTTGCGTTCGTTTACGACCACTTTTAATCACTCTTTGTGATATATTTGATCTTTGCCAAGAATGTGTAAACGTTGCACATTGGTTTGGCAGGCCCCTAAACACATAGACTTCTACACATTTAGGATACATGCATCCGATTTCAGCCAAACCTCCTTAGTCGCCTCTTACAACATGTGTGACGGGTAACAGTGGTTCTATTCTTACACCCCAAATTTGGGCACCGGTAACCACTCGGGCATATTATATAATAGTATAAGTGTATCATCAGGTGTTGTATCCACATCAAAGGTTGGCGGCAATGGACCTCCAACATCTCTTGCCTTTATGTTGCAATTGGACAGACTGTAACTTGACCATCTCTTGATGTTTCCTTCCCCCTTTTGTGTTGGTCTTTGTCGTCCAGCAACTTTTCATCAAAAAAGATGAAGTGTCTATGCAGAAAGCTGGGAGTATCAAGAAGAGACCGGTTTAGAAATGAAGACATCAGGAAAAAGTGGGTACAACATCAGTACTCAACTTCATCAAGAAACAACAAATTAAATGGTTCGGCCACATAAGCAGATTACCAACAGACAGTGTGCCTCAAAGAGCAATGTTACTCAGATACAGTAGATACAAAGCAAAAAGTCATCCAACAGAGGCAGTGAAAAATACTACTTAAGAAGTGCACACAAAAGTGCCCATTCTAGAAATCTCTTTGTATCCTGACGCTGTGAGGCAAAACAAGATCAGAGTAAAGCAAGAAGCATTAAAGGTTTTACACATACCCGTATAACTATATACAGTATAAAAGGACTCACCATTCAGGGTCAGTGGAAAAGAGCCAGGTATTTTCACAAAAACACTGGGTACATAATGACTGGGTAGACATTCTTGAATATGAGCTTTTAATCTCTGGAGCAAATGGGTCCAACTTGTATCAAGCATGTATAGACTTGGATCAGTTGTATTTTCAGGTGGCTCTAGAGATATCTCATTACTAATACTGGAGTCTGCTGTTGTATGTTTGAAGTTTTCTTTTAAATCAATACCAGTGGATGAGTTTGTTATTATGAATACCATTAAGGTAGACTGGTCCAGAATAGCACAGCAATCCAAGACATCTGTGAACTCCTTACAGACCTGAAGGATGATGATCATAATAGTCTCACATACAATATTAAGTCACAGAACGTTGATGAGATTCAGACAGAAATAAAAATTTTAAACTTGATTTGGATTTGCAATATCAAATACTAGGTCAACCACTAGTAGCAACTGTTATAAGAAGGAGAAGATAAAGATATGTTGGCATACCTTGAGAAGAAATGGTCAAAGAATACCAAAGCAGGCACTGAAGTGAGAGGCAAACTGTTCAAGAAAGAGAGGACGCCCTAGGGAACGGGAGAGGCAAGAAATATCGTACTAAATTCTGTGGAAGAGATCGATGAGTTGCCTAGAACAGAGCGGTATGGAGAAATTACTTGCATGACCTATGTAATATATAATGGTACAAGAGGAATATACATATATACATATATATACCCAGTGACAATGTATGGGTGGGAAGCATGGACATTTAACAAGGAAGCTAAATATGGTATATATATATATATATAAAATACACCATAAAATGGAGGAACATTTGAACCAAGATTTAATTCAACCATATATACTTGTAGATATCATTTCCTCCCGACTACAGAGCATATAATTTTACCACATGTACATGTGGACAGGCCCCCCAGAGTGCACAGCATATAATTCAAGATTGTCTTGAAAATATGATATATATTTCATATATGACAATATGATAAGGTTGTTCCACTATCCGCCATCCATGGATGTGTCTCATTGATGTCAATATGCCAGGTTGTATTCAATAAACAAAGTGTGCACTTGAACGACAGTCAAACAAGACAAGTGTATAATGACTGAAACTTTATGACCAATCAGAATCAACTGTATTTATACATCTGTGTGGCTCAGAACTATTTTGTATAACCACATATACTCTAGTTTACTATATGACTTCAAAACATGGACAACTTACTTAAGACAGGAAAGAAGACTTAACATCTTTTGTCTCCGCAAAATTATGAACATCTGGTGGTATGACAAGATAACCAACTCTGAATTACTGCAACAAGCTAACTTGCCTTCTATCATGGGCATGCCCAGCAGTAGACTTCTTCTTCGAACGCTCCATATCGACCACTTGTCAAACACTCTTTGTGATGTGTATGTGATCTCAGCCTAAGATCGCTTGTGCATTGTGCCAGTTATGTGCCTACAAGTAGGCCAGCACACCCAATTTCTGCGATGCTTTTTATTTATTAGAGTAGCTTTCCTAGGCCTCTACCTCAGTGACCTCTTACAACATGCTTGTAGGTCGCAGTGTTACTATTCTTTGCTTCCCAGCAACACACGGGCGGTGGACACGAGTAGAAGACTAAGATGCCTTGGACATGTGAGAAAAATAGACAATAGTCGCATGCTCCAAGTGCTTTTCTGTGAACTTTCAGAAGGAAAGATGCTCCAAGGAAAACTACAGCTCAGATATAGGGATGTTTGCAAGGCCTCAATGAAGAACTTTTCTATCGGTCCTAATAAATGGGAAACACTAGCTGATGACTGAGCTAGATGAAAAACAACATAACACAAAGGGGCATAATCTTTCTAAGAGTATCTTAGAGATAACCTTAAAGGTTAGAGAAATGAAGGCAAACTCAAAAGTTATCACAGTTAAACACTTCTTAGATGACCGTCTGTAAAGAGGTAAAAGGTCATATGTATATTCCAGTATCTTGACCTCTGACACCAAAATGATAATGATAGTCAACATAGAACGGTTGGTCAACAAATAAACAGACCATTTCAATAGCCTCCAAGTTCAGACGTTTTCCTTGTCGCTTCACCTGGTCATCTCTTCGACCTAAGCAAACAATGCTACCATCTGGTAGAAGTTTTCCTCTGTCACCCGTACTCCTCCACAAAATTCCTCCATTTTCTCTGACCATCGACAAAGATGTCTCTTGTTGGTGTTCATGAATCTCATTGTCAATGAAACAAATTCTCTTCTCACTACCTGGCGTAAGAAGAAAAAGAGACAGTTAAGACTTTATAGTCTGCTAAAGTGATATTTAAAAAATGTGTCACAAACTAAGAAGTCAGCTTAGTGCAGTAACGAGAGCTATCATGGAACAGTAGCATTGGCCAACACAGTGCCAGCTGGCGCTTATGATTTACCCCTAGCGCCCTATTTTACTAGTCATCTTTAACGCTAATCAGATTTGAAAGAAAAAAACAATTTTCATTGTTAACAGTTTGTTTCGGATTTTTCGTAAACACAATATGTTTTTTTACAAATTAACGATATGTCATGATTACGTTTGGATCTGTTATTATTTTTTTAAAATTTAAAGTTACTATTAATATGACATTATTATTATTGCAGTTGTCACACAGCGCCCGCACCTTGACAGTCATTCATCAAATACGCCCTAATATGTAAATGAATTGGACAGCCCTGTAGTACAGTATTTAGTTCACCTGTTTTGTAAATGTCTGGCTGCAGGTTTGAAACTCATAGTTGGAGTAGGATTTTTGTTATCGACCTCAAAGGCTCTCAGGTTAATCCAGTCTCAGTTAGGAAGCAGTGAAACATTGGGAAGTGAAGATGGCCAGTGTGATGTTGACCCCATTCCCAATCATTTGCTGTTGGTTAATGAAAAATATGGGTCTAGCACTGTCAGCTCTAATGTACTACATGGTATGAAAACGCTTTAACCATTTTGTAGCTCAGGATACTTGAGTAGGATCAACGTAACAGCTGAGGAGTTCAATCCCAGATACTGTTAATGTTGAGCACATAAAACAGCCCTTGGCAGTTGACAATTGGCAAGAGTAGGCTGCAAAGCTGCTGTATGGGCCAAATTAAAAGAATATATTAAAATACAATTCCTACAAAATTTTCCAATCTTCAAAATTACATCAGAGACCCTCATCGGTGCTACAGAGTTGGCACACTGCCACTGAGATCTTCTTGTGTAAGAAAGAGATTGGAGCACACATGGTTATTCACTAAGTGCAATGGTGATGGTCCTATCAATCAATCAATCAAAATAAGTTTAATTTGTGTCAAAATTATATGCATCTACAAACTGTCAGAGAAATGTCAGCAACTTTTTGTTTACTAAAAACAAGATGGAGTTCAATTGTTCCACTAACTATTGTTGTTATTCCATTTATCGCGGTAAGGGAAAGAACCCTTTAGATCTCCAGGTATATTGGGTAATAAGTCGTTGGCCCATATTTTTCATTGACCGTCGGCACATGATGGGTGATGTGGTTAACATCACGCCGTCGCATTTACGTTCCAGTGCTTTACCTGGTACCCATTTGAGGCTGCCACGATCTGAGAGCCGTTACGGTAGGAAAAATATTCAGAGGCCACTGTGGAATTGAACATGGACAATTATCCTAAGCAGGAAGTTCACTAACAACTACACTACTGCGGCTCTCATTTCGTATAAAGAAAATGTATAACTTTCTCCTTACAATTAACAGAACACATACCTATCCAAATGTCACCTTCATCACCGGAACCGATGATGTCTGCCTGACTGTTGGTGGGTACTAGTTTGATGATAGTGACATCTAGAGCCCCTCCTATTGAAACAGGATCTCCCATTTGTCTGGTAAATGAAGATGATATGATTGATGAGTAAATGATTATAGATTTCTGTGAAAATGCGATAACTGAAGATATTACAATAAATACAATTCTGTGACTATTAATTACGATGATAATACTATTAAAGATGATGAAGATGATTGTCTGTTTGGTGATAGTGTGGTAAGATAATTTGTGGATGACTTCTTCGAACATTCCATATTGACCACTTGTTAAACCACTCGTTGTGGTTTATATGTGATCTGAAACTAAGAACAATTGTACGTTGTGCCAGTTATGCGCATACAAGTAGGCCAGCACATCTGATTTTTGCAACATTTTTTTATTTACTAGGGTAGCTTCCATAGGCTCCTACTTCAGTCGTCTCTTACGACATGACTTGTAGGTCGCAGTGTTACTATTCTTTACTTCCCTTGCGGGCCCCGACAACACACAGGAGATTTGGTGGATGTTAAAGTGTTGTTGTGGTTGGTGACATTTGATGTGATAGTGTGGTAAGATAATTTGGTGGTGTGGTGATACTGATGGAGAATGTGATGTTCACACCAAAGTGATGGAGATATACTGATGGAGATTGCGATATTCATTATCAGTGATGGTTATGATATGATGAAGATGATGAATACAAAAAATTGTTTCATGAAGAGTGCTAGTGATGGAGATAACTGTGGAGATTGCGATATTGATTGATCATGATGGTGCTAATGATGGATATGATGTAAGATGGATGAAAATACAATAAACTTGATTACACAAAACTAAAAGTCAAACAACAGTACTAACAGGACACTCCTAATGTTGACATCTTGGCATGAGGCCCAACATGAAACTTCTGTAATACCATACAAATTATAAAACTGTGTCTTGCTGTTTTCTGGGTGTAGCCAACCTCGAAGGACGTCTTTCGTTGGGAACATTTCACCCCCGAGAGCCAGCACTCTTAAAGATGTGGTCGGCCCAAGTAACGATTGCTGTAGCTTCGATGGAGGGACGCTTCTCAAAAGTGTTGGTGTGGTCTGAAAAAATACAAAAATCTGGACATGTCTTACTTATTTAGAGTTTGATTTCTAAAAAAGGGTCAGTCTTAACTTTTGTAAAACTGAGGTGAAACAGGCAAACAAAAAATGATTTAACTAAATACTTCTTCATTAGTTTATATAGTTAATACTAAAACTATCGTGCGACACAAGCAAAGAAACAAAAGAAAGACTTGTGAGAACATGCATATTTCCTGTGGCAACATAAGGATGTGAATCATGGACCATAACATAAACATTAAAGAACAAAACTGAAGCTTTTGAAACAAGGTGTTACAGAAAAGTTCTTAGAACATTCTTGACAGAGAAGAGAAAAAAACAAAGACATCCTACACAACCTGCATATCGAGAAGCATTGGCTCATAAATAACATCATGTCCCGGAAGATTAAATATTTTGGCCATGTTAAACATCACAGTGGTTTAGAGAGAACGGTAACGGAAGGCATGGTTCCTGGAGTACGAGGCAGGGGACAACCAAGACAAAGCTAGCAGCAGCACATCAAAGAAGACTTGAACATGATGCTGGAGGAGGCGGGGGAACTAGCCATAGACAGAAAGTTTTCAGGCGGGATGTTATGAAAGTGGTGTTCCACAAGAGACATGCTACTACTTGGATACTGCTATAATGCTATGTGCAATGGAGTACTAGTTTGTATTCTTGTTCAGTGTACCAGGCAGTGGAGTCTGTGCTTTTGTTCAGTGTGCCAGGCAGTGGAGTCTGTGCTTTTGTTCAGTGTGCCAGGCAGTGGAGTCTGTGTTTTTGTCAGTGTGCCAGGCAGTGGAGTCTGTGTTTTTGTCAGTGTGCCAGGCAGTGGAGTCTGTGCTTTTGTTCAGTGTGCCAGGCAGTGGAGTCTGTGTTTTTGTTCAGTGTCCAGGCAGTGGGGTCTGTTTTTGTTCAGTGTGCCAGGCAGTGGAGTCTGTGCTTTTGTTCAGTGTACCAGGCAGTGGAGTCTGTGTTTTTGTTCAGTGTGCCAGGCAGTGGAGTCTGTGTTTTTGTTCAGTGTGCCAGGCAGTGGAGTCTGTGCTTTTGTTCAGTGTACCAGGCAGTGGAGTCTGTATTTCTGAGTCCAGGTTGGTGGACTTCCTTTGTGGATCTCAAGTACTCACACACATACAATTTCTCTTTCCCTATATTCTCACATCCCTACTCTTCTTTTCTCTTATAATACAGTACACACATAAACTTTTGCCTTTCTTTGTCAACTAGTTGTTCTCATACACACCTTCTGTGGAGATAGAGAGATAAAGAGAGGTACAGCGATAGACAAAGAGATGTAGAAATATGTAGAGATAGACAGAGACTTGTATAGAAAGCCAGAGACCTGTAGAGAAAGCCAGAGAGTTGTAGAGAAAGCCAGAGAGTTGTAGAGAAAGCCAGAGAGTTGTAGAGAAAGCCAGAGAGTGTAGAGAAGCCAGAGAGTGTAGAGAAAGCCAGAGAGTGTAGAGATAGCAGAAGTGAGAAGCCAGAGAGATGTAGAGATAGAAAGATGTAGAGGAGACAGAAAGATGAAGAAAGATATAGACAAATGAGCAACCCATCTGACCTGCAGCACAGTAATTGTCTGTCTATCATGTATAATCTCCAAGAGTTTCTCTGGTCTGCGTTTGATGTCACTGGGAACAATGACAAGACAAGCTCCAGATGATAAGGTGCAAAATATCTCTACAATGCTGGGGTCAAAGGTTAGAGGTGATGTTAAAAGGACTCTGTCATTTAAACCCAATTGAAATATGTTTCTGAAAAATATGGAATGAAAAATATAATTAAGTTACAAATGCACAAACAATTTGACAACATGATGCATTATGGGTAAGTCATGTTAAAATATATGGTCTTTATCTGGACTGGTGGGTTGGCTGGTGGGACATTGGTGGTAGAGGGTAATGGAGCACACAGCAATGATATACTCATCGCACTCAATAAATAATTTCGAATGGAGACATTTCAGGGTTGTGAATCATACACTTTGATCAGATTGGATATTGGGTTTAGTGGTTAACAAGTGGTTGATATTGAGTGTTCAAAGAAGAAGATATATGGCCTACAAGATGTGTTCTGTGCCTGACTTTGCATTCAGCAGAGTTGGGATTGATTCGTCTCTCTTAGGAAGGACGAAAAATGAAAACTAGTAGTCTGCTGATGACCCATATCACACACAAGCCAACTCCACCTCTCAATTGTGTAGATTGGGAAACCTTGATCATGAGGTCGAAGGCTAATGGGGTTCTGGCTCGCTTAGGGGATGGACTTCCTAGGTCAGGTTTTTGGAGTGCGAACCCAATGAAAAGCATGCAGAAACCGTATGTGCTGACCTATGGGTCTGTAGGAATCTAACTGGCACAAGAAACTCACATTCTAAGACGCAAATCACATACAGTTCCAAAGAGCGGTTTAACAAGTGGTTAATGTCAAGCAAAATAAGAAAAATATAACTGATATGGGTATAACACTGTATTATAGCACAGTCAGAACTGAAAAATAGACTGAACAGTCGACAGACTAAGACTGGTTCCTTCACCCACATGTGCATGTGGACAGACAGCACAGTCAAACGCATCCTGTAAGATTGTCATCTGATGAATCAACTGCAGAAAGAACACTGGCCAACAGAAACAAACATTCACACAAAGCTGTTTGAAAGTCTTGATGAACTAACAAACATAACAACATACATCCAGAGAACCGGACTCATTGTGTAGACATTGAACAACAGCAGCCGAGAATATACCACATGGTATAAAAACTGATTCTTGACTTAATTAATACATCGTTGTGTGGTGCCGGCCCACAAGGGAAGAAAAGATTAGTAACACTGCAATCTACAATGCATGTCTGAAGAGGCTACGATGTAGGCCCAGGGATGCCACCGTAAGTAATAAAAATCAGCGAGAAATCGGATGTGCTGGCTCCTTGAGACGCATAACTGGCATACGTACAATGTTTTAGGCTAGATCACAAATAACAAAACACAGAGTGTGTTCTTACTTGGTCTTAGGATCTCTGGTCACGAAACTCAATTTAAGATGGGCAAAACTACAGTTCAGGGGTTTCAAGGTAGGTTTGTAAAAGATAAGATGGTTAGTTTATGCAGGAATGACTGGTGGCTACATGTTCCTTCAGTCCACATGGAGGGACAGCTCAGCGATATGCTTGTTATCTGATGATCAATTGCAGAAGACACTGGCAGAACATGACATTCCTAGCATAAGTGTTTGTAGTCTGCAGTGTCCTGTGGTATCAAATCTAAGACCTGGATCTACAGTTCAACAGCAGATGGTCCTTGAGTATCTTTCCTAATTATATCCAGTCGTTTGTCGTCCAGTTACACTGCAGATCTCATGTAGTGAGGGTTTCTAATCTACTAGTAAATAAATAGGCTGAAATATGTCTGGCCTCCTCCTTAGCGTAAGACATTGGCACTCTTAATCGCCTGGTCAATCCAAAAGTCACACAGAGCGTTGACAAGTAGTCGATATGGAGCGTTCGAAGAAGAATTAATACTAACCTGAGATTTTATGATGTTGGGCACGATGCAAGCATGAGACACATAAACCATTTTTGGGGTACTTGTGGTTCCAGATGTTGTGATACAGTAGGCAAGATCATTCTGTTTTACTGAAGCTAAGCCTGGATTTGAACTGTGCTTAATTTGGAAAAGTTCTAAACCGTTCTTAGAAAGAACTTCTGATGAAACTTGACATCCATGAAGTAGTTTTAACAAAGGATCAAGTTTCTGAGGAAATAGATTCAAAACATGTCGTACTATTAGCATATTACACAATAACAAAGTACTGTAGTTTTACAAAGTACAAAAACAATAACAATACACAGCGATGCTTCAACCAAATGTCCGTTATGAAGCAATGAATACACCAGAAGGGAAGAAATTCACTTATTATATGGCAGACATTATAGAATTAGACAATAAATCCCTAAAATGGATGCCTAATATTCTTTATAATGACTCCTAACAGAGACAGAAGATAAAACATAGGTCCAGTTTCAAGTTGAGCATGTGAAAGAACCCTTGGCAGTTCAAAATCGAGAAGAGTAGGCTGGAATGCTGCTGCCAGTGAAAAATTCATTAGTAGGATTAAATAATAAGATTGCTATAAAATATTGTCACAATCTTCTAAATTACATTGGGGACCCTTGCTGGTGCTATGGAGATCATGCGCTGGAGCTGAGATCTTTCTGTGTAAGAAAGAGATTGGAGCACACATGGTTACTCACTGAAGTGGAATGATGATGGTCCTATCAATCAGCTGTCATCATCATCATCGTACAATGAAATCATTCACCATCATCAGGGTGTCGCATGACTAATCCACGGTTTTAATCTCAGTCTCCACAGTTCTTTGCCAATATTATTCTTGGTCTGTCCCTCTTCCACGTTTCGGTAATAATTTAAACTGTAAGTCATGTCTTTTGATTATTATATTATTATTAGATTTGTCTTGTATCGCTATGTTAGGCAGGGCTTGCAAGCAATTTCTCCATACCATTATATCCTGGACAACTCAATCAATCTCTTCTATGGAACTGAGTCAGACAGTTCTACATCTCTTAGTAAAGTTCGCTTCAGAATTTCCCTAGAGCATCATTTCTTTCTAGAATCCTTAGTCTCCCACTTCAATGCCTGCTTTGTAATTGTTTGATAATTTCTTCTTAGAGCCAACAACAGCCAGACGTAGAACACATCTCGCAGACAATATATAATAATTCATGTAAAGATTGACCACTGAATCCCTGTTCCCTCTCAACACATTTTGTAAAAGGTGTCTACGAGGGGTTGATCATGGGGCCAGCAACCCTACACTGTAAAACAAAACAAACAGTTACAGAATCAGAGAAAATCACAAACTGCCCATGAAGATATAGAAGGCACAATGGCAGGAGAAAGAAAAAATCCATGAGGAAGGACATGGTGAAAACTGAAGCTTTTGAAGCAGAGTTCAAAGACATGCAGAGGACTATGTTTGAAGAAGAAAGAAAGGCACAAGATTGAATTGAGGGGAATTTTTGTCTCTGTCTTATGTGCCCTTGGAGTGACAAGGACTGATGTTGACTCTCTTTCAATATGTCTTTATTTACTGTCAACTTTTTTACAAGACATATCTTCATTTGTTTGTGTTAGTGTTCATGACATACACCTAATTCCTCTATAAATTGAATGAGGACTAGTGTCTTGGTCAGTTCTGGTTAGCTAACCCTGATGTTGTCTCTTGTCACTGCATTCACTATGTCTTAGACACCCTGATAGTCATTTCTAAGAAAAGTAATTTGTTATTGGCTACTGACCTGACGTCACAGCATTCCGGGCAGACCAATATGTGCTCAGTCCCTCCTAGCAGATGTTGAAGGGTATGCATACTGATGGTTTCTCTGGTTCGATGGTTAAATATATTTCTCTCTCTGCTCCTCAAGCATCCAGCTCCACTTGTGCAATTCCAAACTCCCTAAATCGCTGGATTGATTCAACATCAATTTTAGCGTCCTCATCCAACAGTAGGCCGCCAAGAGACCAAAGAACATCCCCTTATCCATCTTAAACTCCCCAACAATCGATGCTAACCACCCATTAAATTATAATGGATTGTCAAAGTACCTGAACTAGCTCTGAATGCACAAGTATCCATGGCACCCCAGCATTTCTCAAAGCAGCAGCTGTGTACTGCACACCTTCAATGTTCATTGGATGGAATGCACAAGAAGTGGATAATAAACTGGAAAATATTGTTCATAAGAAAGAGTTATGGAATTGAATATATTATTTAATCATGTCAACAAAGGCTAATTTAATATGATTTATCTCATCTCATTCTGCATGCTTGTCTGATAGCACCAATAGTCAGATGTTGCTAAGTTGAGAACCTCTCAGTGCACATTTTGGACATATTATATGCGTTTACCAATGCATTAGATCCCCTCCCACATTTTCCATGCAAATGATTAATCTTAGAAATGACAAAGTCGATACAGCTTGGTACCAGCAACATATATATATTGATATAGCTTGGAACAAGTGACATAGATATATATCGATACAGCTTGGACCAGCACATATATATCTTTACAGCTTGGACTAGTGACATATATATGATACAGCTTGCACCAGCAACATAAAAATGATACAGCTTGGTACAAGTGGCATATATATATTTTTGTACTTCATTTTATTTGTATGGTGCAATTAACAGGAATGACAATGTATTTTTATTAGAAACCAAAAGCACAGGTTGTGGTATAATATCATTTTCATTAACGTAAACTGTTTTAGTGTGGTTTTTTTTTTAATCTGCCAGCTATGAATTCAGGCATAGTCCTAGCACCTAATACGTAGCCTCTGACTGATTTTATCATGAAGTCTTGCTTTCCTTATACTCAGTGTCCCTCGCTATTCAAGTAAGCCTTACTCCGACTTCAGAGGTACTTGTAATTTAGACCCCCAAGTAAAGGATCAGGGTTTCCTGTAGTCCAACCACATATTGAACAATTTGTGTTTAAGCTGGCATCAAGTCACAGAATTTTGAGGTACTTTGTCAATAGCACAGAGTGTTATCAACTTCACTATTGCCGACCTCGTTGTCTAATGTGATGTCTGATATCATGGGGCATCATACGTTATTCACGAGATCAACCATGTAGTTTAATTAAAATGTTTATAAACAGAATATTTCTCCCAACATTATGCTATCAGTGCCAAACCTGGACACTGACATCAAACGATAGAGGAAAACTAGTCACGACAAAGATGAAATGTCTATGCAGAATGCAGGAAGTAACAAGAAGATATCGGTTTAGAAATGAAGACATCAGGAAAAAAGTGGGTAAAACATCAATACTGAACTTCATCAAGAAACAACAAATTAAATGGTTTTGACACATAAGCAGATTACCAACAGACAGTGTACCTCAAAGAGCAATGTTGCTCAGATACAGTGGATATAAAGCAAAAAGATGTCCATGCAAAAGGTGGACCTCAGAAATAACAGAGCCGGTGAAAAAAACTATTTATGAAGCTCAAACAAAAGCCTGGTCTATAAATCTTTTCTTATCTGACGCTGTGAGAAAAAACAGGATTAGAGAAAAGAAGAAGAAGATAAACATTGAAGTCACTGGCAAATTTACCTCATCAAAACTGATGGTATGCTGAGGCCATCTGTAAGTAAAACACTGACTATCTGTTCCTTTATTGACAGATTTTCAAATTCCAATTTGAGCTGAAATGTAGGCATATATGTGTTTTTAAAACAAGACGTAAAAGTCATTATGTTGGTTAAGACATAATAAGTAAAGCAAAAGTCAAGGAACCATTTTTATACTAAGTGGTATATAGGGTAATATGGTGTTCGGACGTTTTTCATTGACAGTCGGAACACGATGGGTGTGGTCAATCATCACGCCAGTCGCCATTATTTCCCAGTGCTTTTTCTTGTACCTAGTTGAGGCTGGGTTGACCTGAGAGTGGTTAAGGTCTGAAATAATTCAGCGTCCACTGTGGAATTGAACCTGGACCACTAGCCTAAGAAGTGAGTTCACTAACAACTACGCCACTGAGGCTCATTAAGATATAGTGTATATCTAGAAGTTTTAAAAATATTAACCAAATCTGTACTCCTAAGGTATGAGTCCTCTCTAATGATCTAATAACCAATCAATTTTGACACTATCTTGAGTCACTAATGACCTCCTAACAACCAAACAGATCTGACACTATCTATAAATCGATCTCTTTGTGTTCAGTTTAGCACATAAGGCTTACAAGAGATTACCGCTGTTGCCGTTCATGTTTCCCTTGGATCCAGGCTGTCTCTTCCCATCCACTGCCAATCAGAGAGCTGTCCTAGTCAATGCCACTACTGGCATATGACATAGATGTCCAATCGATCATCTTTTAATGATTATCTCCAATAAAGATCTCGCACTATACTACAGAACAACTAAGTAGATGTATTATGAAATGGGGATTTATGACCCTAAAATCTCATCAGTAACCTCATCTATACACATTTGTTATTATATAATACTTATCCAGGTTGTCAAGATTTTTGTAGACAACATGTCAGGAAATAGTAATTTTAGCTGTACCTTCTAAATAGGTATGTTATGCAATCTACGTCATGACACATTAGGCATTCCTATGCATCTCTGTCCTCTGCTGCAAACAGCCAAGTCCACTTCCTCACCATACCCATGAGAAGTTGATTAGTATATCTTCTCTTTTTACCACGAAGACGATACTGTCTGGCATGTCAAACTTAACTCCTAATTCTCGCAATCAGTGCAGTGTACACAGTATTATCAGGGCTTAGGTTGGGGTTTGTTTGTGTGACTACAACAATTATATGTAATGGGCAAAAGTTGTTGTGAATAATATAACATAAATAAGGTTCAGTAATCCGCCCTGGAAACAGGATGCGCCGTTGCAGTCCAACAAAGTGAGTAGAGATTTAAAAAAGGACACTATCCACGTATCAGTGTAATTGTCAGCTGTGTCTAGTATGAGATTAGCTTACACACACAAAAAAAAGTATCTCAGTGATAGTGATTATAAGATCTAAAGCTGAAGGATTTACTTCATTGCGCCAGGTTTTACTGCATATGGCTCAGTCTCTCTGCACAGAAATGGCATGCCACCTGCTGGGAGTATTGCCCAAAACACAAACTCTGCAGCTCTGGCAACAACCCTAGGGGACTATAAGATCTGTCTGGTCAATGTTTAGGGATCAGGCCCAAGCACAGGAAATATATAGCTGTGTCTGTGACAGCTACCCTGACCAGAGTCGTTGACTTGTCGAAGTAGTTGGACCCTGACAGTTTAATTTGTTGATCGTGTCAGAGTACGCAGTCTTAGCAACTTTCTGTCAGTGGCTGCTGCATACATGGTAATCATCTCTAGAAAGACATGTCAGGTCATCAGTATGTCAGGAGTAGGCTAGAACATGATGCAGAAGACTCTTTGTAATATATATTTTGAGACAGTATATAACTAGGTCGACTAAACATTAGTGATAATCCTTACCTCTGTAACTTTCTGCCATAACTGTGCGTATGTGATACTTTGCTGCTCAGTTGCTTCCCCTTTCCCAGAATCAAATATGATACATATTTGTTCAGGATGCCCTGAAGCACATTCTGCAACAAGTTCATGGAGTTTTGTAGGCTTCTCACCAAGTTCCATTTTCCCTCTCAGCAAAATTCTGTTAGTCAAGCAGTGATGATGGTTACAGACGTGAGAAATGTAACACAGTTTGTGACTCATTTCAAAAACTTATTTATAGAAATCTTGTATACTGCTCAATCTGATAGGGACTATATTATTTTTCCTTTTAAAAAAGAACACTATGTATAAACATGATTGATAGCACCATCATCATTGCACTTCGGTGAATAACTGTGTGTGCTTCGATCTCTTTCTTACGTAGGAAGAGCACTGCTTGAGTGCACAAAACCGCGAGGGTCCCCGTGTAATTTTTGAAGATGGTGGACATTTTGTACAAATTTTTATTTTTATCTATTTGTTATGAATTTTTCCCAGGCAGCGGATATGCAGCCTACTCTTATTGATTTTCAACTGCCAATGGTTTTCTTTATATGCTCCACTTGATGCACTAATAAATAATTTTATGACTTATGATTATAGATACGGGCATTATTTATAAGGATGTTAGAGAGTTGAATTATCAATATAAACGAATTGATCACTGCAAACTGAAATTTACCCTGATTTTAAAATATCCTAAATAAATTGTTGCATGCATTTGAAAATAGATGTCTTGGAAAAATAATGAACATAAAATGGGACAAATTTAGGAGAAGGGATGAAATAAGAGAAATGTTGGTCAACAACTGTTATATATAAGAGAAGATGGAGATATGTTGGGCATACTCGAGAATAAATTATCAAAGAATTACAAATTGTGACAAACTGAAGTGGGATGAAATCTTCACATACGGTCTTCATTTGAGTCCCAGTGTCATGTCTTCTTAGAAAGGGTGTTTTGTCTTTGATTTATTTTTATCAGTAGTTCTCTTCCAGTTCCCAAACTTTTCAGCATCATTGCATTTTTAACTCTTGAAATCAAAATGCAGCTTTAGCTATTTTATTTGTTCACATCTTCGATGCGTAAATTATGTCTATGTATTTACTTATGCAAGCGTCTGTAGCTCAAGCGGTAGTGAGCTCGATCACAAACCGAGCGCCCTGGTTCAAACCTCACGGTAGGCAAGTTTGGAAGCAAATTCGTTTCCGTGGGATTTTTACAAAAGGTAAAATAGACCTCACCATTCAGAAAGCAATGGCAAACTACTGAACGTATAAGTGGTGCCTAGAAAATCGGCGACTCGTTTACTACTGTGGTTGATGGATACATCCTATAAGTGTAAAGGATATGCCACGATTTTCATTCATTTACTTATGCATAAATATATCATATAGTTTATTAGTTATATATATATAACTATATAATATAGTCTTTGATCTGGGCTCAATAATTAACAATAACTCCAAAGAGATCTCAAGAAGATTGGCAATAGCAATCAAGAAGTTAAACACAATGAAGAACATGTGGCAAAGCACCAGCAAAATACTAAAATTAAAAATATTGAGAGCATGCATTTTCCCAGTGGCTACTTATGGTTGTGAATCATGGACTATTACACAAAAATTCAGAACGAAAATCGAAAATCCAGTCCTTCGAAACTAAATGCTACAGAAAGATCCTACGAATACCATGGACAGAAAAAGAAAGAACACTGATGTCCTGAAAGAACTAAATGTTAAAGAGAATTGGCTGATAAACAATATACTATACAGAAAAATTACATACTTTGAAGTTTGGTCACATCAAGCGTCACGATGGCCTGGAAAAACAATACTAGAGGGCTGGGTCCCAGGACGCAGAGGCAGACCAAGAAGAAGATGGCTACAAGATATTAAAGAAACATGACCATCGACGAAGTGGGTGAACTGACAAGAGACAGAGTGAATTTCAGATGTGCTGCAAATAGAGCAACGTCCTATAAAGGATACCACCTTGATGATGTTGAGTCTAAGTCTTTGATCGTGAAGATCAGGTCCTGAAACAGACTGGACAACAACAAAACTAAAGTTAATACATTGAATTCATTGATTAATTATCATTATGAGATAATAATAATAATAAGAATTCATTGCAGTTATCATCCCTCCCTGATACCAAACGAACTGTGATCTAAAAATGTATTCACAGACGGTGAACTAGGGTAGCAAACAAAATGCAGTAGTAACCAAAACACTAATGACACAACCAGTCCAATGTGACAGAAGATAACAACTTTTAACATCAATTTAAAATTGTAATATTTGTTTCGGTAGACTTAATAAACAAACTCTTCAGTTATATTTTCTCTAAGACATATTCTCAAGGCAGATATAATTGTTATATTCAATTTAAACAATTCAAGATAAACTCTGATTACTTATTTCATTACAACATCATATATTTTTCAAAATTGTAGAAAAATGTCTATATAGTTATTGTTTGACTTTCTTGAGTTTTAAAAAGTGTCTAGATTTTTACAAAATATAGATTGGTAACCCGGGTGTTTTGTCAGTCTTGTCACTGTGTTAGTGGTAGTGCGTACACTGCTGACTGTGTTGTGTATTGCGAATGAAGCAGTTAGACTAGTACAAGTTCATTGCATGTTTATTTATTTTTTTAAAGTTAACGTCAGCTGCTAGCTTCTTTTTCGCTGACTTAGTAGTCAATTTACTTTCTAGAAGCTAGTAATTCCTTTCAAACTCTTAACTTTTAGTTGTCAACGTCTCGTCTGTTTCAGTTTCGTTTGAGTCTTCACTAGTTGTTTAGCAGTTGTAATCTTGAGACCTGTGTCTGTGAGACTTGAGATCAGCGAGTGAAGACAATTTAGAGGTTGCCGTCCGTTCTGAGATTCCTAAAAGTTCACCAGCCTATATTCTATATCATATGAAAATAAATTAGCATTGACTTGATTAACTGTACACTGGAACGAATTGAGCGAAACGATGCTCTGTTGACATAAATTAGTACAGTTTAATAATAGTGAATAGTGTGTGCCCACCAATTTTCGACTTCGTGTATAGTTAATTATCATCATGTTGCAACCAATAATTCACGTTCTCAATGCACAGAAAATAATTTTAGCCAGTAGTTCACCAAGGAGAAAACAACTTTTGGAAAATATAGTAAGTTTTTTTAGTTAATGATTGCCACTGAATTATATGGCTTCGTTTTAAATTATATTCACTTACAATAATAGTATTTATTTACCATGTTCAATTTTTGTGATTCTAGTTTGCATATTTGTTGTGGCTGTTCATAGTTCATATGTACGGTTCCAACTTCACTGCAATGGGTCACCCATAATTGCTCTGTTTCTGTGCCAACGAAAATCACACGAAATGCTAACAACTGTGAACTGTCTCCTGTGTGAACTGATTCCAGAATGAAACAGCCGTACCGCCACAAAAAGCAACCTGCACCGCATAAATGCATATGGCCATCGCTAAAGTGTGAACACAAAACTGTTCATCACGTGAATTGCAATTCATGTCAAAAGGAACCTCAATCACGACAAAATCCAACTTTCTGCACACGCAATATCACTGCATATGGCAGTCGGTTTGTCATAACCGATGTCCACCATTTTCTGAATACCCACAACAAACGTACGGTTGACACAGCAAAAAGCATTCCATCTAACATTCATAGCTCACAGCATTGCTCAAGCACTAACTCAGAAGCTCGGCAAACAGAGCCGGAAAATGCTCGACCAAACATGGTGGAAATGCGCTAGCAAAGTCGTGTTCAGAATCAAACAGTCCTGATTCTGAATAGCCCTCCCGCATTCTGCCATTACTGGCCAGATAGTTGTGGCTGTTACACTAGTCTAGTTTGTTGTGTATTGTGAGGATATACCTCAACCTTCTCGACCATCTCGTTGTTGTTGTTTCTAATTTCCAAGGTATTAGATCCCTTGGCAAGAAATATCCGTTTCAGTTCCATGAAGAAGATTGAGTGAGTTGCCCAGGATAGAGCGGTATGAAGAAATTACTTGCAGGCCCTATGTAACGTATAACTGTACGAGAGGAATTATTATTAGATACAAGAGAAATATGAACACGTTCTTACTTAGTGTTAACCTTGCGAAGATACAAATATACATTCTTGGTTGGTGTTCAACCCTGGGAGCAACGTGAACAAATACTTTTGCATCTCTCAGACTGTCCAAACAGTTAGTCTCAGATTTAATTTCTACAATTATCAAAAAATTGGGATATTTTGAAAAGGTCTTGAGCAAAATTACCCATATATTCATGTGTTATTACTGAGCATCCGTCTTAATCTGTGTTATCTGGCAGACTCTGCACAGAAGTAGAACAAAATTAATTTGGAACAAGTTGAGGGATGGGTCTGTTCAGAATTTGACAATTCCTTGGGAGAGCAAAGAACCAAAGGATGTCTTTTTTTTATCCTGCAATCTGCAAAGAAAAACAAAAAGTATATACGAGTACCATTTTCAGCTATTTTACTGTTGAATCTGCTGTATTGGGAATTGAACAAGGTACTTTGGGACATAAATCCAACTTACTGTAACTGTACTACACAGATTTGCAATACTGTGGATAAATCTTAGATTTAAAAAAGACGTATAATATATATCCTCCGTTAGGGAAGTCGGTATAATGTTTTTTTAATAGACTAGGGATTTGAAAGGTCGATTTGCCAAAGTTGTTGCCACATCTTTATGTGCATAGTTTCTCTTCTTCCTGCACTTATTTTCTTGTAGCATCATTTACACTGACTTATTCTTCTCTGCTCCTTGTGGAATATAGAGCCTCAACTGTTGTTCATCACTTTTCCCAGTCTCTAACTGTTCTCTTTATGGCATCCCAGGATAGTACAGCATCCCTCAGTTCCTCAAGAAGACTCCGTCTCCAGGTCTGTTTAGGACCTTGCATTCTCCTTATGGTTTCCACTCACATGCTTGTCTAGTGACACTCGACTGTCTTGTCTTCTATAGGGTATGTCAGACACATCACCATTTACTCCTCTTAACCTGGGTCAACAAAGGTTCCTGTCCTGTTCTTATTCACAGGTCTGTGTTTGCAGCTCTGTCATATCTCAGTCTGAGAATACGCCGAAGACATCCATTGACAAAGGTCTAATTAAACAGATCAGTTTTAATTAACCTTCATTAATTCTTTCAGGGGTTGAAGTTTGATGTATTATCATCAACATTTGAAGAGAACTTGGATAAATCAAAGTACACCCCTTCAGAGTATGTTCTGGAAACTGCACGGTTAAAAACCCAAGAAGTTGCAGAAAAGTTGAGAGTTAGTGGGGTAAGTTTAACAAAATTAGCATAACCTTAAGATCATCTAATATAATTATCCTGTTAATAACAAATATTGTTCAATTGCACAAGCTTGGCAACACATTGATATCATTCCTGTACCTTTAGTTGCTTTGTTATTCAAGATAAATACCAGGCTAAGAGACTGCTGATCATGATACCAGTCTGCTGTGGAATGTCACTTACTTCCAAGTGCAGATGAGAATGAGGAGTTTTAATAGCCCCAGAGAAAGCAATGAACATGATCAATAAATAGACAGTGGACAAGTATTACAGGCTTACAGAAAATAGACAGTGGACAAATATTACAGGCTTACAGAAAATAGACAGTGTACAAGTATTACAGGCTTACAGAAAATAGACAGTGTACAAGTATTACAGGCTTACAGAAAATAGACAGTGTACAAGTATTACAGGCTTACAGAAAATAGACAGTGTACAAATATTACAGGCTTACAGAAAATAGACAGTGGACAAATATTACAGGCTTACAGAAAATAGACAGTGGACAAATATTACAGGCTTACAGAAAATAGACAGTGGACAAATATTACAGGCTTACAGAAAATAGACAGTGGACAAATATTACAGGCTTACAGAAAATAGACAGTGGACAAATATTACAGGCTTACAGAAAATAGACAGTGGACAAGTATTACAGGCTTACAGAAAATAGACAGTGGACAAATATTACAGGCTTACAGAAAATAGACAGTGTATTACAGGCTTACAGAAAATAGACAGTGGACAAATATTACAGGCTTACAGAAAATAGACAGTGGACAAATATTACAGGCTTACAGAAAATAGACAGTGGACAAATATTACAGGCTTACAGAAAATAGACAGTGGACAAGTATTACAGGCTTACAGAAAATAGACAGTGGACAAATATTACAGGCTTACAGAAAATAGACAGTGGACAAATATTACAGGCTTACAGAAAATAGACAGTGGACAAATATTACAGGCTTACAGAAAATAGACAGTGGACAAATATTACAGGCTTACAGAAAATAGACAGTGGACAAATATTACAGGCTTACAGAAAATAGACAGTGGACAAATATTACAGGCTTACAGAAAATAGACAGTGGACAAATATTACAGGCTTACAGAAAATAGACAGTGGACAAATATTACAGGCTTACAGAAAATAGACAGTGGACAAATATTACAGGCTTACAGAAAATAGACAGTGGACAATATTACAGGCTTACAGAAAATAGACAGTGACAAATATTACAGGCTTACAGAAAATAGACAGTGGACAAATATTACAGGCTTACAGAAAATAGACAGTGGACAATATTACAGGCTTACAGAAAATAGACAGTGGACAAATATTACAGGCTTACAGAAAATAGACAGTGGACAAATATTACAGGCTTACAGAAAATAGACAGTGGACAAATATTACAGGCTTACAGAAAATAGACAGTGGACAAATATTACAGGCTTACAGAAAATAGACAGTGGACAAATATTACAGGCTTACAGAAAATAGACAGTGGACAAATATTACAGGCTTACAGAAAATAGACAGTGGACAAATATTACAGGCTTACAGAAAATAGACAGTGGACAAATATTACAGGCTTACAGAAAATAGACAGTGGACAAATATTACAGGCTTACAGAAAATAGACAGTGGACAAGTATTACAGGCTTACAGAAAATAGACAGTGGACAAGTATTACAGGCTTACAGAAAATAGACAGTGGACAAATATTACAGGCTTACAGAAAATAGACAGTGGACAAATATTACAGGCTTACAGAAAATAGACAGTGGACAAATATTACAGGCTTACAGAAAATAGACAGTGGACAAATATTACAGGCTTACAGAAAATAGACAGTGGACAATATTACAGGCTTACAGAAAATAGACAGTGGACAAGTATTACAGGCTTACAGAAAATAGACAGTGGACAATTATTACAGGCTTACAGAAAATAGACAGTGGACAAATATTACAGGCTTACAGAAAATAGACAGTGGACAAGTATTACAGGCTTACAGAAAATAGACAGTGTACAAGTATTACAGGCTTACAGAAAATAGACAGTGGACAAATATTACAGGCTTACAGAAAATAGACAGTGGACAAATATTACAGGCTTACAGAAAATAGACAGTGGACAAATATTACAGGCTTACAGAAAATAGACAGTGGACAAGTATTACAGGCTTACAGAAAATAGACAGTGGACAAGTATTACAGGCTTACAGAAAATAGACAGTGGACAAATATTACAGGCTTACAGAAAATAGACAGTGGACAAATATTACAGGCTTACAGAAAATAGACAGTGGACAAGTATTACAGGCTTACAGAAAATAGACAGTGGACAAGTATTACAGGCTTACAGAAAATAGAACTAGTGTACAAATATTACAGGCTTACAGAAAATAGACAGTGGACAAGTATTACAGGCTTACAGAAAATAGACAGTGTACAAGTATTACAGGCTTACAGAAAATAGACAGTGGACAAGTATTACAGGCTTACAGAAAATAGACAGTGGACAAGTATTACAGGCTTACAGAAAATAGACAGTGGACAAGTATTACAGGCTTACAGAAAATAGACAGTGGACAAGTATTACAGGCTTACAGAAAATAGACAGTGGACAAGTATTACAGGCTTACAGAAAATAGACAGTGGACAAGTATTACAGGCTTACAGAAAATAGACAGTGGACAAGTATTACAGGCTTACAGAAAATAGACAGTGGACAAGTATTACAGGCTTACAGAAAATTAAAAACAGGTTACAGAGATTGACAGGCTTAGCTCAGAAAATAGACAGTGTACAAGTATTACAGGCTTACAGAAAATAGACAGTGTACAAGTATTACAGGCTTACAGAAAATAGACAGTGTACAAATATTACAGGCTTACAGAAAATAGACAGTGGACAAGTATTACAGGCTTACAGAAAATAGACAGTGGACAAGTATTACAGGCTTACAGAAAATAGACAGTGTACAAATATTACAGGCTTACAGAAAATAGACAGTGGACAAGTATTACAGGCTTACAGAAAATAGACAGTGGACAAGTATTACAGGCTTACAGAAAAACAAATTATTAAACACAGGTTTTTTGTTTTTTTTTTCGATCCAGAAGCACTTGAGCTGAAAGCTCTTCGGCTCAGTGTTATGGACATCGTAACCCTTCGGTTCGGTGCCATGAACACCGTAAATCTGGGAAACCTGTGGCTTTTCTGCCAGTCCGCGGAGTTGAACCCGCACTCACAGAGGACTTGTCACCCGTTGTCCAACGCGCTACGAACACGCTGGGCAGGCGGGCTAAACACATGATTAAAACCACATATCCTTACTTCTTATGGAACATATTGCTTAGCCCCACAATACAAGCATTTTTAAGAACACAACCATTGCACTAACTTCCTGGACTGGAGGTCTTGGTTCAGTTCGCAGTTGGAATGGGATTGTTCCTCCAACTGTAAGCTACTCTTCTTCTTGCCTTTGCCTGCTATTAATTCAGGCGCAGTCAGGGCGCATCTGTCTGATTTTTGTGTGAAGGCCTGCTTTGCTTATTATCAGTATCCTCCTCCATCAAGGTGTGCCTTCCCCAACTTCAGAGGTAGTAAGCTGCCTTCAGGTTGATCCATCCTTGCTTGGGTACTAGAATTAGTCTAGGATGTAAAAGTGGTCGGCATCATGTTGACCGACACCCTCATGTACCATTGGTCAAAGAAAATTACAAGCCTACCACCATTTCTCTCTCGAGAGAGAGAGATACCACATGGTATAAAAGCAGGAAAAAATTATCTATATCTCAACAATGCACCATTTTCTATCTACTTCTTATGAGGTTGGCAGTAATGCTGCTCCAGTTCCTTCCTTCCTTGCAGATATGTATTACTCTTAGTTTCATCCTATTGATTTATTTTATGCTGTTACATCATATAATTTCTCCCTTCACTGACTTTGTTTATCAGTGTTAAATATATTGGACTTCAGTGTCTACATGCTGCAGCAGAAGTCCTAAGTCAGACGGACAAGTACCTTTGAAGTAGGAGAAGGCACTCCTGTATGGCTTGGCACTGATAAGCAGAAAAGTAGGCCTTCACGCAGAAGTCATAGTCCTTGACTATGCCTGAATTCAGAAGAAGAAGATGATGATAGACAGGTCAGGTCCATCACTTGTCTAATAAACTTCATTCAAGATGGCTGCTGTATATCAAGATGAGAAAATGGTTAATTGGATGAAAGAAACAATTCTTCAAAGGCTGGCAAAATATTTCTCTAAAAAATTGTATAATCTTCTGCAAAAACCTTGCACAGAAATATCATCTAGTGCGAAAACATTGTTTTTTAATGCCTAAAAATCTGAAGAGTAAAAATTGCTGATGACAAAGATAATTCTTTGTAGAAAAGAATACATGTACCCAATTCCATACCTTCCTTTCCCATTTAACTGGGAACTTTTGTCTACAGTGTGTGTGGTAGGAACTACAGATATTCAACCAACATATATCTCCATCACATACTCAATAAAATATGGGCTACAGAGGTGATACCAAAAACATACTTGTGGAAGAGAACAGGATCAAGATGAATGCAGTTGGAGGTTACAGAGTAATGATAAATTGGACACATCCTCAGGAAACAATAGCACATCAGATGTACATTTGACTGAAATCCAAATAGGGTGGAAAAGAGCTAGGATGCTCTTAAGAATTTTCCCATAGCATTTTGACACAAAATATTTGATTTTCTTCTTTGAATATTTTATTACTTCCTTAAATTATGGATTGGAAATATTTCAGTTTTATTTTACTTTCCAGTCTCTGCCAGATCTTCTAATCGGAGCTGATACAGTTGTATCACAAGACAATGAAATATTTGAGAAGCCTTGTGACAAATCTGATGCAGTTCGAATCTTGTCCTGGTAGGTTCTACATATAGAATATGCAGATGAGTTCTGATTGTTTTATCCTGTGAGAATATGTTATAGAACAAGTTCTGTTTTTTCTTCTTTGTTTGTCTACATCTACCGCTTGTTAAGCTACTGTGTGTGGTCTGTATGGGATTTGCACTTTAGAACGTGAGTTTGTTGAGCCAATTAGATGGCCAGTCACCCGAGTGGTTACCGGGCCCAAATTTGGGGTGTAAAGAATAGAACTACTGTTACCTGCCATGCATGTCGTAAGAGGCGACTAAGGAGGTTTGGCTGAAATCGGATGCACATGTCCTAAACGTGTAGAAGTCTATGCGTTTAGGGCCTACCAAACCAATGTGCAACGTATACACGTTCTTGGCAAAGATCAAACATATCACAGAGTGATTAATATTGGTCATAAAGAACGAACGCAAAGGAGGAGAAGGAGGAGATGGCCAGCACATCTAGTTTCTACATGTTTTTTTATTTTATTGAAGTTTGATTTAAATTCCTTATATCTAATTGTATTTATTGAATGCTGTTGCAGCTTAAATGGTAAATCACACACTGTGTTCACTGGAGTTGTTATATTTGTGCCAGCACATTCAAAAGGTAAGTATGCATGGTTATAAGTAACATTACAAATGTAAGTGATTGATGTGCATTTTAATCAGTCTCCTTAACCAGTCTACTGAGAGTACTATCTTATACAATCTCAGATGGACCATGGGCTAGAACCAGACCAGTAGTAAAAAAACAGCGGATAGAATTGGGCTGTGTTCTCTTTAGTCTTCTTCTTTGCGTTCTTCTTTACAACCAATTTTAATCACTCTTTGTGATATGTTTGATCTTTGCCAAGAACATGTATACGTTGCACATTGGTTTGGTGGGCCCCTAAACGCATAGAACTTCTACATGTTTAGGACACATGCATCCAATTTCAGCCAAACCTCCTTAGTTGCCTCTTACGACATGCGTGGCAGTTAACAGTGGTTCTATTCTTTACACCCCAAATTTGGGCCCTGTAACCACTCAGGCGGTTCTCTTTAGTCAAACATTACTTGTCACCGTAGAATAGGAGTAGGTAATAAAGTTAATGTTGTCATTTACACAGATGTTTCCTGGTATATATTAATGATCTGCCACAAACTCTGCCCAGACATGTATCACACTCTCTCCATGCTGATGATCTAGCTGTGTGGTACACCTCCGAGTTTCTGGGTCCTGCCATCTTTAAACTCCAGGCCAGCCTGAACAGCGTCATAATGTGGGCAAGTAAATGGGGTCTAGAAATAAACCGGAGCAAAACTATAGCAACGCTTTTCTCATTGTCAACAAAGGAAGAACACTTCAGACTGAAATTTAACGATGATATCGTTCCCGTTCCCATACTCCAACCTTTTTGGGAGTTAAGCTTGACAGTCGTCTGACATGGAAACATCACATAATGGAAACAAACAGAAAGGCTATGAGGAAACAAAGTGTGATGCGGAAGCTGGCTGGAACTACCTGGGGAGCTGATATTCGAATCCTGAGTCAGGTGTACACTGGTGCAGTTAGACCGACCCTCGAATATGCATCATCGACATGGATATCAGCAGCCCATTCAAACAAATCGATACTGGAAAAACACAAAACAGGTGTCTGCGTACTATTTTGGGAGCCATGAAATCTACACCAATTGTAGAAATGGAAAAGGCAGCCAACATCCAGCCCTTGGAAGACAGAAGAAGGAGAAAAGTGATTCTACAGACTGAAAGGATCAAAAGAATGCCTCACCATCCACTGCATGAAAAATGGCGGCTAGAACAAAGAACAGACTAAAGCGCACAAGTCTAAACCACAAAGCAAAAGAAATAGAAAAGTCATACTTGGAACTACTAAATCATAATTCCATACCTGAAGAATTGCTTTTTGATCACTGGGAACCAGACTCAGTACCACTAAACTTCTCAACCTCCATCCCGAAATTATTAAGCAAAGATGCTGAGCCTAATCTAGTGAAAAAATCAATTACAATGGAACATCTCCATTACATGTTTCCAAAAGACAGCTGGATAAGAATTTACACAGATGGATCGGCAATGGAGGCAACCATGAATGGTGGAGCAGGAGTGTACATTAGGCACCCAGATGCTACCACTGTGTCTCTAGCGGCTCCTACTGGAAGAATATGTTCCAACTACAAAGCAGAACTCATAGCCCTTCTGATGGCAGCACAGCACATGAATAAGCTGCAAGCAGCTGCAAGCAAGATGGTATTTCTTACAGACTCATTGTCAGCTATACAAGCCCTGGAGGCTAAATCCACTGACAGCACAGTACAAAAACTACAAAGAGAACTTGCTCAGCTTTCAGAAAAGGCAGAAATTCACTTGCAGTGGATTCCATCTCACTGTGGCATTGCAGGCAATGAGAGTGCTGATGTCTTAGCTAAGGAGGGCAGTGCCAAAGAGCAAATTTACCAACCCTTGTCTTTTCAAGAGGTCAAAACCCTCATACAGAGAAAATCTGCAGTAGACTGGAAGACAAACACTGGATATGATTATGGAAAAGACTCCCTCAAAGACCTAAGCAGAACAGACCAGGTCATTATATTTCGACTACGCACCGGACACTGCAGACTCAACAAACACTTATACAGACTAGGAATAAGTCAAACAGCTCTCTGCCAGTGTCAGCAGGCAGAACAGACACCAGAGCATATCCTGCAAGACTGTCCTCTTCTGTGTGAGCTGAGAAGCAACATGTGGCCACACCCAGTCGACCTGAAAACTAAGCTTTGGGGAAACCTGACAGACCTGAAGCTGTCTGCCCAGTTTGTGGTCCACAGTAAATTAAGCGCATGACCAGAGATCGCTGAAGAAGAAGAAGAAGATTTACACAGATGGGTCAGAGATTCTGCACATGAGGAGCTCACTGCTCAAGTCAGCTGATGACGGAAGACAGTGTTGGTTTTGTTGTGACTACAAGCAGTCTCACTATAGAAATCATGGAAGTAACTAAAGTGATGTTCTGACTGCAGTCACAGATTTATATCCATGCATGCTTTCTCAGTGACTAAATGAGTATGCTCAGGAAGATTTGAACAGGCTGGGCTCAGAGATAATGATTGGAGACGCTAGGAGGTCTAAGCTGACAAAATTCGGTTTTTTATTTGTGTACGGGGAAATTAATGTACTGATAGGCTTGCAGGTATGGGTGCTGTAAAAAGAACATGCGAGCCATGGACCAGGATGATATTCTAAATTCCCTAAGGGAGAAAAGACCCTGTAAGTAATTAAAGTAATAGTGGTGAATCTACAACCCTGTGTAGACAATGTGTAATTCCAAACTGCTTAAATTACTGAATAGATTCAACTATTTTAGTGTCTTCATCCAACAGGCAGTCGTAAAGAGACAAAAGAACATCCCCCTTATCCATCTTCAACTCGCCAACAATCGATGCTGTTGATGCAAACCTTTCCATGATCTCATTGCCGCAAAAACCTGCATGCCCAGGACAGTAGATCCACATAAGCTTCTGGAGGTTAGAAACTTTGATAGATGACGTCCACACATACCGAAACCTTCCATTTTGGACCTTCTGAATCATCGACTGAGAGTCAGAAACAACAACAGCCCCTGTAAATGATGTCCCAGAGAGCCAATGAAGGCAGCGGTAACGACATCAACCTCCATCCTCATACTGGAAGTAATTGTCTCATATGCTCCACTTTGCTCTACAACAACTCTACCAAGCACATTGGCCAAAGATTCCTCAGCCTGACTTCTCAGCACAATGTCAAGACCCATCGGTATAAACATGAAGACAAATGTTTGTTGAAGACAAGTGCTCCAGAAGGTGCTGAAGGTTTATTATTATAATTATATGAATGAAGCATACCTGATACATATTCCATGTGAAGTACTTAATCTCTTTTCTGTAACTTAATATTCAGTTCTTCCAATGGGCACCACAGCACTAAATGCCAGCTATAGGTACACAGGCTTTGTGGAGAGTACTGATGTTTACATGCAAGAAATGAGTCCAGAAATTATACATTCTTACATTGAAACTGGAGAACCTATGTAAGTTTATAGTCATTTTTAGTATCTCTTTACTGTGATGCCTTTGTCTTTCTCTATAACCTGTGGCGCCATTGTCTCTCTCTAGTTTGTGATGTCTTTGTCTTTTTATCTAACCTGTGACGTCCTTGGCTTAGGGCAGCACCAAATGCAGGCTATTTTTCTCTGTATTGCATTCCAGCTGTGCTTCATTTCTTTTAGTTTCTGTTGTATTGTTCACCTTCAGGTTGTTTTATCTTCCATGTTTCGCTTGCCCTCTAGTGTCTATCTCAGTGCAGTTTTTGTGACAGAGTTAGCCTACATGCAAATCACATCTGCAGCATCTCTCTTTTGGATGACGATCTTTTAGTATGTCTCTAACTAACTGATTTTGATACCGACTTCACAACCAGAATGTGCCATGATTGTAGCTAGATATGGCCTGCACAGCAGCTGGACCAGGTACAGTACAAATGAGCACTTGATTTGGTGATGGACATAAATTCAGAACCAGTACAGGAGATGTGTAGATTGTGCTCTGAAATTGACAAATTTAGACAAAATGTTCTACAAGAAGTTGAAGTTGCTCTGAATGCAGTCAATTCATCTCTGAATTTTGTAGGTGCTTACACTTAATATCTTTTTAAACAAAAGCCTAAAGGTGAAAAATTTGCCAGATTGCACTAATGCCAAAGAATTTGCCTGATTGCACTGAATTTCCTCAATTGGCTCTGCCTTTGTCTGCAAAAATGGCATGCAATCTTTTTGATGGCATATGAAAATTTATTGTTTGACTGTATATATCTGCCATCCAAGAAGTCTGAATTTCTTTGCTTCTGTTGTATCATTGCTTAATAAAGACCTTCACCCTAGTGGTTACTGGGGCCCGCTAAGTGGTTACGGGCCCAAATTTGGGATGTAGAGAATAGAACCACTGTTACCTACCACGCATGTCGTAAGAGGCGACTAAGGAGGTTTGCCTGAATTCGGATGCACATGTCCGCTAGGAATGCTAACCTGAAACAAATGCTTGCAGAAAACGGATGCACCAGGCCGTAAGGCACATAACATGGTGCAACGACTCCTCACAAGGAGGAATGGGATAACGGATTCTGCAGTCGCCAATCTGCCTCAGAGATTTAACCATGCTGTAAGAATGTCAGACCTACCATCACGAGGGTGGCCAAAACTTTCTGTGGGAAGAGGTCGGCACAAGCGGGGAAGCAGAAATCATAGGAATCGTATCCTACAGAACTGCTCCCAGTATGCAGACTTGAGAAGAAAGAGGTGGCCCACTTATACTAGTGTCCAAGACAAACTGTATGGCGTGGCTGATAATCTGAAGCAGGCGGCTGCCTTTATTAGAGAACCCGAAATCCCAATCTAGTGAGAATGCAGAAGAAGATCTTTTGGTCAAAACGTCGCTGTATATTGTTTTTGAACATTGTAAAACTATAGTACTTTGTTTTTAGGTGTTTCTCTTTTGCTACATAGTTTTACTGCAGTCTTCCCGTATATCGATAAGACCTTATTTTACATAAACCACCTCTGCTTATTTTTACCCAGTTACCCCTTCATTTCCGTGAATCATTTCTATAAATAATTTATTTATATTATTCCAGGGATAAAGCTGGTGCCTATGGCATACAAGTAATCGGTGGAACATTAGTGGAAAAGATTCATGGTGATTTTTTCAATGTCATGGGCTTTCCTGTACCTCGGTTTTCCAAGGAGCTTTTAGCTATATATAAGAATAGCTAGATCACACTGATGTATTCATTTTGTTGGAATAAATCATTAATTTGTCAACTAATCAAGTGTTTTATTATTTCTTGTGATTGATTCTCTGTTTGTTGCCTTCTATTCAAAGTCTATTGCTAAAACTTATTTTCTATGGGTAAAATTTTGTTGGTGTCTGTAGATGAAGTGGTAGTGAGCTCGATCACAACCCAATCGTACCTGGTTCAAACTCTGCGGCGGGCAGTTTGGAAGTAAATTTGTTTTACTTGGATTTTTACGAATGGTAAAAATAGACCTCTTTGTTCAGAAAGCAATGTCAAACTACTGAACGTATAATGGTGCCTAGAAAATCTACGACTAGTTTACTGTGGTTGATGACGAAGTTCTGTAAAGGCTATGCCACGATTTTCATTTCAAAATTTTGTTTTGTATTGCTAAAATGTGTCTTCTGCTGCAGAAATCTAGTTGTGTATTACTTTGTCTTCTGTTGCTAAAATTTGTTTTCTGTTTGCTAAACCTTGTTTTCTGTTGCTAAAACTGCATTGCATATGCAGCAGACATGACACATGAATAATAGAGAATTCTTTCTTTATTGAATCCTGTTTGCCTCACAGTGTCAGGTCAATAAGAGATTTCTAAAACGGGCCCTTGTATGCGCTTGCATAGCGCCTTTGCTTTGTACCCATTGTATCGGAGCATCATTGCTCTTTGAGGTACACTGTCTGTTGGTAATCTGCTTATGTGGCGAACCATTTAATTTGTTGCTTCTTGATGAAGTCTAGACATTTACCCCCAAATATATACTTTAGTCTCCCACATGACATCCATTATGTAATCTTAGGTAAAGAGCTGTGATATCATAGTAGTTAGTACACTTGCTTCAAATGTGTGTGGTCCAATATTCAATTCCATAGTGAGAGTGGGTGTTTTTAAGAACATTATAGTGCCTCTTACTTGGGGATTGGAATTACAAGTACCCCTGAATTCAGAGTAAGTCGTCTGAATGGCGAGGAACACTGGTGATGAGGATCGCCAAATGTGGCGCTGCAACAACACAAAAGGAACTTGCGTAGCTGAGAATCATCGTACTGCAGAGAAAGCGAACTGCACGAAAAGAGACTCACATGTCCAACTTTGATCATGTATACCCCTGTGGTAGGGATTTTATTCCAGCATTGACTCTAGTCGCACACACACGTCTGAGGCGGTTGACGTCATCGCTTAGGATGGATAATTATTATTATTTCACACTAGGTAACTAGTACCGACCACATAACCATGTTCTCCACATTACAGCGAGTATGAAAATGTACCAATTAGATGTTACGTAACACATTCTTTGAAGTATAGCCACACACAGACAAATAAAGACGTTCTAGTAAAACTGTGGAAATGTAAAACAATATTACTGTGGAAATGTTAACCTCCTTAGAGGATTTTGGTATTTCAACCATTACAGATTTGTGCAATGATATATATAACACAGGATATATACCAAGAGACTTGAAGACATCAGTATTCATACCACTACCCAAAAGCCCAAAGCACAGGAGTGCACAGACTATAGGACAATTAGCCTGATGAGCCACATAACAAAATACTACTCAAGATCATACATGAAAGAATTAAAAACAAGATAGACATAGAAGTAGGAGAAGAACAGTTTGGCTTTAGAAAAAAACAGAGGAACAAGAGAGGCAATACTTTGTATAAGACTACTCGCTGACAAGTATATAGAAGTGCAAAAAGTATCTACTTGTGTTTCATCGATTATAGCAAAGCTTTGACAGAGTCCAACATGAAAAGCTAATCATATGTCTACAAGAAATAGGCCTAGATGGGGATGATATCAGACTAATAAGTAACATATACTGGGAACAGACAGCAATAATAAAATATGAAAATAGCTACTCTCCATACATAGACATAAAGAGAGGAATGAGACAAGGATGCATTCTGTCACCAAGCCTATTTAACATCTACACAGAGAAAATCTTCAAACAACTAGAGGGAATGCCAGGACTCAAGATCAATGGAAAAATAATAAATAACTTAAGATATGCAGATGACACAGTATTGGTAGCAGAAAATGAACAAGATCTACAAGAATTAGTGTACCAATTGGACAGAACTAGCAAGGAATATGGATTAGACATTAACATACAGAAAACAAAAACTATGGTAATCAACAAGGAAATGGAAAAACCTAAAATGAATATAAAAATACATGGAGAATTACTACATCAAGTAAAAGCTACTCCTATCTCGGTCAGATGATAACAGATGATGGCAGATGTATAACTGAAATTAAAAGAGAATAGGAATGGCCAAGGATAATTTCAATAGTATGAGAAAGTTACTGACATCCAAACAAATCACAAACAGGCTAAAAATTAGAATGATCAAATGCTATATATATCCTATATTAATGTATGGCTCGAAACATGGACAATGAACAAGCAGTTAGAAGACAGAATTGATGCATTTGAGATGTGGATATATAGAAGAATAGGCAGAGTTTCATGGACAGAAAAACAGACAAATAAACAAGTTTTAGGAAAACTAGGCATGAAGAAACAATTATTAAGAGAAATAAAATTCAGACAAGTAAAGTATTTTGGGCACATAAAAGGCATGACACCATGATAAAACATTTACTAGAGGGGAAGTTGAGGGAGGAAGAGCAAGAGGAAGACCGAGAGATAAGTGGGAGGAAACTTTAAGAAATGGACAGGTTACAGTCTGGCAGTGTGCAACACCAAGGCGAAAGACAGAGGATGCTGGAGATTCATTGCAGCCAACCTTCGATGTGGAGACGGCACCTGATGATGATGATGAGTAAAACTAGTAATGGTAACAGAATTACTACAGGAAACGAATCAAAGAAATACAATATTTCGGACTAAAAATCCACATAAGATAATGACAGAAAGTGAAGAGACAGAACCAGAGCCCATGTTGGATGAAGTGCGCCTGGCCATCAAAAGCCTGAAGAGAGGGAAGTCACCAGGGTGCGATGATATACCAGCGGAATTGATTCAAGCAAGCGGGGAGGCCAGTGTTCGGGTATATCATAAATTGTGCACAAAGGTATGGAATAGCTCCTCCTGGCCAAAGGAATGGAAAGATCAGTATTTATACCTATTCCAAAGAAGGGAAACATGAAACATTGGCTACAAGATATTAAAGAAACCATGACCATCGACGAAGTGGGTGAACTGGCAAGAGACGAGTGAATTTCAGATGTGCTGCAAAGAGAGCAACGTCCTATAAAGGATACTCACCTTGATGATGATGGTGATGAAAGAGACATGACACATTGCTCAAAACGTTATTAAACGGGAAAGTTGAAGGATGACGAGCAAAGAGAAGACAGAGATACAAGTGGGAGAGAAACATCAAAAGGTGGATCAATTGCAACATGAAAGAGTTCAAACGTCAAGACATGGGATATAGGATATCAATTGCAGTCAACCTTCGATTCGGAGACGGCATCTGTTGATGAGCAATTATTGATTACTTGTGCCGGTATTCTAGCAGTAACGATTACTTTGTGAAATTTATCGAGTACCCGAAACTATCGGAACTAGCTTCTTCTTCTTCCAACGCTCCATCTGCATATCGACCACTTGTTAAACCACTCTATGATTTTTATGTGATCTGAGCCTAAGAGTGATTGTACATTGTGCCAGTTATGCACATACAAGGAGACCAGCACATCCGATTTCTGCGACGCCTTTCATTTACTAGGGTAGCTTCCCTAGGCCCCAGTCGCAGTGTTACTATTCTTTGCTTCCCTTGCGAGCTCCCGCAACAGACGGGCGTTGGAACTTGCGAAACTTATCTAGATATCTGTCTTTCTGATATGAGATAAATATAATAGTGAAGAGGTTGGTACCAACAGGGAATTGAACAGAATTAACTGGAAATCCATGACAACCAACCTTACATGTGAGAACGGCACAAGCTGGTGACTTAGTAGTGAGTACGATGATGGAGGTTGAAGCCGTTACTGCTGCCCTTCACTGGTTCCATGGGACTCCGTTTACTGGGGCCGTTGTGGTATCTGATTCTCAGTCGATGCTTCAGAAGGTCCAAAATAGCAGGCTGTGGTATGAGTGGTTGTCTATCGAGATTTCTAACCTCCACAGGCTTACATTGATCTACTGCCCTGGGCACCCGAGTGTTTGCGGTAATGATAGAGTGGACATGCTTGCATCAACAGCATTGATTGTTGGAGAGTTGAAGATGGATAAAGGGGATGTTCTTAGATCTCTTCACGACTGCCTGTTGGATGAAGACACTAAAATATATTTTGAACCGATCCAGCGATTTACAAAGTTGTACAAGTAGAGCTGGATTCCTGAGGGGCAGACTGAAGACTGTTTGTAACAACAGGAACTGTCAGTATGAATACCATACCACATAGGTTGGGGAGACTGAACACATACGGGTCTGCCCAGAGCGCAATGACATCGGTTCAGTAACCAATAACTAGAACCTATTAGATACTTTAGATAGCCTTAGATAGAAAGCAAGTTGAATGCATTTGAAAATAGATGTCTGCGAAAAATAATGAATATAAAATGGAACGAATTCAGGAGAAGTGATGACATGTCTGGTCAACCACTAGTGACAACTGTTATAAGGAAGATAAGATGGAGATATGTTGGACACACCTTGAGGAGAGATGATCAAAGAATTCTTTGAAGGCACCCCACAAGAGATGCACAGAGCTCTCGTAGACATTCTGAGCAAACTGCCACCTCAGACTAAAGTGTACTGTGGACATGAATACACAGTTAACAATCTCAAGTTTGCAGCGACAGTTGAGCCACAAAATGCGGATCTGTCTGCAAGACTGGATTTGGCACAGAAGCAAAGAAGCAATGGTGAGCCCACTGTTCCGTCTACAATTAAAGATGAACTCCTTTTCAACCCTTTCATGAGAGTTAATGTGGCTACAGTTCAGAGTCATACTGGCGAGTCTGATCCTGTCATGGTCATGGGTGCGCTGAGAAATGAGAAGGACCATTTCAGAGCACAATAAAGATCCAATTAAATCTTGTGGCAAAGTTAATTAATTTGATTATTTATTCAGCACAGACACTGTTTTTGTCTTCCTTCTTTAGTGATATTATAGATTTCTGTTGTCACTTTGGTCATAATGTGAATAATTATAAGCAGTAACTAAATATTATTAACAATGCATTATACTTAGTGAAACAAAGAAAGACATTTTTTTAAAAATAGTCTGAATACGGTTTAGAGTTTAAAGGGTTACTACTTACAAGGAAGGTAATAAAATGGTAACCACCAGCAGGTAATATTGGATAGAAGTGGAACAGAGGATGTGAATATAGAACCGACCGAGTGGTTCCCGGGACCCAAATTTGGGGTGTAAAGAATAGAACCAATGTTATCTGCCACGCATGTAGAGGCGACAGAGGAGGTTTGGTTGAAATCGGATGCATGTGTCCTAAATATGTAGAAGTCAACCTGTTGCCTTGCAGGACGGCTGGGGACAGCCAAAGGCTAACGGAGAGCGAAACCAGTAAACGCTGGCTGAATCCGGACACATTGCCGAAGGATAAGCACCAGAGCTCCAAATGGCGCTGAAGATATGACAAAACCCACCCATGCTAAGGCTGCATGAATAAGATTTCTACATGAATGAATTTATGGAGAGATCTGGTACATAGGTCTTTTAGGGGATCGCACAAGAGAAAGAGAATACAGAACCAAGCGTGGCATATTTGTGCATTTAGAGCATCTTGTCACGTGACCACACCACTATTTTAACCTGGATTGGTATCAGTAATAGATCTTTGAGAAAGACTTAACGTTCAGCATTACTTTCATGCCACTGCTAATCAAATCTTACATTTGATCTTATACACACCTCATTCCTGTGGTTAGTAGCATCTCTAACTAAATGATTTTCATTTCTATACTTTGTATATGTTGTTTTTGGCTGAAATTGGATGCACATGTCCTAAACGTATAGCAGTCTATGCGTTTAGGAGTCTACCAAACCAATGTGCGACCCATACACGCTCTTGGCAAAGATCAAATATATAGAGTAATTAAAATTGGTCATGAAGAACGAACGCAAATAAGAAATGTTGTTTCTCTGAAGAATTTGTGTGCTAGTTTGTCCACATGTTTGTTTAATTATTTGGATTTATTTGGAGCTATATATAACCTAAACTATTTCATTAATTATACACTTGCTTCATTCAGAGATTTTCTTATCTGGTTATTGGTTATTGGTTATTGGTTACCAAACTGACGTCATTGCACTCGGGCAAACCCATAGGTGCTCAGTCTCCCCAACAGATATCGAAGAGTATGCATACTGATGGTTCCTGTGGCTCGCTGATTAAACACACCTCTCACTCTGCCTCTCAGGCATCCAGTTCGACTTGAACAAAGGGTAATTCCAAACTGCTTAAATCGCTTGATCGATTCAACATCGATTTTAGTGTCCTCATCCAACAGAGAGTCTCGAAGAGACCGAAGAATATCCCCTTATCCATCTTCAACTCCCCAACAATCGATGCTGTTGATGCAAGCCTGTCCGCCTCTCATTACCGTAAACACCCGCATGCCCAGGACAGTATATCCACGTAAGCCGCTGGAGGTTAGAAACTTCTATAGACGACATCCACTCATACCGAAACCTGCCCTTCTGGATCTTGTGAAGCATCGACTGAGAGTCAGATACAACAACTGCCCCAGTAAATGAAGTCCCAGAAATCCAATGGAGGGCAGCAGTAACGGCCTCAACCTCCATCCTCATACTAGAAGTAGTTGTCCTGTATGCCCCACTTCGCTCTGCAACAACCCTACCATGCGCATTAGCCAAGAAACCCCAGCCGGATTTCTCACCACGTTGAACCGACCCATCGGTATATACAACAACATCATCATCCCTTGCATTATCTTCTATCAGCTGCTTAACTGCGAGATCAGCCTTCATGTTGCCCCAATCTCTACATTCTCTTCCAAGAGTAATGATAACGTTGAGATAGTTGATCATGCTTCCATCTGTTGGGATCCATTCTTCCCTTTTGGTAGAGTCGCAACCGTAGTCACCTGGCCAATCGTTCTCTCAGCCTGGGCCATCCACGACATGCCACGCTTGATTCTCGTGCCCTTAACATCATTAGTGTTCCTGTGAAGTGGATGTCTCTTATCCGAAGTAACCCGCATATATGCCTTGGTTTGGGCGATTGCATGACGGGGCGTAGTGACAGAAGGCCAAGCATATATCTCATCTTCACAATGGGGTATCTCTAGTGCAGCCCAGAACTATACGCATACCTTCATTCTGAACCCGTTCAAGTCGTTCAAGCCGTCATATCAAAGCAATAGTCAGCATTCATAATTTGTTTTATTATTATTATAATTTAATAGTCATTTATATGTCCTCTTTCTCTTATGAAATCATATTGTACATTGAAAATCTGGCCAGTAATGGCGGAATGCGGGAGGCCATTCAGAGTCAGAACTGTTTGATTCTGAACACGACTTTGCTAGCGCATTTTCGCCATGTTTGGTTGGGTATTTTCCGGTTTCCTTTGCCGAGCTACTGAGTTAGTGCTTGAGCAACGCTGTGAGCTATGACTGTTACATGGAATGCTTTTGCTGTGTCAACCGTGCGTTTATTGTGTGTATTCAGAAAATAGTGGACATCGGTTATGACAAACAAGCTCAATCTGCCGCATGCAGTTATATTGCGGGTGCAGAAAGCTGGATTTTGTCGTGATTGATGTTCCTTCGACAAGAATTGCAATTCAAGTGATGAACAGTTTTGTGTTGCTACATTAGCGACGGCCATATGCATTTTATGCGGTGCAGGTTGCTTTTGTGGCGGTACGCGGCTGTTTCATTCTGGAATTAGTTCACACATGAGACATTTCACAGTTGTTAGCATTTCGTGTGATTTTCATTGGCACAGGAACAGAGCAATTATGGGGTGACCCGTTGCAGTGAAGTTGGAACCGTACTTATGAACTATGAACTATTATGATCAAAGAATATCAAAGCAGGCATTGAAGTGGGATGCAAAGGGTTCAAGAAAGAGAGGTCGACCTAAGGAGACCTGAAACGAACTTTGCTGAGAGAGGCAGGAAATATCGGTCTCAGTTCCATGGAGGAGATTGAGCGAGTTGCCCAGGATAGAGCGGTATGGAGAAATTACTTGCAGGCCCAATGTAACGTATAACGGTACGAGATGAATTATTATTATTAGATACTTTCGGAACCAGACAGTAATAGGTATTCGAGTAACGAACAGTTTGAACATCACGATTTACTACTGCTGACAAAATGGCAGACAGCGGTGAACATACAACGCAAGAATTGGAAGATAGAGAAGAACGTGAACACTTTGCCAGAGTTGTTAGTTCTTTTAAGTTTTACAAGTAAGACTCTTTATCAAGTATATTATATTTTTTGTTCTGTGCCACAAGTCAGTTCTGACGGCCCTATGACCAATCAAGTCTGACACCGGCCCATGCCAGAACATCGCTGTTTTAGTTTTAGTTTTAGTGCCAGTAGTAACTTACTTTAAAGTTTATCAAAACACAGTTTACTTCAGCACTATTTATTTAGTAATTTACACTGTATGCTATGCAGTAAAAAAAATAATTTAATAATAGTCCTAAGTCCACTGGTCAATTGATATTATTGCAATCATTGACTGAGTAAATCAAAACTAATAAAAACAAAGAATTAAAAAAGCAGTTCTGAGTTCATATAATAACTAGACTAGTAGGAGTAGTTAGAGTTGCATGCATCGCGATCATCATCATGCGAGGGAGGAGGTGTACAAACGACCAAACGTTTTCATAAAAACTTTGAAATTGTGAAACAAAAAAAAAAAAACTTTTTTTGCTTTTTATTAACCATGTCAACCACTCTTCTCCTTACTACCACCATGTCAGTGTTTGTTTGTTCCCCCTAAACGACGAACGATGTAATGTTCAATGTTGCGCCCCGTAAAATTGTGCCTCTACCTACGGCATGGAATGTCGGACATCCTAATTCGGCCAAGAGTATACATATTATGCAACGACAGGACACATTTGTACCGTCGACTAACAATCAATAGCTTACCGAAAGATTTTACAAACAGAAAATGTGAGAAAACTACCAGTAAAGTTGGTTGGTAGAGTAACTGACATCACAGAAACTAGAAGCAGCAGTATATAATGATTCAGGTAGTAGTGTCACTTGGAGCGTTGCATAAATCCCAACCCTCCTAAAAAGGGCCCCCTGTCTCTTGTAAGCTCCCGGTCTCTTCTACGTCATGTTAAAGGTTTCTTTGATGTCCTGCTGCCACCTTCGTCTTGGTTGTCCGTTGCCTCGTTTTCCAGGAACCACGCCTTTCATTACCTTTCCAGACCGCTTTGGCATTTAATGTGGCCAAAATATTTCATCTTCTGGGACATGATGTTATTTATGAGCCAATGCTCCTTGATATCTAGGTCTTGTAGGATGTCTTTATTTCTGATAGAAAACCTGATCTTATCCAACAATTTTATTTCTCTGCCGAGTTCCTGGTCTTATCCAACATTTTATTGTTTCCTACAGAATCTACAGCCTGAGAAGGTTACACATAAACAAAGTGTCATATGTCCAGTTAAGTGACCAGCACAAAAACCGAGTGATGGGCTATATGGACAATCTGGAGATGATTCAGACATGTATACTACACAACTATGAAGTTATTAAACTTATGCTTCAAGTTGCCAGTTGTTTCTGAACAAGGAGGAATGTATTACAGATACTGTAAGTATGTTATGTCTTTTGTGTTTAGACGATCAGTGGGGATTCACTTTGTTAAGATTATTGGAAAATAGAGTTTAGCCTCGTTAGGTTCAGTGTGAAATGAAGTTGAACCTTGTTTCAATCAATATCATGTGAGGTTGAATCCTGTTGGAATCAATTTGAACTAAGGTTGAACATTGTTTTGATCAGTGTGAAGTGAGGTTGAACCTTGTTTCAATGGGCTCAACATTCTCAGTGAAAACCACACAGATCACAAAGAGGGGTTAGCTTGTTTGTTAAGAGGAAATGCAAACAAACAACATACTCTCTATTTTCTCCTATAAGTGAGTATGGAAATGGTGGGGCACAGACAGATATGCTGTAATCAGCTACAGTAATAGAACCAGTCTGCTGTCATTGCATCATATCAGAAATATTTTATTCAACACACAACTGATGGGACAAATTGTTTGTGTCTCCCCAAGGCATTATGAGCTTTTATTCTGTATTGTTTTCCAGTTGGAAGTATGGAATCCACCTCTGAATTTGTGAGGTCCAAATTTCAGCATGACCAACCTTTTATACTGTCAGGGGAACGAGGTATTTCTTTGACTAACAGACAATGCTGGTAAGCATTATTAGGGAAAAAGATTGCATGGCATTGACCTACATCAGCCTTTGAAATGTTTGTCTGGTGCGTGAGAAAATCTCATACTGTGTTAAACTGTACTTGCACCACTGCCTCCTCCTATAGGTAACTTTCCTGTTGCAGGCGGGAATCATTGTAGTCTGTTTCCAGCGTCATCATGAGGGGGAGTAGAATCTTGGTCAGTGTTGGATCCATGAGTCTTGCACTGAATTGACACCTTATTCATTCATTGCACCCATGACTTTGGTGCTTAGTCCATTTTAACTTTCTGAAAGTGTCAGCAAATGAGTACTTACACAGTAGCTCCAGCAACGTTTGGTATTATCCCTAAATTCAGTAAGTCTAAATACCCATTTTTGGCTAGGTGGGTTGGGGAATTGACCTAACTGGGATTGTAACACGATTTGAGTAAATTGACCACTGTTCTATGCCCACTCATCAAAAAGAGAGAAATCTTTCTAAAGTAACATTAGACCACCCGACCAGAAAATTATCCCCAGGACAAACTCTCATCCAGGAAATGAACAGGCTGGCCTCTTGGAAATAAGGGCAGTCCTCAAATCGATAACAAATAGCATGTCACATATAATGAATTAAAACCATTTAAAAAATGGTAGAACCAGATCTATCACTGCGGGGCAGAAGACCCCAATCGCCAGATGTGATGCAAAGAATAAATGATTATCATCAAACTCCAGACAAGACACAACAAATTAAGAAATCATGTAAACAGAAATCTGAAAATTGGTGAGACAGACTTTTGTACTTATGGACTCAGCCCCAGGGCTTAGCATGCATCCTTCATATATGCCATCTCTACGGGAAAGACAAAGAAAAAAGTATGGTCAATCGGGAGGTACTACTTCTGTACCTGGGGATGCTGCAAATGACCATAAAACAAATCATACAGTTCATTATGCTGTCGGTTCAGTGATCTGATGACTGATAAAGAATCATATTGTAGAAAAATATTTGTGTAGTTGGGTAACTCTTAAAAGGGTAAAGAAGTTCTTTGTGTTTATTTTCATCTATTTTTTTGTCTAGATAAAATGACTAATTCATGTGTTCATATTTGGTGGATATTTTGAAGGATTTTGAAAGAGCAAAGAAGTTGGACTGTGCACCGCCAACAGGAGAAGAAATGGATAAGGTTAAAACTACCTTGAAGCAGATCATGAGAGACTGGAGCGAGGATGGTAGAGCAGAGCGAGAGGCATGCTATCAACCAGTTATGCATGCTGTGTTGACAAGGCTTGGGTAAGTGTGAACTAGATTGTAACCAAGATGGTTGGAAGGTATGCTTTCAACCAGTTATGTTCACAGTGTTGACAAGGCTTGGGTAAAATGTGAACACAGTGGATCATATATTCTAATCGCTTTTGGTGCAGGGGCCGAAGGGAAGCAAAGAATAGTACCACTGTGACCTACAAGGCATGTCTTAAGGGGTGACTGATGTAGGACTTAGGGAAACTACCTAGTAAATAAAAAGCAGCGCAGAAATTAAATGTCTTGTAGGCGCATAACTGGCACAACGTCAATCACTCTTAGGCTCAGATCATATACAAAACATGCAGAGTGGTTAACTAGTGAGTCGATATGAGTTGAAGAAGATATATTCTAGTGACATTGTTAGTTGTAGCTTTCATTAAACGAAATGCAGGATTTGTGAGAATTTGTTTTGCATATAAGTTTGTACACAATAAAACTGCATTTACTACCCAGCATTTATCTAGTACTAAATTAGACTGGGTTGATCTGATAGTGGTTCATGTCGAGAAAAATTCCACTGCAACTGGGAATGAAACTGAGACCACCAGTCTAGGAAGCAAGTTCCTTATTGGTTACTGAACCGATTTCATTACACTCTGGGCAGACCCATAGGTGCCCGCTCAGTCCCCCAACAGATGTAGAAAGTATGCCCTACTATGCCCCCCGTGGCTCGCTGGTTATGTATACTCCTCACTCTGTCCCCCAGACATCAGTTCTACTTGTACAAGGTAACTCCAAACTGCTTAAATTGCTGGATCGATTCAACATCTATTTTAGTGTCCTCATCCCAACAGGCAGTCCTGAAGAGACCAAAAGAACATCCCCTTATCAATCTTCAACTCCTTGACAATCAATGCTGTTGATCAAACATGCTCTCTTTCACAAGTGCCTAACCAATATGCTAGTGGGCATATTACTATATTATATTATAATTTATAAAAGGGTTTTTGTTATGAAGAAATGAATGAGTAAAAGGGGCTCTGTGACTAAGGGTTACGCCTTTGCCTTGCTTCCAGAGTCGTGGGTTTGAATCCAGACTGTAGCTCTGTTCAGTGCATTTTATCAGATACCCCTAAATTGTGGGTTTGGGAAATCCCGGTTTGTGCTATGTGCAATAAAATATATATGTTCAGATGTGTAGATATTGTTGTGTTGATAAGTATTTTGTTTGTTCACCAGTTCTTTAAACCATCTGATGTCAAGATCTTAGTACCTGGTGCTGGTATGGGCAGATTGGTGTTTGAGTTTGCACGATTAGGTTACTCATGCCAGGGAAATGAATGGAGTCTGCATATGCTTCTAGCATCTAATTTTGTTTTAAACAGGTAATTTGTTTTGTTTGTTATTATATGATTTCAATATTTGAATGTTAGCATCTGTTAGATGGAGGATCATTGGCAGTGCTTTACTGTGACAACTTCTGAGTTTGCGCTTGTCTCTCCTGCCTTTCAGCTCATTCCAAGTCTCTTGTTATTGTAAATTTTGTGTTGTGTTCGAGCCAAAAACAAGGATGAGGTGTATTCTTTATTTATGCTTAGTCATATTGGGAATGTGCCTTGACCATTTTTGAAACCCTCTGACCCTACTGTTTCATCCAAAGGAAAGACAAAGTCCATATTTTTGGAATCGAGCAGGGATGTCATAAGATGGGAATGGAATAAAACATAACCATCAACTGCTTTAGGGGCCCTCCCCCAGGTTTGTGGTCAAGGTTTACTCCCATAGCATTCTACATGCCGTACTGACCCACAAGGCAGTGGGATTTTTATCAGGATTTTCTACCCTAACCTTTACTCTCTTGAGCCTTCTCCACAAGGCAGTGGGTTTAACAGTTGCAGATGGTACCGTCTACTGTCAAACAGTAGCAGATGAAACATCTTATCTGACCTCTTTATTAGTTTATAATACTCTACAAAAGGATCATCTCTTTTTTTTACTTTCTGCTCCCAATGGAACATAGGGCTGCAACTTATCACCAACATTTATATGAGTTTTTTTAATACAGAGTTCCTAATGAAACTTCATACTGGGGTGGTTCCTAAAACTATGTTAGTTTTTCATTGCAGTTTCTGTAACACAGACATTTTGATAGATTTGATTTGTTAGTCTCCATCCCCATGTTCCAGAATTCAGATATCAGGAAATATTTTCACAGAAGATGGTAAAATGGACAAAAAATCAAGACTAGATGTCAAAAAACCAATGCCGTGACATGCCGACTGTGCCCACTGTTCAAACACTTAAACATAGACATGGGAGTGACGACAACGATAAATTGCATATTTCTACCAACTCTCTGTTATCAATGTCAAACATGCTCCTAACTAAATTCCCGGAAAGAAAGATCACACAAATGTGAAATGAACTGTTTAAGAAAAGCTGCCAATGTTACAAGGCGGGATAGAATGAGAACATTAGAAATGTTGTTGGTATAACACCATACATCCAACATATTAGAAGATAACAAATAAAATGGTTCGGTCACCTAATAAGAATGAAACCAGATCTACTATCATCTTGCGCCTATAACAACTGGCCACCCGGACACAGAGTCCTAGGAAGACCAAGCATCCGATGGATAGCAATATCACAGATATCCTGCGACATCAAAGACTAACAACTACAGATGCAACACACCTGGCACAGGATGAAAAACTGAAACTCCCCACAATGCTTCACGGCACATGTGGATAACACAAGACAAGTCCTAGTCCAACCGCAGATAACCTGGGACCATATTGTCCAATAGAACACATATTTATGCAGATGGGTTACTGATAAGATTTTATCAACATAACTCTTCACTCTATAGTACCACATCTACTGGGTTATGCTGTAGCGCATAGTGCCAGATCTGATTGTTCATAAGTGAAGCTATTAGAACTGACTCATACCCATAATAAAGATTGAGACACTTGATTCTGTTTTTGAACCCACTCAAAAGAAGAACAAACCTGTGACTGCATATGAAGTTTAAAAAGGATGTTAAAATGTCATATTTCAGATGTTGGAGTCGATTTGTTCCAGAAAATTATTTGATATCTTTATATGGCACCTTGCGACCTCATGGACTCAATACACTACATCCCTTTGTTTCTTAATACTGTCTCTTCTCATGCTCCATAATATTTTTCATGCTCCATAATATATGTTTAATGTAAATATGATATGTATATGTTTGATTATTATTGTTTTATCTTCTTTTTTCCATTTCTAGTCATATTTTCATTTTAGTGTCGTTAGGGATTTATTGTCAAATTGTATATGTTATGTCTGCCGTATAAGAAATCTGAATTTCTTCACTTCTGATGTATCTTTTGCTTGATAAAGGCCTTTTGGTTGAAGCATCGCTGTATACTGTTTTTGTACTTGATAAAACTACAGTACTTTGTTTTGATATTTTTCACCATTGCTACAATTTTACTGCACTTTTGCCTTCTATGGATAATATTTCAGATGCCAGGAAAGAAACTCAATGATCATTTATCCTTGGGTTCATCAGTACACAAACAATCTGGCAACTAAGGACCAGACCAGACGTGTTATGTTTCCTGATATATCCCCATTACAAGTAGGCTCTGATGCTGATTTTTCTATGGTGGCTGGAGACTTTACTAAAATATACACAGAACCAAGTAAATATTTCATGTTTTTATTTGGATGCTTTTGTTTTGTAGAACTGCCATGAGAAACAAGTTTCGATTTTTATTCTTCTTCTTCTTTGTGTTCGTTCTTTACGACCAATTTTAATCACTCTTGTGATATGTTTGATCTTTGCCAAGAACGTGTATCAGTTGACATTGTTTTGTAAGCCCCTAAGCGCATAGACTTCTACATGTTTAGGACACATGCATCCTATTTCAGCCAAACCTCCTTAGTCGCCTCTTTCGACATGCATGGCAGGTAACAGTGGTTCTATTCTTTACACCCCAAATTTGGGCGGTAACCACTCGGGCGGATTTTGTTCTAGAAATTCTTTCGTTTCCTGAAGATCTGGAGAATGTCATGTACCTTTCTCTGACAATATTGCATAAATATTTGAAATAACCAGCGACCTGAATGTGGGAGAAAACTAATTTATTTTAATATTTTCTGCTAGTTTTCTCAGTGAATGTCTTTATTTATCATTCTGTTTGGTTTATATCCTACTTGACTAAGAAAAAAAGGTGGGGAGCAAAGGACCCTTTTATACCTGACGATATCAGTAGCTCACTTAGTAATGTCCCTTTGTTGCGCTTAGATACCATTTGTTTACATTCTGGGCAAGATTACTGAAATGGCGACTTTTTGGTCGTTTCATATATTACTTTAAATTCATTATTGTTAATGTAAAAACACTATTACGTTAAAATATAATCAATTTTCATATGTAGCTCTTGAATTTTGTGCAGTATCACTGTGTTATATCGCCCGAGTGGTTACCGGGGCCCAAATTTGGGGTGTACAGAATAGAACCATTTACCTGCCATACATATCGTAAGAAGCGACTAAGGAGGTTTGGCTGAAATCGGATGCATGTGTCGTAGCGTGTGAATCTATGCGTTTAGGGCCTACCAAACCATTGTGCAACGTATACATGTTCTTGGCAAAGATCAAACATATCACAAGGAGTGATTAAAATTGGTCGTAAAAGAAGCATAAAGAAGAAGAAGAAGACTGTGTATATAATATAATTATGAAGTTATATCTCTATGAACTAGTCACATTCTAACTAGCTAACGATGTGCAAATTACACTGATGGGATATGTTGTTAATCTTCATTGCAGTAGAAATATCACGCTACAAAAATATCGTTTGGTTTTTGACAAGGTAACACATTACTGATACTAAAAATATTTGTTTAAATCTGATTATTAGAAATAATAGTAGTTCATGGTGTAGTTCACTATGTCTGGTCATTTATAATAGCTTAAAACTGTCAAAGACAAAGAGATATTTATAAAATTACTATTAAATTGCATATATATTAACATATCTCAACATACCAAAATGTTATATATATTTAAATCACAATAACATAAATTTACACATCTATTTCCATAAATGCATAAGGATCTAGTTTACTTCTTCATGAACTATATAATGTTTAACATAATTAATTTATACTTTCACAATAATACTTTCATTTTTAAATATACTGCTAATGGTAGTTCAAACAAAAATGCATATCTCCAAAAACTGACAATACACATTTGTATTATAATTATAGTTTTACTAGCCCACATTAGTCATGATTAAGTAGCCTACAATTTTAATTCATAGCTTACTCATACATACTTGCTAATACATACTTACTGACATGTAGAATACTTACCTAAGACATCTCACAAACAAAATTACACATATATATATAATTTTTCAAAATTTTTAAAAAGAAAGCAGACAACACACAAAAAGCGGGGAAAATTACAGCCCAGAGGTCTGCTGTTGTTTAAACTTTAGGGTTTTTTTCACGGAACTTGTGTATTTACAGTTGGAAAATTTTGTGACTGGGGTTTTATAAAAAAATTGTAATTTGTAGTTTTTTTCTTATACCCCCAACTTTTTCTATCCAGCTACCATTGAATGTACAACTTCTCCTCCCTGTTCTCCTAAAAAGCCCAAACCAAAACCATTAAGTCGGGATCCAGTTTGCACAGTGATGTTCTAGTATGTTTGTTTTGGAATTTTTTTTGTCTGTATATTGTCATGTAATCTTGTATTCAATTGTATTTCGGGAAAACTGTGTCAGCATGGATTGGTCTACTGTGTGAGATATAATTGTGAACTTTTTCAAATGCTGTATTTAATGAATTAAAAATGTCTCTTGTGATCAATGCAAATATTTATTATATCCTGATTCTGTGTGTACAATTGTTTTAGGGTTTATGACATCTTCTGTGAATCTTTATAGACTTTACATGTTAAGTATTTATGACAGGGGTTACCAACAAAAGCTCAAATATGATATGCCTGTGGGGGTTTTTTGGTTTTTTGTCTAATACTTTATCTAAATATGAACACACTGGACCGGACCTACCACAGTGCTACCGCCTGATATGTTTTTTTTTGTGTTTTTTTAATCTTAGTATTGCATTTTATTTTTCCCCCTCATTTTCCAAAAAATTATAAACTGCTTTTGTAACTTGTTTATTACTAATTTGAACATATCTCCCTTTTGATGCTAATTATTACCATATTATTTTAAATATTGTATGGTGTTTGAACTAGTGTGTTCTTTTTCTATGTTTTCCATGATATCTCTGTTATTCTGTCATTGCTTTTTCTAGTAATGTGGGTGTTTATGAACAATACCTAAAAAAATGTGAAGGAAAAGGAGGAGCAACTTTGTCAATATCAATTTTTAAAAAATTGGAGCATGCAAGCAGAAATAAAATTTTTGCTGTTACTTATATTTTTATATATAATTTTTTTTTGGATATGGATGAATTGAAGTCACATAACTTGACTGCATAAACAGCATTTAGTTAAGAAAATTTTATTTCAATCCTAATAATATGTTCTATTTTTTTTTTTGACTTATAACTTACTATCATAATGTTACAGTTCCTAATTAGATCCCCAAAACATAATATATCGGTCATTGATAATATTCAGATAGTCTTCTTCGTCAATGGATGATTCTATATAGTAAATTCAGTTTGGGAATTTATAATACTAAACTTGATAACCGATAAAAAAATCAACCCCAGCAGTAATACAACAAACAGATTTTTGAAATTATGCTTAGAATTACCGTTTATCGCTCTGTAAATAACAAAACTATTTTTAAAAGGGTCAGAGAAACATGACTTTAAAAGTAGTCGGGAAAGTAACATCGAAAAAAAACAGGGTTGTCGCCAAAGCGATCAAAATTTTTAAAATTTAAGATAAGCCCTGACAATAAAACTTGCACACAAGAGAGGGGAATCATTCTATTTTGAAAATGTATGATTAAATAAATTTAATTCGTATTGATCTTATGAAAATTTTTTTAAGTAGATGTACCAAAAAAGTAGGGGTGTACAAAATAATTCGGTGACCAGTAAATGTTTTTATATGTAGTTTTCCCTTATGAAATGTTTGAAAAAACATAAAAAAATTTTATTCATGCAATGTGAAATTTTTAAATTTAAAAAAAATTTCCCAGATTTTCAAAAAAACGACATACAAGTATACCAACCTGATTTCTTTTAAAAGTTTCACCGATTCACAAAAAATTTTCAAAATGGATGCTATTATGAACTTTTTTTTCATTACCCAGCTTTCCCAATGCGAAAAAAGAATGTCTTGTATTTTAAAAAAGGCGCTATCACAATGTAAATGTGACACCGTGTATAACTAAAGGGTATATTGGATAATAGGGTTTTTAGGCCTATATTTTGTTTTGGGCCCGTTCCCCCAACAGACCATGGGGTCAAATAATGGGCCCCCTTTTTTTCCCAGTGTTTTTCCGAAACGACAAATTTTCCCCGCGTCCACCCCGTTACTGCGGCTCACTTGCCCGTTTTAAGATGCAAATTTTTTTGTATCTTTTTAAAAATTGTTAATCATATATATATATATATACACCACATACATCATGAGTGTATTTTGGGCCAAGTCATGAAATTCTGATGTTTAATTGTCACCCGATTCCTGGAATGCTGTAGTAACAGTTTTCTTCCTAGACACAACCAAAAATCATTGAAACCCTTTGGGAAAAATCTTTTAAACATTCTTATAAGGGTATCTTAACTTGGGTAAGTCTCAAAGGGGGAGAGAGAGATTTTTTATTAGTTTTAGGGAAAGGGAAAGCCCTGCCCAAATAATGTAAAATCCTTTTCCCCTCACCTACCAGAAAAATAGTCATGACTACATATCATCCTCTACAGAATGTGAAAAGGGGAAACCCCAAACAAATGTTACATTTGATTGATAGGGCCATCATCATTGTACTTTGGTCAGTAACGATGGGTGTTCCAACCCCTTTCTTATACGAAAAATTTTCCCCGCGGCAATGCACAAACTCTGTAGCACCGGTGAGGGTCTCAGCGGCAGTGCACAAACTCTTTGTACCCGGGGAGGGGCTCAGCGGCAGTGCCCCAAACTATGTAGCAACCGGGGAGGTCTCAGTGGAACAAAACTATGGGACCGGGGGGAGTCTCAGTGGCAATGGGGAAAAAAATCGGGCACCTTTAGGGGCTCAGCGGAAAGCACAAAATCTGGCACCGGTGAGAGTCCCCAGTGTTATTTAGAAGATGATGAAAATATTTCCAGCCTGCTCTTTCCCCCAATTTTTAAAATACCAATTTTTTTAAGTTCTTGAACATGGGATCTATGTTTTTGTTCGATCTCCCAAAAGGACAGGAACTTTATTTACCCACACTGAATTAGAAATCTCTGGAAAAAAATATCCAGATGGCTCCACAGGGAGCGGGCCGTTACCTTTGGAACGAGGGGGCAATAATTTAAATTTTTAAACCACAGAGACCTAAAAATGTTACATTTTTCATGACCCTTTAAACTAACCCTTTTTCTCCGTAATTTTTTTTTTATCTTCAGAAGCATTTATAATACAATATATATACTGAATGGGCTATTTTAAATGCTTTGTGTTATCTGCAGAAGCATTTATAATGAATATATATACTGAATGGGCAGTATAGTAGCTTTTTGTTATTTTGCCCGAAGCATTTAAAAAAGCAAAAAATATACTGAATGGGCCCCGTATAGTACAATGATTTTCTCGATAGAGTTTTCAGATGCTGGATTTTTTTTGGTTTATACCCGGATAAAAGGGGCTTGTTTTTGCTATGCGGGACATTTCTATGTTCCCGCAAATTTCTCGGGGGAGGGCTCTCTCTAACCAGCATAGAACTTCCAATTCTGACAGGGTGAAACTTGTCTTAACTTTCCCCCCTCATAGTTGCCTTGTGGGGAAAATCTTATTCCCTCATCTCTCCATTCTTCAGTCCAATCCTGAGACACGTTCAATCTTCCAACACTATCCTTTGGGGGGGCAACCCGACGGGGCAGAAGCCTTAAGGATATGTTGGGCCGTCGCTCAAGCCTAATATCCCAAATCATTTTGGCACCATCCAGTGTGGCCCTCGGGGCAACCACTTGTGCTTAGGAAACAGACCAAAGGTGTCTTTTTTCCAAAACCCGTTTGTTGTTGAAGACAGTTTCGCGTGCGAACCCCTTAATTTTCTATGCCATTTCGCAAAAACTGAACAAAAGGCCCCCATATTGGGGGAAAACCCCAGGGGGACTCAGTGACCCATTCGCCCAACACTTCTTTTGGGGCGCCAATGCCTGTGAACCCCGTAGCTACCCATTTCAATGATACTGGCCATTCAGGAAGGGTTTTGGTGTCCAAAAGGTAACAGCCATCCGATCATGTTCCTCTTTATCGAAATCGATTTGGGGTGGAGAATCGGGTTTATTTTTTTGTATGGTACCTTAACCCCCCGGGGTCAACGTATTACATTCTTATCTTCTTTGTACTTTCTCTTCCCATGCTTTTAACTAAAAAAGGGGATTTTTGCATGTATTCAAGTTATATATTTAAAAGATGTTTCATTGTTTCTTTTCCGTTCTATTTCTAGTTTTTTTGTGTGTTTTTTTTGTTACATTTTTTTCGTTACCCTTTTTATTCCAGATTTTCCTTAGATATGTTTGTCTTTTGGTCGTCCATTTTTTGTTTATTTTTTAAATTTTCACTCCTGTTTGTTCGTTTTCTTGATAAAAAGGGCCCTTTTTGGTCGAAACATTGCTGTTTTTTCGTCACTGTTTTTGTATTTTGTAAAAATATAGTACTTTGTTTGTCGGTTTTGCTATTTACCAAGTTTTACTGCAGTCTTCCCCTATTTGAGTATAGTAGCTTTTTGTCATCTGCAGAAGCATTTTTTAAGCAATATATATACTGAATGGGCAAATTGAAATAGCTTTTTTTATCTTCAAAAATAGAAGCCCCGTCCTCAGCTCAGTAGATTTGGTTTTTTTTCAAAAAGGGAAAATTTAATATTTTAGTCACAATGTGAGACCAACCCCCAAATCTACTGCCTTCACATTCAAACAAAAATTTTGATATTTATCTCATATAAAAGCTGTCTTGATGTGCGACTGAAAAATGTGGTGAGTTTCAAAAACACATAAGATCAAAACCCCCTTGGGCAACGGATGTCTGCAGCGTTTCTCCCGACTGGGGGTTTATGACAGTGGCAAACATAGATTTGTGGATAAGTACAGGACATAAACCACAAGATGGCCCCATTCAAAAAAGGGGGTTGGGGGGGCTTGGGGGGAATTTGTATGAGACATGGCACTCTGTGAAAATTATTTGAAGGGAAAAGGGAGAAGACAGAAAAGTATGGAAAGACAGAAATCGATTTGGATGGAAAACAGAAGGTGGACATCAATATGGCTGACTAAAATGTACTGTCAGGGGAAAAAACAAGTTGTTGGTGAACCTTTCAGCCAACCTTTTGATAAGGGGATGGCTCTTGATTAATTGATTGAATCTAACTTTCCAGAATATCATCTCCATACAAATGATTTAAGTCTTCTAAGAATAATGACTGGCCAGTCTTATTGAGCAGATCTCTAAGGAAGTTCAGCTTCTAAATATGTGCTACCACTCATAACCCAAACTATGAATATTTCACTTTGAAAAGAATACATTCGGATTTTTTTATCCTGTATTCCTAATTTAACATTATATCTGCAGATCTATGATATCAGAAAGCATTCTTCTCTAGTTTAGATCTTGCATTTTATTTATTGAGAAATCATGTTAATTGTTTTGTTGTTATCACAAACATTTAACCGAGTTTGTCTTCTACAGGTCCTTTATTGTATCACTGGGCAGGTCAGCAGAATGAGATGTCAATCGAGTTGAGTTATGAGGAAGTCAGGAAGGTCATGTTGGATATTGGATTTGAGATTGAGGTTTGTCTATCTTCTTCTTGAATGCTTCATAGAACACTTGTTAAACCACTCTTTGTGATTTGTATGTAATCTGAGCCAAAGAGTACCTAAGTGACCTGAGCCTTATCGTTGTGCCAGTTATGTGCCTACAAGTAGACCAGCATGTCCGATTTCTGTTACGCTTTTTATTTACTGGGATAGCTTCCCTACGCTCCAACCTCAGCCGCCTCTTATGTCATGCCTTGTAGGTCGTAGTTTTTCCATTCTTTGCGGAGGTTTGTCCATGATTGACTGGCGGCCCATGCAACACACAGGTGGAGGTTTGTCCATGATTGACTACAGCGGGCCCATGCAACACACAGGCGGAGGTTTGTCCATGATTGACTACAGCGGGCCCAGGCAACACACAGGCGGAGGTTTGTCCATGATTGACTACAGCGGGCCCATGCAACACACAGGCGGAGGTTTGTCCATGATTGACTACAGCGGGCCCATGCAACACACAGGCGGAGGTTTGTCCATGATTGACTACAGCGGGCCCATGCAACACACAGGTGGAGGTTTGTCCATGATTGACTACAGCGGGCCCATGCAACACACAGGCGGAGGTTTGTCCATGATTGACACAGCGGCCCATGCAACACACAGGCGGAGGTTTGTCCATGATTGACTGCCAGGGCCCATGCAACACACAGGCGGAGGTTTGTCCATGATTGACTACAGCGGGCCCATGCAACACACAGGTGGAGGTTTGTCCATGATTGACTAAATTCATGTTTGTCATGACACTATCTCTTTTATTCTTTTACTTATCCTTGAGCACAAACTGACAAAGCAGTCCTGCCGGTCCATGTCATAACAAAATTACTCAACCATGCTCAGACAATGGCCATCCTTCACAGTGTCCCACATCTGACCCAAACTCATCAGTCCATGGTCATCCTATTGACAAGGTGAGTTTTATTTCTGCTGGGAGGGACCGAGCCATATTAGAAAAATCCAGAACAATGACGTCCATCCTTTGTCTATATAATCATTTTTACGTTTGCCGCTATAAATTTAGGTGTAGTTATGGCATCTAATATGGCACCTCTGATTGATTTAGGCATGAAGGTTTGCTTTCATTACGTGTCCCTGGTCATTCAGGCGAGCCTTACTCAGACTTCAGAAGTACTTGCAATTTATATCCCCAGCAATTCCTGTAGTCCAACATCATACAGTGTGCACTGGCCCAAGCTGACATAGACCTCTTATTGTATGTAATGCTAACATTTTTTTCTTTTCTTTAGTCCGCTTCAACTCGGACAGTTTCATCTCTGAAACTGATTTTCTGAAAATCCGTTTTCCAATTTCTTACAATGGCAGCAGCGTGCACATTGTAATTACTTTACACTGGCAGCCGTGTGCTCAATGTACTCGTAATTAGTATTCCCTCGCCATACAGGCAGATTTCTCCGACTTCAGAGGTACTCACGTTATCGTCCTGAGTAAGACCAGGGACTCGAACAAAATGCCGGACAGTAGGTTCGAACCCCAGCTATGAGGCGTCTCACAGCTAGCAGGCCGAGCTACTACTATCAACTACTCTAGGCAGTCCCCCAATGCTAACATTGATGTATATACTTTCTACTCCACAGAAAGAAGAAATGAATGTTCGTTGTTCGTATGTCCAGAATCCACTGTCCTTGATGCAGAGCTACTACAACTGTGTCATGTTTGTTGCCAAGAAGCCATTATCACGCCACTCCCACCATGATGTTTCCAGCTAGTGTTGGATATTATTGTTTCTTATCTGTTGTCTTATCAGTCTTCATTATTGGTGACAGCATTGATTTTGTATAACTATCTTAGTAGTCGTCAACATATCGCCTCACCAACAAGAGAATCAGGTACATTAATCTTTTTCTACTTTAAAAGATAAAGGAACCTTTTTTCATACCCAGAGGTATGCTGGGAGTTTTCTGTTAGGCCCTATTTTTCATTGACTGTCGGCACATGATGAGCTCACTGACCCTACTGCATCACCTTATTTTATAGCACCTGTGGCACCGGGTAGCTCAATCAGTTCTGTCAATATATCAAGGGAGTCGGGTGCCTCAGTCTGTAACAGTGTTCATTTCCTGTGTGTAACCTTCCACTGTGCCCATGATTGATAAGATAATTCATCCTTGATGTGTAACTATCAGCTGTATCTCAGAGAGACTATAAGCTCATGCACCCCCTGAAAGAATGTCTGATGTGTAGCACTTACAAATTGAGTTTCTCCATCTCCAGGGTATAAGATTTTGGGCAAAAGATTTCAGGAAATAAACTATTGTAAAGTTGACGAGTGTTGATAATCCTAACTAACAAATGGGGCTTCCCCGACACACTTGAGCTTTTCAGCTCGGTGCCATGGACATCGTAACACTTCGGTTCGGTGCCACGAACACCGTAAATCTGGGGCTTTTCCTCCATCCGCGGAATTGAACCCGCACACACAGAGGATAGTCACCCGTAGTCCAACGCGCTACGAACACGCTGGGCAGACGGGCACAAAGGGGTTTAAAGACATTAAATAATGAAGGGTAGTAGAGCATTAAATGTCACATATTTGAAATATCTTGACTCTTTAATTAACAACAATGGAGACTGCACACGACAAAAATTAGAAGAGATTGGTCATGGCACACTAGAGGGTAGCCAGCATGAAGAAACTATGGCACGACACAAGCAAAGAAACAAATCTATGACTTCTGAGAACATGCATATTCCATGTAACAACATATGGATGTGAAGCATGGATCATAACACAAACAGCAAAGAACACAATTGAAGTTTTTGAAACAAGGTGTTACAGAAAAGTTCTTAGAACATCCTGGACAGAGGAAGAGAAAAAATTGGCTCATAAATAACATGTCCCGGAAGATGAAATATTTTGGCCACATTAAATGTCACTGGTTTGGAGAGAATGGCAATGGAAGGCATGGTTGTGGAGTATGAGGCAGGGGACGACCAAGATGGCAGCAGGACATCGAAGGAACCTGGAGAACTTGCTAGAGACAAGAGTTTTTCAGGCGAGCTGTGGTGAAAGTGACGTTCTGCAAGGTACATGCTACTACTTGAGTAGAGCATTCAGAGAGATTAGATGTTGGTTATTCTGTCAAATACTATATTTGATCTCACAGATACTATTTGAGATTCATTATAATCTTTTCTTGCATCATCATCATTTACTGTATCCTTGACATCAAGTCAGACATGCATATTTTATGTGAGATTAAATGCTCATTTTATTTTGTATGTGAGTGAAATGTATGTTTTTGTGTGAAATGGGGGGATTTGGTGGGTTAACCATGATCATCATATCACTTTCATTAAATTTTATTTTGTAAACTATTAAAAAATTTTTGAGTTTGACTTCTTTTAATCTAATGTTATGTAGGTATATAATGCAGTGAGAGCAGCTATGTATGACACAGTAGATAAAGCTTTTGATTCCTAGACAGTTGGTCTCATTTCGTTTTCCAGTTGAAATAGATTTTGTTTCGGTCCACAAAGGAGGGCTCATGTGAAAACAGCTTCAAATGACTTAACAACTTGTTGGTACAGAAGACTCTTACACTTCAACTTCCTGGTGGGTTTGATTGCTATACCATCATCTGTCTGCAGCATGTAGTCTTAGTTTCCATATTTGAGTTGAACAACTTATTTGTAATTTCTGTAACTACACCATTTACAAAAAATAATATGGATGGGTAGTTAGTCCATCCCATAATGTCCAACATACACACATATATAATATATATATATTGCCTTTTTCGGTTTTACAGATGATCAATTGGCAAGTGTATAACTTCCTGAGTTTACACTTGTCTTTCAGTCACCCTAACTCTTTTCAGAAGATTCTGCACCTTTGTGTAATGTTGTTCTCCACATAACTCGACCATCAGCTAGTTTTCCCCATTTGTTGGGACCGATCTTAATTGGGAAAGTTCTTCATTGAGGCCTTGCATGCATCCTTATATCTGAGCAGTGGTCTGCCTTGGAGCCTCTTCCCTTTCAAAAGTTCACAGAACAATATCTGTTGCGGTATGTGACTATTTTCCATTCTTCTCACATGCCCTGGCAATCTTAGTCTTCTACTGCTGAGCATGCTCATGATGGAAGGCAATTGCACATTACAGTACTTCAGAGTTGGCTGTACCACCTGATATTCATAATCTTGTGGTATCCATGTTTCTGAGCAATATAGTAAAGAGCTAATTACATTGGCTTGATAGATTTGAATCTTAGCCTCCAATGGTACTCTTCTGTTGTCCCACACTCTCTTTGATACACACACACACACACATACTTGTACAACTATTGCACTGTTGTAGACAATGAACACAAACAAAGGGATATAACTCAATTAATATCCACATCTGTGGTCTGGTCTGTTTAATCTGCTGGACAATAATCAAGAATAGAATGCTGAGATGAATGCATAAGGATGAACTGATGGCAACACTCAAAAATGTGATAGATATGCATAAGGATGAACTGATGGCAACACTCAAAATGTGACATATGCAAAACAGTTGAATATAAAACGTGGAGATAAGAGTGAGACGGCAACAATTGAATGTTAACATGTGGAGAGACATCAAAAATTGAACACTAACTAAAGTCGGTAAACAACAAACATTAATTAAGGCGTCAGTCACTTCTGTGCATGTTTCAATCATCAAAAACTAAAAATTATTTTGACTACCAACAAATCCTCCCTACTGGTAAATATTCTTGTAACAAATCAGATACAGAATGAAATTAAAATTGTGGCATATCAATATACAGGATGACCACAATAAACGAGTTGTTGATTTTCTAGTCACTACTTAGACGTTCAACAGTTTGCCATTGCTTTCTGAACGGTGAGGTCTATTTTTACCATTGGTTAACAATCCATGGGAATGAATTTGCTTCCAAACTGGCTGCTGTGGAGTCTGACCCAGGTACTCTTGGGTTCTGATCGAGCTCACTAACTTCCACCAGCTACAAAATATGTGCAACAAATCAACTACAGAATACATGTTTAAAATGTGATTTATTGGTTACCCCAATATACCACCAAAAAAAAGTTCACATTCTATTTATAGTTATCATTTCTCAGGTTCAAAGAAATAGTGACATGGGATGTTAAAAAGTAACATTTTCAAAAAAGCTATTATGTAAGGGTCTGTAAATAAACTGGCTAACAGCATGCTTGACTTTCCAGTGGGGGTGGGGGGGGTTTCTAATTGACTAACAGCAAAGATGAATGAACATTAATCTCTATTGTCGTAAAGCCTGCTATAGTCTGTCCATTAATTCGTGAGCACGTTTGAAATTGATTTTCTCGAAAACTACCTGTTGGATCTCAGTGATTTTTGCAAGCAGCCTTAGAATATCCATGCCTAGAGAAATTTTTTTCCAAGAAAATTTGATGTAGTTTGAAATATTTCTTCTTCAGGTTATATTAAAATCAACCTCACCGGATTGTACACAATAGTAACAGATCTACGGTACACAGACGCGTTGTTCTAAAAATACATTATGGTAACATAGAAATATCGTGAGTAAACAACAATTTCACGAAATCCCGTGCACCTAACTCAGTCGACTTTGAAAGCGGAAAGCATATGACGTTATAATTGGGATACTGTTGTATAGTCATAGGTGTATCTCGCTATTTGTATGAAGCTATTGTATCATATTTGTTGGCTTATCAAAACTGACATTGATATCACATTCATAATGAGTCTGAAGTGCACATTTATAACAATGCAAAAGGTTACAGTTTTACTATACCAACACTTCCGTAGGGAATCTAAGAGAGGTCATCTATATTGCGATATTCATAACCTGAGAAACGAACGCAACTGGCGCTTGGTCTGAATAGAGAATCCTTTTCCGATGGATTAAACAGGACACAAAGTGCACTAATGTCAAGCAAGGAAGGAAAAGAACAATTGCCGACTTTGACATAGATGTCATAAGACAGGAGCTCTTGAAAATGTTTGCGACAAATCAACTTGTTACTCTCAGGAAACTGAAATTAAAACTGCAATCAGATTGCAGCATAGACATTTCTAAAAGTACTCTATGGAAAATTGTAAGAGCCCCCGGCTTCACCTTCAGAAAAACTATAGGCGGCAGGAATATTATTGTGAAAAGCCACATTTAATTGCTGCCCGAAGTAAATACCTGAGGCAGATCCGTGAGCGCGGAGGCAAGGCTATGATATTGTATATTTGGACGAATCCTGGGTCAATGCTCACCACACCAATGCTAAAGAATGGCAATCAGTAGACGGTGAACAGAAAGAAAAATACCAAGCAGCAAAGGCCAGCGTATTATACTAACACATGCAGGAAGCAGTGAAGAAGGTCTTGTCCATGACGCTGGACTTATTTTCCAATCAAAAGTACCGCGTAGGGACTACCACACAGAAATGAATGGACATATTTTCAGGCACTGGATGGAGAAAGATCTACTTCCAATTCTAAACAGACCATCATGACAGAACAGGACGTTTAAAATGTGTGATGTTGAAGTCCTGACACGTGAGTCCCTCTCAATGATAGACATGCAGTTCTGGAAGAAGTGTGTTGAACATGTGCTCCGAGAGGAAGGCGAGTACTGGCACCGAGATGGATTACAATTTGTCCAGCCAGTAACAATTATCAACCTCATGGAATCGTCAGATTCGGGATGATACAAATCATATTTTGATTACAGACTGAGAAAAAGCAACGTATACATTTCCATATCCAAATGCGTCTACCATCATACAATTTGTGGTGAAGTTAAGACACCCTGGGGTCTAATGGTGACCGAAGGGGAGGACTAACTGTTGCATATTGTATCCAAGTTACTTGACCTATCAAGTTAATATGGAGATACACCAATGAATAGAATTGACATGGACAAATTCTAGGGATTACTGTAAAATCTAAAATTTGAGCCCTCGTATTTGCAATTGTCATAAAAGATCAAAGGAATTCGCCATGTGCAAAATCCGTAGCATCTATGGACTACTGGTTAGCTTTATTTTAGCGTCATGGATATTCTAAGGCTGCATGCAAAAATCACTGAGATCCAACAGGTAGTTTTTGAGAAAATCAATTTCAAACGTGCTCACGAATTAATGGACAGACTATAGAGATCTGTGTCTGTCTCCTGGACATGGCTCAAATATGTTTTTAAAGTTGTTTCATTCCTGATAGGTAAAGTAACATTCGTCAGAAAGATCCCCACATGTGGGGAATTGCATTCACACTCTAGCAGACTTCTAAAATTTCAAAGCTTCAGGTAACTAGCAATAAAGTTATTAAAACAAAGATCTCAGGAAAAGTACAAGTTCCAATGTATGAAACAGGACATTTTACAAAAAAATGTCCTACCAGGCAGTGCCGCAATGAATGGACCCAGTACGATTGTACAAGTAAACTCTTGAGTGTCCCATCCTGTTTGATGAGAGCTGCTCAGAGCTTGTTTAGTGTGCCTATTGGCTTTAATGAAGGCTCCCACCGTCTGCGATCAAGCATTGATAAGAACAGACACAACGCTTTGATCTTAGCCCAAAAAAAGGCAGATAAGCGATGCCTGACATAAGTAAATGGAGTTCACTCTCTTATGGTGTGTTCGGAAAAAAAATTGCTTTGTTGTATGCAAATAGCAAACTTAACATTCAAATGATCATATTTTCTGTGACGTCACTCAATCTGGAATGGTTGAGTGAACCTATTTCTAGATTGACAAAATACCCTCATCAGAAATACAGTAACAACCCAAATAATAAGTAAGATGAATACTCCATCTTTAATTAAAATACTTCTGCATGTTAGTTTTTCTCATCTTACCTCTCTTTAATTGGTTATTGACCTGACGTCACAGCACTCCAGGCAGACATAGGTGCTCAGTCTCTCCCAACAGATGTTGAAGGGTATGCATACTGATGGTTCATGTAGCTCGCTGGTTAAACACACTCCTCGCTCTGCACCACAATCGTCAAGTTCTATTTGTACCACAGATAATTTTAAACTCCTTAAATTGTTGGATTCATTCAATATCAATTTTGTTGTCCTCATCCAACAGTATGTCACCAAGAGGCAAGAAAATCTCCCTTATCTATCCTAAATGCCTGACAATTGATGCAAGTCTGTCTGCTATCTTGCTGTCGCAAACACCCTCATGCAAGTCTCCGAAGGTTGTCAACCTCAGTAGACAACATCCACTCATATCGCAATCTGCTAGTCTGGATCTTCCTAAGCATTGACTTAGAGTTAGAAACAACAACGGCCCCAGTAAACGAAGTACCAGAGGGCAGCAGAAACAGCCTCAACCTTTAACTGGATGTAGTTGTCTCCTAAAATCATGATTGAATTATCATTATTACCTCCCTTCCATACTCACCGGAACAAGGTTCAAACAAATATATAAACAAATCAAAATAACGAGTGATAGACAATATGAAATACTATCTGGGACACAATATAACCAAATATGGCTTGCACTGAAACCTACAGATGAAAGTGGTTAATGAAGACGTAAGATCAACTGAAGTAACAAAACTAATGTTAACATCTGTACAAATATTAACAAAAGAGAAGATCATCTCATGTCCCGTTATTTACAACAATGACTAGTTGTTACATTCATCCCCCTTCCCCAGTTAGTCAACCATCCATCATCAGCTGATTTGTTATATCCCGGGATGACGGATGATTGTGAATAATGTAACTTCCATTCACAAGCTAATGAAGCTCATGTTTAGTCATAGATTGGAAATAATGTAACTTCCATTCACAAGCTCATGTTTAGTCATAGATTGGAAAATATTATTCAAGAAATTAGATAACAAATGTTTGATAATAACCAAAGCTTTAAAAAAAGAAAATCACAAAAATTGAGAAAATGGCTCGGAAAATTGCTTTTATGACAAGTGATACTACTTGGTTATTCGTCAGTTCTTAAAATGTTCTTTTTACTCATTCACCCGCATGTTCTTAAAAAAGTTTAAGCCATTCACCCGCCTGTTAAAAAAATTCAACACATTCACCCGCTTGGTGTTAAAAAAATGTTCAACTCATTCACCCACCCGTTCTTAAAATGTTTTAGGCCAACCGTTCATCCAACCGTTTCTACCAAAGTCTTTATTTAACCAGACATTCTACTCATTATCTAAATCAAACATTCTAATCAGACAAACTGAAAATATGCATCTCATTATGAAATATACATACACAAAATATTTCTTGATTTCCTTATAAAAAAAAACTTGATTGAATGAACGATCTGTACAGGTGTGCTTGATTGAATGAACGATCTGTACAGGTGTGCTTGATTGAATGAACGATCTGTACAGGTGTGGAACACAAGTATCACTGAATTTGACTAGAATAAACAAATATTTTCTTATCAAATCTATTATTAATCATGTCCATAGTGTAATAAAGATATACCAAACTGAAACAGAATTGATGTTACAATGTAGCAGCTTGTGTTGATAGCGTGCATTTATATATTATGAACAAAAGCAATGAGAAAAAAATGCAAGAATATATTCTATTGAATTTAAAAAGTGTGTGCTTGATTTTTGATTTCTCTGGAAAAGAAATCATTCTTCTCATTCCTGTCCGCTTCCTGTGAAGCATAGGTCATCAACAGTTGTTTGCAACATTTCCCAGTTTCTGGCTATTTTCTTTATGGCATAGTCTAGAATCCTTCCGTTCCTTAAGAAGACTATCTCCAGGTCTATTTAGGACATCCCCTTTTACAAGTTGCTGTGGATTCCACTCCAGGTTTGTTTATGACATCCCCTTTTACAAGTTGCTGTGGATTCCACTCAAGTGCCTGTCTAGTAACACTAAACTGTGTCTTTCACAATGGGTACTCTAGGAAAAAAAACAAGATAATTTGAGACTCAAAATTAAGATAATGATGCACAGAATCCCCTGTCTCATGCATGATAGCATAGAAAAGTATGAATTATCAAAACATAGAAATGAACATAGATTTGATAACCTAGATATTATTGGATGGAAACACTTGATGAATGATATCTTGTTCTGATGATGATAAGTCTATGGCCTCTGTAACTGAGATTTGTCAACAGTGTCGTTGTGACCTATGCCTGGGTCAAACCATAACATCAGGATTATAAACATCTTCTTTGAGATCATCAGAACCTACTGTGTAGCTACCAGAAGTAGTTGTATTATCTTCATCTTCATGATAGCTTGATGCATTCGATCGCCAACTAGTGTCCAATCCCTTTGCTCGTTTCCAGGCTGGGTGAGAGTTGCTGTGTGGGACTCCTGTAGCGAACGGGGAAGAAAATGTCTGGAGTAGTTGTTGATTTTGTTCAGCTTTTTTAACGCGGTAGGGATCTTCAAAATCGTTGTTGGACAGGGTGTAACGTGCGTTGCTATGACGAGGCTGACTGTGGTAATGGGTGGTGTCATTATTTTGATGAGGTGATGAAATGTTTGAAGCGCCTGCAGGATATCCAAGACCAAGAGCTGGAAGTTTGTCAAAAGAGCGCCGGATGTAACAGTGGGGACTGGACTTACGCTCTCCTGCAGACAACAAAGGCGTTGGGGATCCAGGAATGTCTTCAGCATCTTTTGCAGAAACTTGCTGATGAAGATGTGGTGATGGCTGACGTCTAAGACTATTAGTGTCGTTTTTCAAGTTACCAGCCCTCATAATGGAGCTGGGGGCTAAAGTAACTGAGCTTCCAGGTTTGAACTTGCGAACATCTGTGGAAATACAATCAAACAATAAGTTAGAAAAGAAATTTAACGACTGAAGAGAATTTAACTTGACATCTTGTTTACTAAATATTTGAAGAAATATATCAACAGTCATCACCATCAAGTGCCTTGTCCTGAGCAGAGCTTTGTCATCCTAACAGTCCTTCGGAATTTCTCTCTCTCATAGGTCAGATATCCCGCCTCTCTAGCCGTCATGCTACAGAGGCGGCACATAAATCATATTACATCCTGAATCTGTGGTCTTCCTCTTCGCCAGGATACCCTCCCCTTCCATAATGGTCTTCTTCAAACCTTCTGGTTTTTTGATAGCTTCATCTCACTACTTCAGTCACATTCATCTCACTATTTCAGTCACATTCATCTCACTACTTCAGTCACATTCATCTCACTACTTCAGTCACATTCATCTCACTACTTCAGTCACATTCATCTCACTACTTCAGTCACATTCATCTCACTACTTCAGTGACATTCATCTCACTACTTCAGTCACATTCATCTCACTACTTCAGTCACATTCATCTCACTACTTCAGTCACATTCATCTCACTACTTCAGTCACATTCATCTCACTACTTCAGTCACATTCATATTGATAGCTTCAAAATATTTCAGTCACATTCACTCTAATATCAAAATACTTCAGTGACATTCATCTTGATATCAAAATACTTCAGTGACATTCATCTCAATATCAAAATACTTCAGTGGCATTCATCTTGATATCAAAATACTTCAGTGACATTCATCTTGATATCAAAATACTTCAGTGACATTCATCTCAATATCAAAATACTTCAGTGGCATTCATCTTGATATCAAAATACTTCAGTGACATTCATCTTGATATCAAAATACTTCAGTGGCATTCATCTTGATATCAAAATACTTCAGTGACATTCATCTTGATATCAAAATACTTCAGTGACATTCATCTTGATATCAAAAAGTGATAGACTGAACAAGGGTCTTTGAGTGTAAATGGTTGTCAACATTTTATAGTTATTCTTCTGTGTTGTGTTATTCATCCGCTGTGTTATTTTAGTTACTCTCAACACAGAAAACATTGGCACTATTATTAATAGAACATGTATTTCCTTTTGTTTCTCGTTCGACTACTGTGAATTCAGGCGCGTAAGACTGATTTTTGTGTGAAGACTTGATTTCCTTATCACCAGTGTCCCTAGTCATTAGAGATGAGCCTTAGTCTAACTTCATAGGTACCTGTAGTTAAGATCATTAAGTAAAGGAACAGGTTTTTCTGTAGTTCAACCACGTAATCTGTGCACACCAACATTTTGGTCTCTTTGTTGGGCTTGAATCACGAACTAGCACGGCACTTGATCACTAGCTCCTAGTGTTATCAAACTGTAGCTATCAATGACCTCTATGTATTTAGATGAGATTAAAAGCCAGATCAAAGGTGGACTCCATAATATCTACTCTAGTATGTGTTCTATCGCTTGCCAGAGAAGCACATTTTATCTGTGATATTTTCTTGTTATAACTCAATTTTCTGATTGCCAGCTTGCATTCACTATCTCATTCTAATTTAGCTTCAAAGAAAAAAAAACCTGTCACCGCTTTAAATGCCAACAACTTTTTTTTGTTTGTATATTGATTGATTGGACTATCATCATTGCACTTGGGTGAGTGACCATGTGTGCTTCGACATCTTTCTTACACAGGTAGATCTCAGCGACAGTGCACAGACTCCATAGCACCGTCGAGGTCCCCGATAACATTTTGTAGGAATACAATTTAAAAAAATCTTTCTAATGAATTTTGCTAGGGCAGTGGCTGTCCAGTCCGCTCTTGTCGATGTTTGATGTGTCAATGGTTTTTTTTTTTTACTTTTTACGTGCTAAACTTGAACACGAGATCTACTTTTTATTGTCCAATAGGACTAGGAACTCGATCTCACCTACACTGAGATCAGGGATCTCTGGAAAAATATCCAGATGGCTCCATGAGGAAGCGAACAAAGTACCTTTATAACTAGAGTCGAGCATCTAACCTCTACGTAACAGAGACCCATTGAGTCAATGAAACTAGCCAGCTTCTTCCATACCTCCACGACCACAATCGCAGTTAAACATTCTTTGGTTGCCTAGCGACCGTCTGTTAAATAAGGACACAGTGATTGATATATAATCTATATTGCATTTATTAGAAATGTGAAATCACTTGTTTGAACTGGACTGCGCTCATGATGGAGTGAGCAGAATAAGCAATGTGTTTAACCGGCAAGCCATAGGAACCACTAGCATACATACCTTTCAACATGTACTGGTTGAAGGCCTATGTCCCAAATAAGGTTAAAAAAAGACAAACGAGAGAAATGGAGGGGGAGAGAGAATATTGTTGTTATTTTCTCAATCTGAATTAAAGGAATCCGTATTCGATATTACTTGTGTTTATTTGCTAGACTAATTATTGCTGAATTTGCTCAACTTCCGCTAACAACGTTGTGTCGTCTGCAGGAATGAATAATATTGGAAGTAGTCGATAAATTAATAACCTGATCAGCTCTCATGTGATGATGGAAGGATACACATAGTTGTGATGGTAATTTCATCATTGTAATTGCAATATTGTGTACGACAACGGATGAAAGTTGACAAGGAAGATACTACTGACTCTTATTTAGACATAAATTGTTTTGTCAACATTAGTATGTTATCGTAAAGTGTAGCCCGCCTGCCCAGCGTGTTCGTAGCGCGTTAGACTACGGTGACTAGCCCTCTGTGAGTGCGGGTTCAATTCCGCGGGCTGACAGAAAAGCCACAGGTTCCCCAGATTCACGGTGTTCATGGCACCGAGCAGAGAGTTGAAAGCTCAAGTGTTTCTGGATCGGAAATATATATATATATATATATATATCAAGTGTAATGGAAGGTATGTTAATAGACGATTTAATTACGTCGGACGTTGTAATGTCGTAAAAGTATTTGAAGAGATATTGTATGCAGCGCATGTTCGTGCACAGCAGCTAAGATCTTTATGTGTAAGAAAGATATCAGAGCACACATGGTTACTCAACCAAAGTGCAATGATAATGGTCCTATCAAAAAAAAAAAAAAGTGAGTTGACGCTTTAGTGCTTCACAGTACTTTTCCTGGTACCCCAGTACTTTTCCTAGTACCCCAGTATTTTCCTAGTACCCCAGTATTTAAACCTAGTACCCCAGTGCTTTTCCTAGTACCCCCAGTGCTTTTCCTAGTACCCCAGTACTTTTCCTAGTACCCCCAGTATTTATCCTGGTACGCAATTCAGACTGAGTTAACATGAGAGCCGTTACACCCACCGTGGAATTGAACCCAGGTACCGCACATAAGAAGCGAGTTCACTATCAAACAAAAAGTAATGTCTTGAAAGTGTTTTAACGTAACTATGTTATTTTAACACTATTTTAACACACTTTTAACTGTACTAGAGCAGAATATCTGCTCAGTGAAGGTATTGATCGTCTTTGCCTAACATAATCTATCATAATAGTACTACTAACATAATCTATCATAATAGTACTACTAACATAATCTATCATAATAGTACTACTAACATAATCTATAATAATAGTACTACTAACACTTATCATGTACAAATATATTCATGGCAAATGAAAATGTCTGGTAGTTTTCTCACATCTTAGGGTATGAAATGCCCATCCCTTCACACTTCTAGTCCCACATGAGCAGGAGGTAGGATGATCGATTCCTTCCATCATATGCGGAACGTCGAGTGTGGGATTGAATTTTCACCTTTCTGTGTCCGCTTGGATAAGTCAACGCACAGTGCATTACGTAATATTAATATATAATCATGAGAGAGTCTTTCCGAACAGAGTAGTTTCAGGACTGTGAATCCCACTCGCTGACCAGAGTAGAAAAGATGGGTGTCAATATTGGTGCAACCCGAAAAGAACGATATACTAAATATGCAAAGAGATTGATTAATCGACATCGAACGCGTGTTGGAAGCTGGATGCTGCTGGATTTGCTGAGGCGGAGATCGGAGCACCTATGGACATGTCCGGAGTGCTATGATGATAGTCCTCATATAACTGATCTCTGATTACTGATAACTGAATATATAATCTACTAGCCGTCCTTGCAAGCGATGATGATAACGTCATCAGACGTGTGTTGTTGCAACACTTTGGTATGTACAGAGTTGAGTGGAGTTTAATAATATAATGAACATCCCTATATATGTACACATGATATGTATTCACTAGTTTTCAGTCCCAGTGAGAGATATGGGGTGTGGGTAGCGTGGGGTGTGGGTAGCGTGGAGTGGGTGTTAAAGTACAGTGGAAATTATGGGGTTATGTGTTTAAAAATAGTGAAAGTAAAGATTAAGGCTACTAGAGAAATGATCTAACTCAAGCTATTGGCACACACACACATACTCACCCACGAACAAAGAGAGGGAGAGAGATGTATGTGTGTGTGAGAGAGAGAGAGGGAGATGTGTGTGTGTGTATGAGAGAGAGAGAGAGATAGAGAAATGACCTAACTCAAGCTAGGATAGAACTTGACACACACACACAGACTCACCCACGCACAAAGAGAGAGAGGGAGAGAGATGTGTGAGTGTGTGAGAGAGGGAGAAATGACCTAACTTAACCCTTTAGCTGCTAAAGACGTATATATACGTTTTTCCCATTCACTTCTAAAGACGCATTAACACGTCTGTTATTATCTCTCCTCTGTGGGCTAAAGACGTGTTAACACGTTATACATTGCTACTGTCACTGCTATAGGCGTACATTTACGTTTGTGACCTAGAAACAAAGAGTAGCTATTTTTAGCCCAACCTTCAGAAAGTATGTAGAGAAAGGGTTAAGCTATTGGCACACACACATACTCACCCACGCACAAAGAGAGGGAGAGAGATGTATGTGTGTGTGAGAGAGAGAAATGACCTAGCTCAAGCTAGGATAGAATTTGGCACACACACACACACAGACTCACGCACAAAGAGAGAGGAAGAGAACTCACGCACAAAGAGAGAAGGAGAGAGATATATGAGAGAGAGAGATATGATAGAACAACAACAGTAGTAGTAAAAATAGCAAGAACTTGAACAACATATTCTAACAGAATAAATCAAAGCAAAACTAAAGAAGTTACCAACTTTTCTAATTCCCAAAAGTAAAAGAAATGAAAATAGTTAGTATTTCCTTCACAGGACGACGTAAACCACAGTAAACGAGTCGTCGATTTTCTAGACACCACTCATACGTTCAGTAGTTTGCCACTGCTTTCTGGAGGTTAGGTATATTTTTACCGTTCATAAAAATCCATGGGAACGAATTTGCTACCAAGTTGATCGCCGCGGTAATGAACCATATACATTTGGTTTATGATCGAGCTCACTATCGCACAGACGCCCACAAAAGTAAATGGACAAATCGTTAAATAATTGCTGATTTTAAGCAATGTGTGTGTGTGTGATTGGAGTTTGAGAAAATAACAAAAATATGTGTGGAAATTATGGATATAAGACAGATCTGAGATTGTGTGTTAGGGAAGGGGGGAGGTGTACATGGCTAGGTTCTGTTGAAGATGTCCATTTAGATTAGTCCTCTTCTGTGTAAGGAAAATGGACATCAATGAGGTTGACAAATTTATCTGGCAATCTGTCTTACCTGTATCTTCGAACGCTCCATATCGACCACCTGTTAAAACATTCTTTGTGATTTCTATGTGATCTGAGTCTAAGAGTGATTGTACGTTGTGTCAGTTATGTGCCTACAAGTAGGACAGCGCATCCGATTTCTGCTAGGCTTTTTATTTACTAGGGTAGCTTCCCTTGGCCCCTTACCTCAGTCGTCTCTTAAGACATGCGTTGTAGGTGGCAGTCTTACCTCAGTCATCTCTTAAGACATGCGTTGTAGGTGGCAGTCTTACCTCAGTCATCTCTTAAGACATGCGTTGTAGGTGGCAGTCTTACCTCAGTCGTCTCTTAAGACATGCGTTGTAGGTGGCAGTCTTACCTCAGTCATCTCTTAAGACATGCGTTGTAGGTGGCAGTCTTACCTCAGTCGTCTCTTAAGACATTCGTTGTAGGTGGCAGTCTTACCTCAGTCGTCTCTTAAAACATTCGTTGTAGGTGGCAGTCTTACCTCAGTCGTCTCTTAAGACATGCGTTGTAGGTGGCAGTCTTACCTCAGTCATCTCTTAAGACATGCGTTGTAGGTGGCAGTCTTACCTCAGTCATCTCTTAAGACATGCGTTGTAGGTCGCATTGGTACTATCCTTTGCTCCCCTTGCGAGTCCTGCCAACATATGGGCGGTCTTACATGTATGACAACCTGACTTGTATCAATCATCGTTAGTGTATCTCTGTGGTCCACTACTTGTATCAATCACCGTTAGTGTATCTCTGTGGTCCACTACTTGTATCAATCATCGTTAGTATATCTCTGTGGTCCACTACTTGTATCAATCATCGTTAGTGTATCTCTGTGGTCCACTACTTGTATCAATCCCACTACTTGTATCAATCATCGTTAGTGTATCTCTGTGGTCCAATACTTGTATCAATCATCGTTAGTGTATCTCTGTGGTCCACTACTTGCATCAATCACCGTTAGTGTATCTCTGTGGTCCACTACTTGCATCAATCATTGTTAGTGTATCTCTGTGGTCCACTACTTGTATCAATCCCACTACTTGTATCAATCATCGTTAGTGTATCTCTGTGGCCCAATACTTGTATCAATCATCGTTAGTGTATCTCTGTGGTCCACTACTTGCATCAATCACCGTTAGTGTATCTCTGTGGTCCACTACTTGTATCAATCATCGTTAGTGTATCTCTGTGGTCCACTACTTGTATCAATCACCGTTAGTGTATCTCTGTGGTCCACTACTTGTATCAATCATCGTTAGTGTATCTCTGTGGTCCACTACTTGTATCAATCATCGTTAGTGTATCTCTGTGGTCCACTACTTGTATCAATCACCGTTAGTGTATCTCTGTGGTCCACTACTTGTATCAATCATCGTTAGTGTATCTCTGTGGTCCACTACTTGTATCAATCATCGTTAGTGTATCTCTGTGGTTAACTACTTGTATCAATCATCGTTAGTGTATCTCTGTGGTCCACTACTTGTATCAATCACCGTTAGTGTATCTCTGTGGTCCACTACTTGTATCAATCACCATTAGTGTATCTCTGTGGTCCACTACTTGTATCAATCACTATTAGTGTATCTCTGTGGTCCACTACTTGTATCAATCATCGTTAGTGTATCTCTGTGCTACAATACTGAGTATATTGATGTTAAATTTTCTCGTTACAACTTATCAAAATATGTGCGAGCTCCACGTTTAATCATACCAGTTGTCTTCAAAATAAAAATATCAAAATGGGGGGGAAGGGAGGAGTAAAACGGCATAAGAAAATTAGTAAATACCACACGAAAACCACAAAATTTCGATAACTGATAGCTTGGGGTCAAGTCAGAAATTAGACGTCTGGTTTTGTCGTGAAATCGATACCGGCAGAAAGATTTTATTGACGTTATTTTGGAAGCGGTTACTCTGTGAAAACTCACTTGTAGATATCGATACGAAACTTGTTTATACATATAGATTTGTAGTCAAGTCTAAATGAGAAATTTATAACATGGACGGAGTAGTGGCCATTGGGGTTTGTTGTTTCTGCTTGTAAATTGCAAGTAGACGCTCGTTTGTGGTTTAATGTCGGCCATTAGCATAATGTTACAGCCTCCATTAATTGGCGAATCTAAATTTGTATAGCAGGATGTTATACTTATGATGGAGGGAGAAGAGCAATATGATGGAAGGAGAAGAGCAATATGATGGAAGGAGAAGAGCAATATGATGGAAGGAGAAGAGCAATATGATGGAGGGTGAAGAGCAATATGATGGAAGGAGAAGAGCAATATGATGGAAGGAGAAGAGCAATATGATGGAATGAGAAGAGCAATATGATGGAGGGAGAAGAGCAATATGATGGAGGGAGAAGAGCAATATGATGGAGGGAGAAGAGCAATATGATGGAAGGAGAAGCACAATATGATGGAAGGAGAAGAGCAATATGATGGAAGGAGAAGAGCAATATGATGGAGGGAGAAGAGCAATATGACGGAAGGAGAAGCACAATATGATGGAAGGAGAAGAGCAATATGATGGAAGGAGAAGAGCAATATGATGGAGGGAGAAGAGCAATATGATGGAAGGAGAAGCACAATATGATGGAAGGAGAAGAGCAATATGATGGAAGGAGAAGCGCAATATGATGGAGGGAGAAGAGCAATATGATGGAAGGAGAAGCACAATATGATGGAAGGAGAAGAGCAATATGATGGAGGGAGAAGCACAATATGATGGAAGGAGAAGAGCAATATGATGGAGGGAGAAGCACAATATGATGGAAGGAGAAGCGCAATATGATGGAGGGAGAAGAGCAATATGATGGAAGGAGAAGAGCAATATGATGGAAGGAGAAGAGCAATATGATGGAAGGAGAAGAGCAATATGATGGAAGGAGAAGTGCAATATGATGGAAGGAGAAGAGCAATATGATGGAAGGAGAAGAGCAATATGATGGAAGGAGAAGAGCAATATGATGGAAGGAGAAGAGCAATATGATGGAAGGAGAAGAGCAATATGATGGAAGGAGAAGTGCAATATGATGGAAGGAGAAGAGCAATATGATGGAAGGAGAAGAGCAATATGATGGAAGGAGAAGAGCAATATGATGGAAGGAGAAGAGCAATATGATGGAAGGAGAAGAGCAATATGATGGAAGGAGAAGAGCAATATGATGGAAGGAGAAGAGCAATATGATGGAAGGAGAAGAGCAAATTGGAGAGATCGGAATTCTAATTATGGGAGGAGGTTTGGAAGGAGGCTGTGGAATGAGGTTGAGTAGGTTCTGCTTGGGAAGAAGTACCAGAAAGGAAGACTGAAGTTGTGAGGAGAAATCCCAGAAAGAAAGATATAAATTGTGTGGAGGAGGTTCTGCTTGGGAAGGAGCACCAGAGATGAAGATGTGAAGGGGGAAGAGTGTGTGGAATGATGGGGTAAGACATGAGGAAGAGTTATGAAGTGAGACAAATGAGATAGAGTAGAAAGTAAGATGAGAAAGAGGTTGAGGAGAAGTGAGACAGATGAGATAAGGAGAGAAGACATGAGAAAGAGGTTGAGTGAGAAGTGAGACAAGATGAGATAAGGAGTAAGAAAGTAACGATGAGAAAGAGGTTGAGTGAGAAGTGAGACAAGATGAGATAAGGAGTAAGAAAGTAACGATGAGAAAGAGGTTGAGTGAGAAGTGAGACACGATGAGATAAGGAGTAAGAAAGTAACGATGAGAAAGAGGTTGAGTGAGAAGTGAGACAAGATGAGATAAGGAGTAAGAAAGTAACGATGAGAAAGAGGTTGAGTGAGAAGTGAGACAAGATGAGATAAGGAGTAAGAAAGTAACGATGAGAAAGAGGTTGAGTGAGAAGTGAGACAAGATGAGATAAGGAGTAAGAAAGTAACGATGAGAAAGAGGTTGAGTGAGAAGTGAGACAAGATGAGATAAGGAGTAAGAAAGTAACGATGAGAAAGAGGTTGGGAAGTGAGACAAGGGAAGGGACAAGATGAGATAAGGAGTAAGAAAGTAACGATGAGAAAGAGGTTGAGTGAGAAGTGAGACAAGATGAGATAAGGAGTAAGAAAGTAACGATGAGAAAGAGGTTGAGTGAGAAGTGAGACAAGATGAGATAAGGAGTAAGAAAGTAACGATGAGAAAGAGGTTGAGTGAGAAGTGAGACAAGATGAGATAAGGAGTAAGAAAGTAACGATGAGAAAGAGGTTGAGTGAGAAGTGAGACAAGATGAGATAGGAGAAGAAAGTAACGATGAGAAAGAGGTTAGTGAAAGTGAGACAAGATGAATAGAGAAAAGTAACGATGAAAGAGGTTGAGGAGAAGTGAAGACAATACAGCTTGATTATCTAGAAGACGAGATTATCTAGAAGACGAGATTATCTAGAAGACGAGATTATCTAGAAGACGAGATTATCTAGAAGACAGATTATCTGAAGAGAGATTATCTAGAAGACGAGATTATCTAGAAGACGAGATTATCTAGAAGACGAGATTATCTAGAAGACGAGATTATCTAGAAGAGCAGATTATCTAGAAGACGAGGGTCAGAAAGATGAAGATACAAAAAAAAGTCTGCAAGAAATATGTAGAAAAGAAGAAACCAGACTGAGGAAAGAAGAAACCAGACTGAGGAAAGAAGAAACCAGACTGAGAAAAGAAGAAACCAGACTGAGAAAAGAAGAAACCAGACTGAGAAAAGAAGAAACCAGACTGAGGAAAGAAGAAACCAGACTGAGAAAAGAAGAAACCAGACTGAGAAAAGAAGAAACCAGACTGAGGAAAGAAGAAACCAGACTGAGGAAAGAAGAAACCAGACTGAGAAAAGAAGAAACCAGACTGAGAAAGGAAACCAGACTGAGAAAGAAGAAACCAGACTGAGAAAAGAAGAAACCAGACTGAGAAAAGAAGAAACCAGACTGAGAAAAGAAGAAACCAGACTGAGAAAAGAAGAAACCAGACTGAGAAAGAAGAACCAGACTGAGGAAAGAAGAAACCAGACTGAGGAAAGAAGAAACCAGACTGAGAAAAGAAGAAACCAGACTGAGGAAAGAAGAAACCAGACTGAGAAAAGAAGAAACCAGACTGAGAAAAGAAGAAACCAGACTGAGGAAAGAAGAAACCAGACTGAGAAAAGAAGAAACCAGACTGAGAAAAGAAGAAACCAGACTGAGAAAAGAAGAAACCAGACTGAGAGAAGAAACAGACAGAAGAAGAAACCAGACTGAGAAAAGAAGAAACCAGACTGAGGAAAGAAGAAACCAGACTGAGGAAAGAAGAAACCAGACTGAGAAAAGAAGAAACCAGACTGAGGAAAGAAGAAACCAGACTGAGAAAAGAGAAAGTCTGTAGAAAAGAAGAAAACAGACTGAGAAAAGAGAAAGTCTGTATTATGTTTCTACATAAAGAAACAGCCTCTTAGCAACTTTTCCCAGAAGACATCGCACACGAAAAGTCACTTAGTTCCTGTCAGAGATTAGAATAGTGGTTCCCCAAAGTGGTCAATGCACGCCCTGGTACCCACTTTCAGTTCCGTAGTTTCTCCACAGCAATCAATATACCAATCCAGATGGATCGATAGACTATTAATGAACGTTAACTAGTTTGATAAAAAAAAATACAAATGTTCTTCATTAATAGGACCATCATTATTGCACTTTGTTGAGTAACAATGTGTGCTCCGATTTGTTTTCTTAGACAGCAAGATCTCAGCTGGCAGTGCACGATCCCGTAGCTGGCAGTGCACGATCCCGTAGCTGGCAGTGCACGATCCTGTAGCTGGCAGTGCACGATCCTGTAGCTGGCAGTGCACGATCCTGCAGCTGGTAGTGCACGATCCTGTAGCTGGCAGTGCACGATCCTGCAGCTGGCAGTGCACGATCCTGTAGCTGGCAGTGCACGATCCTGCGGCTGGCAGTGCACGATCCCGTAGCTGGCAGTGCACGATCCCGTGGCTGGCAGTGCACGATCCCGTGGCTGGCAGTGCACGATCCCGTGGCTGGCAGTGCACGATCCTGTAGCTGGCAGTGCATGATCCCGTGGCTGGCAGTGCACGATCCTGTAGCTGGCAGTGCACGATCCTGTAGCTGGCAGTGCACGATCCTGTAGCTGGCAGTGCACGATCCTGTAGCTGGCAGTGCACGATCCCGTAGCTGGCAGTGCACGATCCTGTAACTGGCAGTGCACGATCCTGTAGCTGGCAGTGCACGATCCCGTGGCTGGCAGTGCACGATCCCGTGGCTGGCAGTGCACGATCCTGTAGCTGGCAGTGCACGATCCTGTAGCTGGCAGTGCACGATCCTGTAGCTGGCAGAGCACGAACTCCGTAGCACTGACGAGGGTCCTCGATGTAATTTTGAAGATAATTTGTAGGAATTTTATTTTAAAATATTTTTGTAATGAATTTTACCCGGGCAGCGGCATTCCAGCCTGCTCTTTTAGATTTTGAACTGCCAAGAGTTCTTTTAAGCTTAAATTGAACATGGGACCTACGTTTTATCGTCCGTCTCCGACATGACTAGGAACTCGCTCTCATCTACACTAAGATCAGGGCTCCCCGAGGGAGGGAACCTGGTACCTTTGACACGAGCACCTAACCTCTGCGCCATAGATATCACTTAATCAAATCTTATCTAATCTAATCTGAACACTTATGTAATCTAATCTGAACACTTATGTAATCTAATCTTATCTGAACACTTATGTAATTTTATCTAATCTTATCTGAACACTTATGTAATTTTATCTAATCTTATCTGAACACTTACGTAATTTTATCTAATGGTACGCCTGTGTGGTGCCGGGCACCATAAGGGAAGCAAAGAATAGTACCACTGCGACCTACAATTCATGTCGTAAGCAGCGACTGATGTAGGCCCTAGGGATGCTACTCTAGTAAATAAAAGCAAAACATGTAATAACAAAGTATTGTAGTTTTACAACAAACAAAAACAATGTCAATACACAGCAACGTTTCGACCAAAAGGTCTTTATCATTTCGCCATAATTTTACTGTAGTCTCCCCGTATATCGAGATTTAAATAAAAAGCAGCGCAGAAATCGGATATGCTAGCATACTTGTAGGCACATAATTGGCACAACGTATAATCGCTCTTAGGCTCAGATCACAAACAAATCACAAAGAGTGGTTGACACGTGGTCGATGTGGAGCGTTCGAAGAAGATCTAATGGTCTATCATCTGATCTAATCTATTGTCATTCAATCTAATCTAATGTCATTCAATCTAATCTAATCTATTGTCATTCAATCTAATCTGATCTATTGTCATTCAATCTAATCTAATCTATTGTCATTCAATCTAATCTATTGTCATTCAATCTAATCTATTGTCATTCAATCTAATCTATTGTCATTCAATCTAATCTATTGTCATTCAATCTAATCTATTGTCATTCAATCTAATCTATTGTCATTCAATCTAATCTATTGTCATTCAATCTAATCTAATGTCATTCAATCTAATCTATTGTCATTCAATCTAATCTATTGTCATTCAATCTAATCTATTGTCATTCAACCTAATCTGATCTATTGTCATTCAATCTAATCTATTGTCATTCAATCTAATCTGATCTATTGTCATTCAATCTAATCTATTGTCATTCAATCTAATCTGATCTATTGTCATTCAATCTAATCTGATCTATTGTCATTCAATCTAATCTGTTGTCATTCAACTTAATCTGATCTATTGTCATTCAATCTAATCTGATCTATTGTCATTCATTCTAATCTATTGTCATTCAACCTAATCTGATCTATTGTCAGTCAATCTAATCTGATCTATTGTCATTCAACCTAATCTGATCTATTGTCAGTCAATCTAATCTGATCTATTGTCATTCAATCTAATCTGATCTATTGTCATTCAATCTAATCCAATTGATCTAGTCCATATAATGTAATCTATAGTCTAATCTCGTCCGTCCATCTATCCCACCCATAAGTCCGTCCGTCCATCTATCCCATCCATACGTCCATCCATCTATCCATCAATACAGATGAATGATGTCAATGTATAAGAACTATAAAAACATGCCCGGACTGAGATGTATACTTGACGAGGTACACGCTAGTCAACAGATAGACAGACAAAAAACTGAAGAGATGAAACGTTTAAACATTACACGTCTGGTACATCCTACATTCACAACTCGGCAATTATCATATCGAAGTGACTGCGCCAAAGTTTGGAGTTCCAATGTTTGACTGAGACGATGATCAGCTATTCAAACAACCCGCCTGGCGATAGACAGCCCGGTAATTACTTTTCTTACATTAAGCAGCCTTTCCCCCAACATTTTCACCATACCAAAAATGGTGAATACTAAAAATGCACACGTGACCCGCTGTGTGTTATACTTAAGAGTCTGTATATCTCCTCACCCTAGGAAGGTTTGGGGGGGGGGGAAAGAGAAGAAAGAGGAGGGAGGGGGAGAAAGGAGAGAGAGAGAGAAAGAAAGGGGAAAATTTTATGACTCCCAAAGGGAAAACTAGGTACTTAGACAATTTATATATTTAGGTCATGTCTTAGTCTGGGTCATTTCCGTCTTCCTGGTGTCCTCTTTATGGTTTCTCTTCCACGTTTCACGAACCATTACGTGTTGTTTATTTTATGATAATTCTCTTACTTTTGTGTGTCTGTATAACGCCCGGTTTAAGTTAACCAACTCATGCCAAGTCCAACACACTGACGCTTAACCAACTCATACCAAGCCCAACTCTATAACTCTCAACCAACTCATACCAAGCCCAACTCTATAACCCTCAACCAACTCATACCAAGTCCAACACCCTGTCCCTCAACCAACTCATCCCAAGTCCAACACCCTGTCCCTCAACCAACTCATCCCAAGTCCAACACCCTGTCCCTCAACCAACTCATCCCAAGTCTTTCCGTTGCAGCACATCCTACATGTCTTCAGTATATCGTCAATATCCTCCTCCAAATCTCACATCTATGAATCCGTTGACCTCCTGCCATTTTCGATGGCCCACGGTTTCCAAGAAAGGATTCCTCCTGCCGAACGTCCCCTCCCGAGTTTTCACAAGGTTTGTCATATCCATTGCTAACGTTTCCTCTTCACCCACTGTCCAGCTCACTCCATAAGCTGCACATCATTGACCACATCACACCAACATAGTCCTACCACTCAGCTCACTCCATAAGCTGCACATTCTTGACCACATTACACCAACATAGTCCTACCACTCAGCGACAGTTGAAACTTACAAAATCATTTCCCTTCAATAAATGCCTAGAGTCCATTATCTATTATTTTAGTAGATATCCAGATTTCTCAACCATACAGCAGAACTGTCCCCAAACTTTGAAGTTGAATATTTGAAATCGTTCCAGAACTTCTTTTTTTTAGTTGTCCGAGAAATAGGGAGGGCGAATCCGAATAAAGTGCATTCAGAAACCGGATGTGCTGGCCTACAGGTCTGTAGGCGCCTAACTGGCATAAAGAACTCACGCTTTAAGGCTCAAATCATATACAGACTATAAATAGAGCTTTACCAAGTGGTTAACATCGAACGATGAAGAAAAAACAAAGAATGGTCATATCAGAGTGAATACAAAGCAACAACAACAAAGCAGTAAACAAACAAACAAACAAATAAATAACCCGAACTAAACTAACAAAACTAATTATTGGTTATTTTATACGACCTGCTTTGAGCCAGGTAAAACAGTCTCCGAATATACCTGTATGACGTATTCTCTCACCTGATCTTACTGATCTGCCCACTTACTAGACTCTACGTCTACTAAGAGAGGAGAAATACCTGAAATTATACCTGGAATCAGGTAAAGTATATCTCAGGTTCTGTAGCAAGGATTCGAGACAATTTCGCACAAAATACCCTTAATTCCAGGTCTGTCAAAATATATGTTTTCCTATTTATTTTAATATTTGCTAGACTACAGATAATTACCCCCCTTAGCTTATATATAATTGACTCTCCATGGTTACAGTAAACAAATATCAAATATATTATCCTTTAAGAAGGACAGTGTATACAAACTGAATTATCTGATCAAGAAGGCCTGTTACAAACTGCGCCATAGTTGGCATGTTGAAGTAACTGACACGATTCTCTTGTCAAAAGTTATATGATTAGCCGTCAAAATATCCCAGATGACTCTTCTATTTTAGTAATGTTATATTCTTGATGGGCATACTCTACGCTTGTATTATTAACGAATATACTTGCATTCTCTCTTTGCAGAGAGAGTTGATTCTGATTTTTCTTGTTTGTTGGCCAACACCCTCTGATACAACAAGATTCGTCATTAGGTTGAAAGGGCGTGACTCAGTTTAAAAACGGCTGTAATCCCTTACATAATAAACAAAGAACGTTTTTATTATTAATGACTATACTTGGATTCTCTGCACATCATTTAAATTCTTACTTTTCCAGGTCATTACACACTTCGATTAAACCGAAAAAAGGTTCGTCCTCAGGTTGAAAGGACGTGCCAAGGCTTCAGGACGAATTTCTTCTTCTTTGCTTCGGTTTCGTATGCTCGTCTAAACCGTGAGAGTGGTTGCCTCTATGAAGCCGTGAGAGTGGTTGCCTCTATGAAGCCGTGAGAGTGGTTGCCTCTATGAAGCCGTGAGAGTGGTTGCCTCTATGAAGCTGCATGTCAGTTGGAATTCCTCGAGAGTTCCCCATAACTTCTGTAAGCTTCGTTCCTGAGGCCATGCTTTGTTTCGTTGGTGTATGTATCATGGACATGACTGCAGTATATGCTCTGCAGACTGTTTCTGTCTGACATACACACCATGCAGTCTCAGCAGGCATTATTCAAAGAGGAATTTATTCCGCTACATAAGAAAGATGGTTGCTTTTACCATCCCGCTTACAGTTTGTTGGCGAAACACGTCAATAACAAAGTACTGTAATCATACAAAGTATTATGCTGTATCAATTGTTTGACATCTTAGACCGTTCATTGACTGAATATGGTACTATATAGTAGACATCATGTAATGATATTATTAACTATGCCCCAAACTATACTGTCATGGATATCAGAGGGTCAACTAAAACGGCGAATACCCAAAACAACCTGAAGGAGAGAGCAGTAGGAAAAGAATTGAAGAAAATGAATCCCAGATGGAACACAATACAGAGAACCGCGAAGAACACAGAAGAATGTCGTGCATTTGTTGCTGTCCTAAGCTCCAACGTCGTCGCAGACTTGAGAGAGAGAGAGAGAGAGATAGAGACCGAGAGAGAAACAATTCTACACAAGGAAGATTTTTTTTTAAAAATGTGTTCACAAAACTACCGTAACTAAATTGAAGATTCTTGTCATACTTTGAATGAAATGTTCATAAAGTTGAATAAAAGCTTCATACTGACATTGCGATACAGACATTTACAACAAAACTCAAACCAAAATTACAATCTTATTACAAAGAAGACATATTTTGCTGAACCACTTACTTACACAAAACATCCACTTGTCAGATATATTAGTTATTTTCTTCATATTTTTGTAAGTGCTTCCATACACTCACATTATCTTCTTCTTCTTCTAGTAGATTAACACTTATCATCATCATCATCATGAAAAGTCTGTTTTCGTTGTACAGTTCTAGATGTGCTATGTGTTTCCAAATAAGTGTTGATACTTTCTTCCACTTCGCTCTGCATAGTTTTCTTTTGAAGGATAACATATCAAAATAACGGAGCCGTTAGGGATTTCTTTGTCAAATTCTATATGTTATGTCTGCAGTATAAGAAATCTGACTTTCTTCACTTCCTGACTGTATCCTTTGTTTGATATCCTTTTTTTTGATATCCTTTGTTTGATAAATGAATGTTGGTATAAACGTTCATGCTGTGTGTTATTGTAGTTTGTACAACTGCAAGTTAGTGGTCTCTGTAGCGTAGAGGTTTGGTGCTCGTCTCTTGTTCCAAAGGTATCAGGTTCGCTCCCTCGTGAAGCCATCGGGATATTTTTGTTACAGAGATCCCTGATATTAGTGTAGGTGAGATCAAGTTCTATCGGAGACGGACGATAAAACGTAGGTCCCGGGTTCAATTTGAGCACGTAAAAGAACCTTTGGCAGTTCAAAATCAAGAAGAGTCACTGCCCGGAAAACATTCATTAAAAAAAAAAAAAAAAAATTACAAATAAAATGTCTACAAAATAGTTTTACTATCTTCTAAAATATATTGAGGATGTTCCCTCGACGGTACTACGGAGTTCGTGTACTGTCGCTGATATCGTCATGTGTAAGAAAGCGATCGGAGCACATATGGTTAGTCACCGAAGTGCAATGATGATGGTCCTAACAATCAATCAATCAATCAATCAAAAATAGTCAGTTTTGCACGTGTTTCGCTATCGCTATATAGTTTGACTGCAGTTCTTCCCTTATAACAATTCTGAAAGAATAAACTATTCAAAGAATGAATTTTTCATCATGTTTTGCTTATCTCTTCATACACTCAAAAATGGGGATCGTGAGAGAGTCATACACTCAAAACATGGGGATCGTGAGAGAGAGAGAGAGAGAGGAAGAGGAAAACTCAAAACACTCTATGTTTGTATAATATCTACACATATTAGCACAAAGAGCAATATTGCTAGGATATAATCGATACAAAACTAAAGGCCGGTCACGCAAAAAGGTGGACCTCATAGATAACAGAGGCGACGAAAGACACTAGTTATGAAGCGCACACTAGGACTCGTTCTAAAAATCTCTTCTTATCCTGATGCTGTGAGGCAAACCAGGATTGAAGAAAGGAAAGAAAGAAAGACACAAATTTGATCTATAACCTTTTCTTGTTCTGTTTGACATATTCGTTTTCCACAATAAAATTCCATTATTATCGTTCTGCCGCTTTCTATTAATGTTCATGTCAGACAAAATCAGTGACACTCACGTCTTTCACAATGTTTGGTCGCAGGTCTTTGTATCAGAGTTTAACGAAAATGCACAAGTAATGAAAAATCTGCAGAATAAGCGGAGGACCATTCAACAATATTCAACACATTTACCAACTTTTCGTTTCGTTAACAGAGTTAATGTTGAGCAAGCTGGACTAGACTACATGGAATGCTTTTTGTGTAACGTCGTTGGTGTATTCAGAAAATGCACAGGTATGAAGGAACTAAACTGCCGAAGTTATATTAAAAGCTGGATTTGTAGATGAGTCTCGACAAAATGAATCAGGCAAGAACAGTGGTGCTAGATTGGACCCCAAACATTTTTGTGTGCATGTTGTTATTCGGTACGAGGTTTTTATTTGGAATCATTACAGAAATTTCAATGTTATATAACATTTCGGATTTTATGGCACAAAGAGACTTAGGGGGACCTGCAGTGAATTCAACGTACTTATCAAAGCCCTACTGATATGTATAGGAAAGTTGTCCTGATACACACTAAAAAAATGTTCCATCCAACATCTTAATGAGAAATTAAAATATATATATAATAGACATAGAAGTAGGAAGAAGAACAGTTTTAGCGCTTAGGAAAGCATCAGGAAAAAAGAGTAACATTTTCACTTCAAGACATGCTGACAAGATGCAATTGCAAAAGTTTTATTTATCTTGTATTCTTCACTGGCAATTTTGGGCACAACTTGTGCGTTATTCAAATGATCAAGCTCAATTCTCATTATGCCATACACACACAGGGTGGCCTTGTCAAAATTGGTTTATTGATGACTCAGGAGCTATATCAGGTAATGCATAATCGGCGTAGGGAAACAGCGCAATTTAAAACGCGCCAAATATGACACAATAAAACTACCTCTCCACGCGGTGACTAAAAGATCAGAAAGAAGAGAGTAGGATCAGGAAAAGGTCATACTGTCACAAGCCAGTTTAACTACACGAGAAAACTTCAAATAGACAGAAGAGTCCCAGAGGACTCAGATCAATGGGAAAAATAAAAATAACAAAGGATAGGCAATCCAGAGAAGAGAGCAGCTAATGGAGCGAAACTCAGCCTGATTAGGGGCCATAGCTGTGTCGAAAGTTAGCAAGAAATGTAGACATAGACCGAGAAGCAAAACGGTAATCAACAAGGAAAGGAAACCTAAGAGACACTCATAAATACGTGGAGAATTATGACACAAGGCTGAAAAAGTACTCCACTCAATGTGCAGATGAAACATGAGCAGATTTGGGCATACCCGAAATTCCATCAAGAGAAAATAATGCGTCTCATCAGGAATATATTCTATAGTAGATGAAAAAAGTTAGCGGACAACGCAACAAATGACAAAACAGGCTAAAAATTAGAATGACTCAAATCGTATATATACCTATATTAATGTATGGCCTGAAACATGGACAATGAACAAGCAGTTGGAAGACAGAATTGATGCATTTGAGATGTGGATATATAGCAGAATAAGCAGAGTTTCATGGACAGAAAAACAGACAAATAAACAAGTTTTAGGAAAACTAGGCATGAAGAAACAATTATTAAGAGAAATAAAATTCAGACAAGTAAAGTATTTTGGGCACATAAAAAGGCATGACACCATGATAAAACATTTACTAGAGGGGAAAGTTGAGGGAGAAGAGCAAGAGGAAGACCGAGAGATAAGTGGGAGGGAAACTTTAAGAAATGGACAGGTTACAGTCTGGCAGTGTGCAACACCAAGGCGAAAGACAGAGGATGCTGAGATTCATTGCAGCCAACCTTCGATGTGGAGACGGCACCTGATGATGATGATTGAGAAATGGCATCCAAACATCGCTATTGTAAACCAACGTATCAATTCGTTTGATGACGACGTGTTTGGACACTTTAGAAAAATTCTAAAGAACAGAACAAAACAATCAACCTTGGATAAATTCTTTAAAAAAAACGAGTGCTGGTGAATCATCTGTAAATGTTGGCGAATCGTCTGGAATCAATCAATCGCCTGAAGTGACATTGCTTGATGACGTAATGGAAGGTGACACATCTTCCGACGAAAAATAACCTACGTAGTACTGTAACCTTAAAAATAAAAACTCTTAATAAGAATCATTGTTTTCTCATCCAAAGGTAAATTTCTTTTTAAAATTTTATTTGTGTTTAGTGTACTACATGTATTTATGTAGGCCTACACAGTGCATATTACGTATTATTTATGGCAGTACGCTGGTTAATATGTGCTGTAGTTAAATTGTACAGTGTTTGAAATGATTTCGGAGATCGATTCTCAAGTGAAAATTTATTGTGTTATAGAATAGATACGCAATATTCGAGGCCGGGAACGAATTAATCCATTTTTTAGTTAATTCCTATGGGAAAAAATTGTTCGATATTCGTCTTTTTCGATATTCATCATCCCATCGGGAACGGATTAATGACGAATATTGGAGTTCCACTGTATATATATACACATACATAACCGTGGAAGAAGTGCCACAGTTGCAGATCTATGCTTCAGTGAGAACGCATCAGTTGAATAAAATGATAACATTCTCTCACTTCCAAGATCAATGCTGACTAGAGATGCCATTGCGACAGAAGTTTCTCATTTATCTTGATCCATTCCTTCCCTCTAGCTATGGTCACAACTTTTGCGCTCTCATTCTATAATGCATCAATGATATCATCCCATTTCCTTCTAGTTTAAGCTAGGGCCATCCATCACTACAGGGTGGCCTGTGTCAAAGATTGTGTTTATTTTACTGACTTCGTGAGCCTGGAGGCTATCACTGCAGGGTAGATTGCATGAATCCGGCGTCAGGGGACAACGGCGCAATTCTAGGGACAACGGCGCGCCAGGATTAGTGAGTTGACACTAATCAAGATCATACCCCACCTCCACGCGGTGACCCTGGAAACAGATACAGAATACTGTCTGACTAAGAGAGTAGGGATCGAGGGAGAGTGGTTTAAGTAGTGATGCAAGAGCAGTTACACTACACGAGATCTACTCGCAAGATAGACGAGAAGAGTCCCAGAGTGACTGTCTCTGCCCATCACTCCCGGCCGATGGGAAAAGCGAAATAAAAAAACAAAGGGATGAGGGCATCCAGAGAAGAGACGCGGGCTCACATGGAGCGAAACTCGGAGCCCTGATGTGGGGGCCCGAGTTGAGCTGCGTGTCCTGAAAGTCTCAAGGCATAGTAAATGTGAGCACGGTGAGAGACCTGAGAGGCACGGCAAGCGGGTACCAAGGTAGAGCGAACACGCATACGGACGACACCCATGTGAGCCCACCGGTGGGGCAGACATGCGGTGCGGATGGAGGAGCGACAAAAAGGCGTGGAAAACGTAGGGTGAGCGTACCAACCAAATGTGCAGCAAAACTGGAAAGCCCAGCAGCGGATTGAGTCCAGTGCAGCCTCGAAGATGGGGCCTCCATCCAGAGAACAATAATCGCGTCTCTCATCGCAGAGAACTACTACTGTCTTGTAGTTAGATTGGGGACAATCAAAGGCTAGCGGAACAAACCGCACACAAAACTGGACGGTAGGCAAACCAAGTAGTCCAAAAACGTAACCTGGTCAGATGACGCTCAACATCTCGTAAGGGTAGCTACCCTAAAAGAAAATAGCAACCTGCTGCCTTGCAGGTCGGCTGGGGACAGCCAAAGGTTGACGGAGAGCGAACTCAGTAAACGCTGGCTGAAACCGGACACATCGCCGAAGGATACGCACCAGCGCTCCAAATGGAGCTGAAGATGTGACGAAACCCACCCATGCTAAGGCTGAATGAATGAGATTTATGGGGAAATCTGGTACATCAGTCTAAGGGTGATTGCGAGAGAGAATCCGGCGTCAAAGACTATTTTATTGCACTGACTCCGTATATGTTGCAGTGTGTTGAACACGAACAAAGTCCCACTCTGTATATGTTGCAGTGTGTTGAACACGAACAAAGTCCCACTCCGTATATGTTGCAGTGTGTTGAAGATGAACAAAGTCCCACTCCGTATATGTTGCAGTGTGTTGAACACGAACAAAGTCCCACTCCGTATATGTTGCAGTGTGTTGAACACGAACAAAGTCCCACTCCGTATATGTTGCAGTGTGTTGAACACGAACAATGTCCCATGCACAACCCTCCTCAGTTGAGGTTCGTATAAACTTGTTATCTCTCTCAGTGCTAACTTGTTTCTCTATCCAATAAAGATCATTGGGACTAACAAATCTTTGATTGTTCCTTGTACCTTTGAAGTAGGATTATGGCTCACCTGAATTTGACGAGTCAGTAGTGATAAGAAAAGCACGCCTTCACGTAAAAACCAGTCAGAGTTGCCATATCAGACGCAATGACTATGCTGAATTTCTAGCGGGCGGATACCAATAATAAAAAATAATTGTTTTCTGTACAATCTAATCCCTAGCCTTTCCAGTAGAGATTATATATCTGGCTGCCTTAGTTGAGAGAGAAATCTACCTTTTGGAGAAGTTCACAGTGTGGTACCCTTCATAGAGCCAGAAGGCATTTAAGACCAACCCCGAGCTGTTCTCGTTCGAAAGAATGACGGGACGCTCAGAGTTTTGACACGTTTCAAACGTACCTTGGATCCATCATGTGTGGCACTACCGCGCCCAATATTTAAAAAATATAATAATGTGAAGCAGTGGCGGCTCGTGATCATTTTTATTGGTGGGGCCAGACACAAATTTTCGGAAAAATCATGGTTTTAGGTTAGGTTCTATTTTAATTTATAAAATAATAAATACATGTTATACATTTTTTTGGTGGGGCCCGTCCCCAATGGCCATTAATGAAGAGCCGCCACTGATGTGAAGTGTTCCTAGATGAAAGGGATTTGGCACCTTAGGGAACGCACTGAGTGTATAGACGTAGTGTCTATTCAGTTTTGTAGATTTTTTTCGAAATATATAATAGATGGCATTGCTAGACAACAGGTTAAAATGAAATAAAAAAAGATTGAAAGCAAATAGCGAATTAATCATGACAAAAATAAGATAGCAATTGAGGATGAGAAGACAGGCGGTTGTAAATCATAAAATAATATAAAAGAAACAAAGAATTAACTGCTAAAATTGTCACAACAATAAATTATCTTCCAAGGATTAACACAAAAATCAAGGGAAGCAACCTATGTATAGATATTTAGAGTTGGATTCTCTTGTCTGATACGAGCGATTATACAACGACATCGCGTGAAACTACTGATTTCTGAGCACCATTGGCCTAGCTACAAAACAATGATACAAGGGTCTGGAACATATATGAAACAAACAGCAAGGGCCTGGAACATCTATTAGACAAACAGGTCAAGATTAGCTTAGGAAGCAGACGAGACAAGATAGGAATGTGTATGTGTGTGAGAGAGAGTCTGTTAGCGTTAAATATCGATTACTTTCTTTCTTTCTTTCTCAAGAAACAACAAATTAAATGGTTCGGTCACGTAAGCAGATTACCATCAGACAGTGCACCCCAAATAGCAATGCTGCTCCGATACAATGGGTACAAAGCAAAAGGCCGGCCACGCAAAAGATGGACCTCAGAGATAACAGAGGCGACGAAAGAGACTATCTACGAAGCGCATACTAGGGCCCGTTTTAGAAATCTCTTCCTGACCTGACGCTGTGAGGCATACAGGATTCGAGAATATCGATTACAAAAGTGTTAAAATGATAATCGAGTTTTTGAGTGTTTTCGATTATTATTCTAATGGCTAATATCGATGATGGTTGTAATAGAAGACACATGTGGTGACTGTGATTGCTTTGAAACCAGACAGTAAAAAATAAGCGTGCTGGGGAGAAGAAATCTGTTTATTTTTTAAGAATAAAAGATTTACCAGAACTTTGAGTACCAAGGACGATAACTCTCAAACTATAAAGGGCATACAACAAACATGGACGCCGAATGTGTATGATCGTTGCTATGACAATAACAAGGCTGACATTTGGTATTTGCATACACGGAATGACTTATCGTACCAGGTAACATTCATTTCATTTATCACAGAGAGGAGAGAGGATCAATATAGACATCACAGAGCTAGTTCTTATCATATATCTTTATCCTGGCTTATCTTGATTCATAGTCATATGAAAAGTCAATGTTCTGGTGTACAATCTAGGACCAAACAAAAGTGGTAATCTACGAGACTATACACATGCTGTTACGATAACTAGACTTGGTACTGTATCGCTGACTCAAGCCACGTTCAATTATTAAGTACAGTTTTACATGCGAGTCTGGCAACGTTATCTATTATCTTCTTCTTCTTGTAATCGTTATTTCGATGATTATACCGTCAGATGTGTTCATAGTTTGAAGTTAACCAATGTCTGGAACTTATCTTTGATGCTGTGTAGTTTTGAATGTAGTAACTTTACGCGAGACTCGGTATGTGCAAGTTAACCAATGTCTGGAGCTCATCTTTGATGCTGTGAAGTTTTGAATGTAGTGACTTAACGCGAGACTCGGTATGTGCAAGTTAACCAATGTCTGGAGCTCATCTTTGATGCTGTGAAGTTTTGAATGTAGTGACTTAACGCGAGACTCGGTATGTGCAAGTTAACCAATGTCTGGAGCTCATCTTTGATGCTGTGAAGTTTTGAATGTAGTGACTTAACTACACGAGACTCGGTAGGTCGGTTAACAGTATAAGATTTATGTGCGGTACCGCTCAAGTGGTTACCGGGGCCCAAATTTGGGGTGTAAAGAATAGAACCACTGTTACCTGCCACGCATGTCGTAAGACGCGACTAAAGAGGTTAGGCTGAAATCGAATGCACGTGTCCGCTAGGAATGCTAACCCGAAACAAATGCTTGCAGAAAACGGATGCACCAGGCCGTAAGACGCATAACATGGTGCAACGACCCTCACAATGAGGAATGGGATAACGGATTCTACGGTCGCCAATCTGCCTGGGAGATTTAGCCACGCAGTAAGAATGTCAGACCTACCATCACGAGGGTGGCCAAACTTACTGCTGGAAGAGATCGGCACAAACGGGGAAGCAGAAATCATATGAATTATATCCTACAGAACTGCCCCAGTATGCAAACTTGAGAAGAAAGAGGTGGCCCACTTACACCAGCGTCCAAGACAAACTGTATGGCTGAGAATCTGAGTCAGACGGCTGCATTTATTAGAGAACGCAGAAGAAGAATGTGCGGTATAATCATCATATATAAGCCATGGGCGTCCATACGTGAATGCGTGAGGAGGGTCAAGCGCCACCCACTGGAAAATGACCTTTCGATAAAACAGTCTCATGTGAATCTGGTATTCTCCTTTTCGGCGTAGTAAAATATCAACTATATTTGTATATATTAATTTGAACCCTCCTTAGTCAAATTAATGCGGACGCCCATGATATAAGCATGAGATGAGTTGGTTTCCCGAATCCTGTTTGCCTCACAGCGTCAGGTCAAGAAGAAATTTCTAAAACGGGCTCTTGTATGCGCTTCGTAAATAGTCTCTTTCGTCGCCTCTGTTATCTCTGACGTCCATCTTTTGCGTGGCCAGCATGAGATGCGTGACACTGACATTCGAAAAGCTTTCTGGCCTTGTATAGCAGATCTATACAAATAAAATGCCCATAGCCTTTTCAGACCTCATGGTATGAAGTGTCTGTCACGTCACATTTCCAAGCCCTAGTGTGAAAGCGGTAGAAAGACCAATTCCTTTCCTCGCAAGTTGTTCGTTCAGATTGAACACACAACCCACTTGTGTCCGAATCGATAGACGGGCTATTATGCTAATCCGTCCACACAGTTACATGGCTACACACGTTACATGGCTACAAGTTTTATGGCTACACCGTAACATGGCTACACACGTAACATGGCTACACACGTTTTATGGTTACACACGTTTTATGACAATATACACTACATAGGTCTTAGAAGAGCTGCAGGTATGACAATAAGAGACAAAATTAGAAATGAAGAAATCAGAAGACTGGATGTGAAACCAGTCATGCAATTCATAAAAGAGCAACAGATTAAATGGTTTGGACGCCTGACAAGAATGTCCTGGTATCGCCTACCAGAGAGCCACACAGAAAAAGTATAATGAGTACAAAGCAAAAGGAAGACTACGCAAAAGATGGAACGATGGCATTAAGAACAGCTTTATGAAAATGAATATCAGCTTACAAAGTGCGTTAAAACAAGCACACACAAGATCACTACGCCCCCCCTTCTATAAAGAAGTAAATGGTGGAAGAGAAGAAGAAAATACGTTACATGGCTACACAAGTTTTATTGCAACATACGCTACATGGCTACACACGTGACATGACTGCACGTGTTATATCGCTACACACGTTTTATGGTCACACATATGGCATCGCTACACACGTTACATAGATACACACTTTATATAGCTACACACGTTTATGACCACAATATGACACGTGAAACTGGCATGGGTTTACTGCCCGTCTGCCCAGCGTGTTCGTAGCACGTTGGACTACGGTGACTATCCCTCTGTGTGTGCGGGTTCAATTCCGCGGGATGGCAGAAAAGCCACAGATTCCCAGATTTACGGTGTTCGTGGCACCGAACCGAAGGGTTACGATGTCAATGGCACTGAGCCGAAGAGCTGAAAGCTCAAGTGCTTCTGGATCCAAAAAAAAAATATTATAGAATATTTGTCACATATCTCACATCGTACTTTAAACCCCTCTAGCCACTCACTTTAATAGCAATCATCATCATCTTGCTGCTCATGATATCTAGGTCACAACCATTAAATCGTGTCCGCATAATAATCAGAGTTAATTTGTCCTGGGAAATTATTTGACATCTCATTAATGTCGCTTGAGGCAGAGCCAACTATAAACTACTGGGCCTTCGGGCTCAGGTAAGAATTGTGGAAATCAGACCCCAACTACACCACGTGACCTCGCATTCCAGTATTGGTGTATATAGACGATATCATTTTAAAATCAACACAAAATGCTAACTCGAAGTCATATTATGCAACAAGTTAAGTTTAACAATAAGGAATATCAATATTATAAATATTTTTCACCAATAAATAACCATAGACTCACAGAATTGAGTAAAATTGCAAAAAGCGTGCAGTGTTCTATCAAACATCTGTATTTTCCAGATCCCTTTTCTTATCTAGGTCAGGGAATACCCGACCAGTTGTCTGGCCTGTGCTAGAGCCTGGCTGTGCTTGAGGATACTTGGGTCTGACAAATACGTGCTATATATGTATATATTTCGTATTCTTGGATTCAGGAAGACTAAAACAGGATGGACTTGAAGACAATGTTTGCAGCTATAAAAAGTCAAGGCTGACCAAAATCAGTTGTATTTTTGTGTTTGTGTCTGGGTATGCAGGTGTAAAGGGAAATGAACGCGCTGATAGGCTTGCAGGTATGGCTGCTGATAGGCTTGCAGGTATGGCTGCTGATAGGCTTGCAGGTATGGCTGCTGATAGGCTTGCAGGTATGGCTGCTGATAGGCTTGGAGGTATGGCTGCTGATAGGCTTGCAGGTATTGGCTGCTGATAGGCTTGCAGGTATGGCTGCTGATAGGCTTGCAGGTATGGCTGCTGATAGGCTTGCAGGTATGGCTGCTGATAGGCTTGCAGGTATTGGCTGCTGATAGGCTTGCAGGTATTGGCTGCTGATAGGCTTGCAGGTATTGGCTGCTGATAGGCTTGCAGGTATTGGCTGCTGATAGGCTTGCAGGTATTGGCTGCTGATAGGCTTGCAGGTATTGGCTGCTGATAGGCTTGCAGGTATGGCTGCTGATAGGCTTGCAGGTATTGGCTGCTGATAGGCTTGGAGGTATGGCTGCTGATAGGCTTGCAGGTATGGCTGCTGATAGGCTTGCAGGTATGGCTGCTGATAGGCTTGCAGGTATGGCTGCTGATAGGCTTGCAGGTATTGGCTGCTGATAGGCTTGCAGGTATTGGCTGCTGATAGGCTTGCAGGTATTGGCTGCTGATAGGCTTGGAGGTATGGCTGCTGATAGGCTTGCAGGTATTGGCTGCTGATAGGCTTGGAGGTATGGCTGCTGATAGGCTTGCAGGTATGTCTGCTGTAAAAATTGGACGAGCAATGGACCAAGCTGATATTATAATATTCCCTAAGGGAGAGATCAAGTGTAACAAGAATGCCAAGTCAAATGTGATGTAGCTAGACAAGAGCACTATACTGGTAGCCAATGGCCTGTGATAAGTTTGGCATCACCATTAAAACACAAAAAACAGAGGTCATGTTCCAGCCCGCTCCTAGACAGCAGTACTAGGATCCAGTCATCAGCATTAAATATCAGCGTGTCCTGCCAACGGACAGCTTTGCTTATCTTGACAGCCTTCTATCCAGATCGCAAACATAAGATTCTGAGGTCAACAATAGGATATCCAAAGCCAGTGCTGCGTTCGGAAGGCTACGTGTCACTGTGTGGGCGCGGAAGGGGATAAGCGTAGCCACAAAGCTGTACGCAAGCGAGACATGGACAGTGTATAGCAGACACGGAAGAAAATTAAACCATTTCCACACAAGCTGTCTACGCAGAATACTAAAAATAAACTGGCAGGACAAAATTCCAGACAGCAAAGTCCTCACAAGAGCAAAGATCCCAAGCGTCAACACCCTGTTGCAGAAGTCCCAAATGAGATGGGTCGGTCACGTTGCTCGAATGCCTGATAAACTCATCCCAAAACAGTTGATGTATGGCGAGCTTGAAGGGGCAGACGTTTAGCTGGTGGACAGAAAAAACGCTTCTTTAAAGACACTCTTAAAGTGTCTCTGAAATGCTTCGATATAGACAGCCCGTGCTGGGAATCCCTTGCGCAAGATCGCCAAATGTGGCGCTTTAACAACAAAAGAGGAACCCGCATAGCTGAGAATCATCGTATTGTTGAGGCACAGAGAAAAGAGCTGCGCGAAAAGACAGAGCACACAACACACATGTCTAACCTTGATCATGTATGCCCCACCTGTGGTAGGGATTGCGTTCTAGAATTGGACTCTACAGTCACCTCCGCACGCACCAGAGAGGTGCAGCAACACACATCTGAGATTGTTATCATCGCTTGCGATGGGCGGCTATTATTACTGGTAGCCAAAGCAGAATAGTAAAAAATCAAATAGCCGGTGTCCTTACTTGTCAGACGTTAAGAGACATACTGAGAAGATCGGATCACTTGGGGACTAACTGCTTCCATGTGCAGTCATGATGATGATGATCCGACGAGTAAACAAAAAAAAAAATCCAAATATTTCTCTCGTATCGTTATACGTTACATATGACATGTAAGCAATGTCTCCATACCATTCTATCCTAGGCAACTCATTCAATTTCATGTAAGGTATTACGTAGGATATTTCTCGCCTATCTTAGTAAAGTTTGTCTCAGGCGTCCCTAGGGCGTTCTTACTTCCATTTTCTCATTCTTATTTTGTAGCATCTGCCAGTTTTTTTTTCAGTTTTCCTGGATAAATCTGTTTTATCTGTTCCTGGTATACCAAGTACTCTTCTATAACACTTATATTCAACATTATACAACAATTATCTAGTTAAACAAAATTTGCAAGCTCAAAGTTGATGTTAGTTTTCTTATTTCCGACCAATTTCCTGTTTCAATTTTCCAGCCATTTTCTCTAGCGTAGACAAATTATGCTCTATTTTCTTCCTATGATGAATTTTAATCTATTTACAGACGTTTTTCAAAGGTCATCAGAAAAAGCCGCTTAAGATTTCTTTACCCAGCAACGACAAGAGAAGGACATAATGGTAAACTGCAGACATCCGACAGACTTTTAGTGAGTTTTCAAGTTAGTAAAATCAATAAGCACAGACAAAATATTTCTTACTTTTGTAAACTGAAATTGGAATTACTGTTAGAATCAATGTCTCTGCGGTCAGTGCGTTCATATCAGTGCGCAGTCCGTTTTAGTTTGTTATGACTAGGCAATGGATATCACATACCCTGAGATAATGAATTACTGGAGGAAAGTAAGATTATCGCAACATATGGGATACGATCCTAGTACGTTTGGAGCGTGAAGCGAGATTCGTACATCCGTGGCACAGTGTCCATCCCTACCCCTTTATTTCTCATTACATCTCCATTATAAGTGATTCGTCTCAGGATCATATTTTCATACCATGGGGTATCGTGAGTTAGATCCATATTTTTCATTGACAATCGGCACAAGATGAGCGATATGTGGTCAACATCACTCCGACCATATTTACTTCCCATTGCTTGTCTGGTATCTAATTGAGACTGGGTTGACACCTGAGACTGGGTTGACATCTAATTGAGACTGGGTTGACACCTGAGGCTGGGTTGACATCTCATTGAAACTGGGTTGACACCTGAGGCTGGGTTGACATCTAATTGAGACTGGGTTGACACCTGAGGCTGGGTTGACATCTAATTGAAACTGGGTTGACACCTGAGGCTGGGTTGACATCTAATTGAAACTGGGTTGACACCTGAGGCTGAGTTGTCATCTAATTGAAACTGGCTGACACCTGAGTTGACATCTAATTGAGCCTGGGTTGACATCTAATTGAGACTGGGTTAACACCTGAGACTGGATTGACATCTAATTGAGACTGGGTTGACACCTGAGGCTGGGTTGACATCTAATTGAGACTGGGTTGACACCTGAGGCTGGGTTGACATCTAATTGAGACTGGGTTGACATCTAATTGAGACTGGGTTAACACCTGAGACTGGATTGACATCTAATTGAGACTGGGTTGACATCTAATTGAGACTGGGTTGACATCTAATTGAGACTGGGTTAACACCTGAGACTGGATTGACATCTAATTGAGACTGGGTTGACATCTAATTGAGACTGGGTTGACATCTAATTGAGACTGGGTTAACACCTGAGACTGGATTGACATCTAATTGAGACTGGGTTGACATCTAATTGAGACTGGGTTAACACCTAAGACTGGATTGACATCTAATTGAGGCTGGGTTGAAGCCTAACTGAGGCTGGGTTGACACCTGACGCTGGGTTGACACCTAACTGAGGCTGGGTTGACACCTAACTGAGGCTGGATTGACACCTAACTGAGGCTGGATTGACACATAACTGAGGCTGGATTGACACCTGAGGCTGGATTGACACCTAACTGAGGCTGGATTAACACCTAACTGAGGCTGGGTTGACATCTAATTGAGACTAGGTTGACACCTAACTGAGGCTGGGTTGACATCTAATTGAGGCTGGTTTGACACATAATTGAGGCTGACATTTAACTGAGCATGGGTTGACATCCAATTGAGGCTGGGTTGACATTTAATTGAGGCTGGGTTGACACCTAACTGAGGCTGGGTTGACACCTAACTGAGGCTGGGTTGATATTTAATTGAGGCTGGGTTGACACCTAACTGAGGCTGGGTTGACATCTAACAGAGCATGGGTTAACACGAGATTGTTACGTTCAAGGAAACAAATGAACTCCCACTGAAGAATTGAACGAGGACCATGCGTATGTGAGTGTGCGCTAACCACTACGCTATCCCGGTTCTCATCTTGATGTTGTACTATGGGTACTCTACCTAACTGGTAGAGCTTACAAATAGGTCATAAGAGTTGGGTGGAGAGCGACAGTTGTACCCCTATATTCCACAGGGAACAAGAAGGTTTAGTATTAGTAATGTCCTTTGTCACCAAGTAATATCAAAGTTTACTTCACGGTCTCTCAAAGGTAATCTACTTCGGTGATTATACCTGAGCAACCAATCAAATCAATGGACATTGACAATTTATGGACATTGTGCAAAGCGCAGTCACAAAAATAACTACATGTGAAATGCGTTGCCTGCGAAAAGTTACCAACAACACAAGAAAAGACAGAATCACCAACATCAGCATAAGAAAGAAAGTTGGCACAAAACCATGCTTGAATTACATAGATAAACAAAGAATGAAGTGGATTGGCCACTTAAATAAGAATGCATCCAAACTCCACAGTATACAGAGTCTTCTACAACAGAACATCGGGAAAGAAGGCAAGAGGAAGACGACGAAAAAGATGGTTAGATGGCGTAGCAGAATCCTGTGAAAGAGCAAAGATAACAATCACACAAGCTACCAGAACAGCGCAAGACAAAAACAGAAAACCACGACTCTGGGCAACAACCCGGTAGCAGTGTGACGACAAAAGAAGAAGAACCAATCAATTACTCCTTTTTTGTTAAAAATAGAACAAGAAACAACCGGGCTTTTCCTTTAGTCTTGGTTATTGGTTACTAAACTGACGTCATTGCACTCCGGGCATACCCATAGGTCCTTTAGTCTTATTAATACATAGCTCTAAGCTAAATATAAAGAGTCGTAATTGGTTAAAAAAAAGTATCATCATCATGTGCTTGCTACCTACAGATATCTTTCCCTGAAAGCTGACTATCATTTCTCTTGCTGACATTTCTTCAGCGCCAGGAAGATATGCTGTTCAAAACTATTTCTCTCTGTAGTTCTCTACCTCATCATGCACAGATTTTCTCGGTTGTCACAATATGTTGGAAACCTCCCTACTAATGATATATTCGAAAAATGATGATTGCCTCATGTAAAATGAACATAGTATTGTAAATACTGCGTTGCTACTGACTTAGATGTACCCCACTTCTACTGAAACCCACTACGCACATAAAAGATTACCCACAGCTCAGTGACATCAGTTGTGTTCACTAAATATAAGTAATCGATAAACAAAATGTCTGCTGTCTGCAACATTGAAACGTGGATAAATTGATTTACTTTTATCGTTTACTATCTCCCGATAGAGCTTCTGAACATTTTAATTTGTTCTGTTTTTGAATGAAGGGAAGAGAGAGAGAGAAAGGTAGAGAGAAGAGAGAGAGAAAGGTAGAGGGAAGAGAGAGAGAGAGAAAGAAAGGTAGAGGGAAGAGAGAAGTAGAAAGATAGAGAGAAGAGAGAGAGAGAAAGGTAGAGGAAGAGAGAGAGAGAGAGAAAGGTAGAGGGAAGAGAGAGAAAGGTAGAGGGAAGAGAGAGAGAGAAAGGTAGAGAGAAGAGAAAGGTAGAGAGAAGAGAGAGGTAGAAAGATAGAGGGAAGAGAGAGGTAGAAAGATAGAGAGAAGAGAGAGTTAGAAAGATAGAGGAATAGTAAAAGTGAAGAAACACTTGATTTAATACCACTTGGTATATAGGGTACGTACCAACCAGATGTGGTACCATGCTACAGTATAACACTAGATGTGGTACCATGTTACAATATAACACTAGATGTGGTACCATGTTACAATATAACACTAGATGTGGTACCATGTTACAATATAACACTAGATATGGTACCATGTTACAGTATAACACTAGATATGGTACCATGTTACAGTATAACACTAGATGTGGTACCATGTTACAATATAACACTAGATATGGTACCATGTTACAGTATAACACTAGATATGGTACCATGTTACAGTATAACACTAGATGTGGTACCATGTTACAGTATAACACTAGATGTGGTACCATGTTACAATATAACACTAGATATGGTACCATGTTACAGTATAACACTAGATATGGTACCATGTTACAGTATAACACTAGATGTGGTACCATGTTACAATATAACACTAGATATGGTACCATGTTACAGTATAACACTAGATGTGGTACCATGTTACAATATAACACTAGATATGGTACCATGTTACAGTATAACACTAGATGTGGTACCATGTTACAGTATAACACTAGATGTGGTACCATGTTACAGTATAACACTAGATGTGGTACCATGTTACAATATAACACTAGATGTGGTACCATGTTACAGTATAACACTAGATGTGGTACCATACTACAGTATAACACTAGATGTGGTACCATGTTACAGTATAACACTAGATGTGGTACCATGCTACAGTATAACACTAGATGTGGTACCATGCTGCAATATAACACTAGATGTGGTACCATGCTGCAATATAACACTAGATGTGGTACCATGCTGCAATATAACACTAGATGTGGTACCATGCTACAGTATAACACTAGATGTGGTACCATGTTACAATATAACACTAGATGTGGTACCATGCTGCAATATAACACTAGATGTAGTACCATGCTGCAATATAACACTAGATGTAGTACCATGCTGCAATATAACACTAGATGTGGTACCATGCTACAGTATAACACTAGATGTGGTACCATGTTACAATATAACACTAGATGTAGTACCATACTACAATATAACACTAGATGTGGTACCATACTACAATATAACACTAGATGTGGTACCATGTTACAATGTAACACTAGATGTAGTACCATGCTGCAATATAACACTAGATGTGGTACCATGCTACAGTATAACACTAGATGTGGTACCATGTTACAATATAACACTAGATGTGGTACCATACTACAATATAACACTAGATGTAGTACCATGCTGCAATATAACACTAGATGTGGTACCATACTACAGTATAACACTAGATGTGGTACCATACTACAATATAACACTAGATGTAGTACCATGCTACAGTATAACACTAGATGTGGTACCATGCTGCAATATAACACTAGATGTGGTACCATGCTACAATATAACACTAGATGTGGTACCATGCTGCAATATAACACTAGATGTGGTACCATGCTACAATATAACACTAGATGTGGTACCATGCTACAGTATAACACTAGATGTGGTACCATGTTACAATATAACACTAGATGTGGTACCATGCTACAATATAACACTAGATGTAGTACCATGCTGCAATATAACACTAGATGTGGTACCATGCTACAGTATAACACTAGATGTGGTACCATACTACAGTATAACACTAGATGTGGTACCATACTACAATATAACACTAGATGTAGTACCATGTTACAGTATAACACTAGATGTGGTACCATACTACAATATAACACTAGATGTGGTACCATGTTACAATATAACACTAGATGTGGTACCATGCTGCAATATAACACTAGATGTGGTACTTTAAAGTTAGGATTTTTGTCTGTTTGTAAAATCTTATTGTGCCTGTTCCACCTGATGTACTGCCTAGCGGGAAAGGGGTGTGTGGCGCAATGTACTCACAGTCTCAGAGCAAACCTTATAAATCACAAAGATCCGTTAATAAGAACGAGCGCAAACAAACAAAACTGCTTTCAGCACAATATATTCATACAGAGTGTGCCGAGAGATGTGTTTGGGGAGGGAGGGGGAGAGGGAGAGGAGAAGAAAGAGGGAACAGGGGAATTTAAAGTCGAAGGATTGATATAATTGCACCGGGTTTTACCCAATATGGCTTGGTCCCTCTGCGCAGTTATGGAACCCAACCTGCCGAGAGTATTGCATAAAGCACGATATCCGTAGCTCCGAAAACAATCCTAGAGGTCTCTGGAAAAAAAATGAACTCGTGAACGTCGCTCCATCTTTTGCGTGGTCTTCCTCTTGCCTTGTACTCATTATACTTTTTCTGTGTGGCTCTCTGTGGTAGGCGATACCAGTGCATTCTGGTCAGGATTGAAAAACCATTTAATCAATTGTTGTTTTATGAATTGCATGACTGGTTTCACATCCAGTCTTCTGATTTCTTCATTTCGAATTTTGTCTCTTATTGTCACACCTGCAGCTCTTCTAAGACACCTCATCTCTGTCGTTATAATTTTCCGCTCATTAGCTTCTGTTATTGGCCATGTTTGACACTGGTAACATAGTGTTGGCCAGAAGATCGTTCTTATAAGATTTGCTTTAGTTGTTAGTGGTATCTCTTTATGTGACAACAGTGGTGTTAACTGTCCCAGTACCTGGTTAGCTTTTGTGCAAGATTGCTGATTTCACTATCGATAATTCCATCTGCTGTGAAAATTGCTCCTAAGTATTTGGCCTCAATTGTTTGTTTTATGTCTACGTTCTGGAGTTTTATTGTAAGGTTTTCTGGTTGTCTACTTATTGCCATTGTCTCTGTCTTTATTATATTTATTTTCATGTTGTACTCCTCACCCTTGATGTTAACTAAGCTCAAATGGTTCTGGAGAGATTCTTCATTTTCTGTAATCTGTACAGTAATCAGGGAACAACTGAACATTAATAAAAACAAGAGAGAAGAATGAACTATTAAATGAAATGATAAAAATAATAAGCAATAGAAGTGATGAGAAATAGAAAGAATGATAGAATAAAAAAAGAATGCGAGAGAGAATGAAGGAATTACAGAGAGAGAAAGAATGAGAGAGATACTGAATGAAAAACTGAAGTAATGATCAGATAGAAAGAATAAATGAGAAATAGAAAGAAAATATGATAACAATGGAGGATTATTAGAAATGAAAGGGGGTCAAAAGGCTCATGAGGTCATGGTGGTAACATGAGCCAGGGTTAGCGAGGGGCGCGCTAACCAAGACCCTGCCCCTAACCTCCACGCGGTGACCCTGGAAACAGACTCTGGTTCTGGTCTGGCTAAGAGGGACAGGGATCGGGGAGAGGAAACTACTGGTAGTGGTAGCAGTGCAATTACGGAAATACGATAAAGATACATACAAATAAAATGCACAATTCTCCTGACCGATGTCCAACAAGATATTGCCCAAGTCCCTGAACGCAAAGAAACAGCAACGAAACGACTCAGACATGGATGAGAGGTGCATCCAGTGACCAAACGTATGCCCACGTAGGGCGAAGCTCTGAGGAGGGGGCAAACATTGCCAGCCCGTCGGCAAGAATAAATAAGACAGGACCGTAACGAATGAAAGTCTACCCTCGTGTTGGTGCGAGAGAAGATTGCAGCTGACCCCGCATTGGTAGCCTGGTGCAGATACATGTACTGGGCAAGGTTTGCCGAGCGCAAAAGAACAAGTTGCGTTTAGTGCATAACGAAACTACCCGCCCTGGGAAAACCGTGCAAGGTACTGTGCGATTAAAATTAACAGCCCCGGAAGAACTGAGGTTGGTGATGCCTAACGGAACTGCCAGCCTTGGGGCAACTGGGCAAGGTTCGATTGCAGTCGTAACTAACATCCCCGGAATAACTGGGGCGGGTGATGGCGGCGAGCGCAAAATCCTCAGTTACGCTTATAGTGCCCACTGAAACGACCCACTACATTGCTTGTACTCGGCCCCATGCCAGTGCTTTCGAGGTAAATTGCAAATTGCCACGCACCGATACGCGTCTAGAAAAGGCTGAGAATGTTCCTTCCCGGATCAAACTCAAAATGTACGGTAAAGCAAGGCCGACAATGTACGGATCAAACAGGAAGCCCGGGTCCTGAACATTGGCGAAGGCCGATACTTTACACGGTGTTTTATACGAGTAAGACGCCGTCCGAGGACAAGCTGACAAGCCCGAGAAATATTTCTCAGTCAGAACGGGTAAAGCAGCGTAACTCACTGTCTTGGCGTAGATCACAAAGCCCAAATATACGGCAAAGTTGATCGAAAAGGCGTTGATCCGAAAGGATCGTACCTAGGGAAAGCTCACCCTAGTAAATCAAAAGCTGGCTGAAAACGGACGGGCGGGCCTAGTCACCATGGGCGCACAATCGTCCCGACGTAGATCACTCCGTTCTTGCCAGTGGACCAATTATACATCACAATAAGAATGATCAAATTGGCCGTGAAGAATGTTGGCAGAAGAAGAAGAAGAAATGAAAGAACGAATAAGCGATTGTTTTAGGGAGAACAGAGAGACTAGGGAACTATTTTTTCGGGGAGTCGGTCAGTTCGGGGGGAGAGGAGAGAAACCTGATATTGGTGGGGTGGGGTGAGAGATCTGACATGGGGGTGGCGGGCAGAGGAGAGAGAACTGACATTTTTGTTAATCAGACTTGTGTATTAAATTTGAGAAAACTAATTAAATAATGAAATTAACACAGAGAGAGAGAGAGAGGGAGAGAGAGAGAGAGAGAGAGAGGAGAGGGAGGGAGGGATTGGGAGAAGACAGAGAGGAAATGATAGCAGACATTCTAACCAGCACCGAGAGAATGGAACAAAACGAGTGTCTGACTGTCATGTTTTGGTCTATTCCCAACATGAATATTTCTTCAGACAAAATGAAAAGTCAATCCACAATGAGATTATACCAGAAATAAAAGCAAATTAATCAGATTATAACCAAGTCTTGAATTGAATCAAAGAAGGGAGAGATATCCTATTAAAAAATAGAGAGCAGGAATGAGAGAGACAGAGAGAAAAAGAAAACACAAACAGTCCTTTAGAAAGAGATAGAAAATGATAAACAGGCGAGATACACTAAGATATGCAGATTGAATGACAGATATACTGGGAAAAAAAACTGAGAACGAGAGACACGAAAATAGGTTTTTTAAAAAAAATGGAAAACACCGTCGCTGGGGTACAAATCTATTTTCTGAAAACACAGAGAAGATCAGCCAAGGACCTGTGTGGCCAAGGATACTGGGATATTAATTCAATTATGTAAATCAGGCACGAGAAGACAGATTCTGACAAGAGAGTTCCGTTTTCTGTCCGTTACACATTTTCCTGACACTGTTAAGAGCGAAGAGAAATTGGAAATTCTTCCAGAAGATACTTTAGCTGTGGATAAAGTCATTTTGGGTAGTTGTCTCACGTGCGACCAATAGATAACCCACTTGCCGTAGCAGAAGGACTTCATATCTTGTTCCCATCGGTAACGACTATAACTTTCTCCAGGAGAACAATTCTTTCAAGGGACAACATTTGCACTGAAAACTACACTAGTACCAAATCTTACATTAAAAAAAAAAAGACTATTTATGGGGCGCTCCCGTTTTTGTGCTCAGTCTCTTTCAACTTTTTGATAATGTGAGCAGATCTTACACAATGGTAACTTACACAATTCTGAAACATTAAAACTTGATTCTGAACCAGTTTAGCTAAGACATGTGGCACATCTTAGTTTAGGTTTCAATATATTAATCTCCTTCTTCTTTGCGTTCGTTCTTTACGACCAATTTTAATCACTTTTTGTGATATGTTTGATCTTTGCCAAGAACGTGTATACTTTGCACATTGGTAGGTCCTTAAATGCATTCACTTCTACACGTTTCAAACACGTGCATCCGATTTGAGCAAACCTTCTTAATCGCCTCTTACGACATGCGTGGCAGGTAACAGTTGTTCTATTCTTTACACCCCAAATTTGGGCCCCGGTAACCACTCGGGCGAATATATTGATCTAATTGCTAAGATGCTTTAGCTATGGCATGATAGCAACAGAGGGGCAGCTAGGACACGGGACATGATAACAACAGAGGGGCAGCTAGGACACGGAACATTATAGCAACAGAGGGGCAGCTAGGACACGGTAGCAACAGAGGGGCAGCTAGGACACGGGACATGATAGCAACAGAGGGGCAGCTAGGACACGGTAGCAACAGAGGGGCAGCTAGGACACGGGTCATGATAGCAACAGGGGCAGCTAGGACACGGGGCATGATAGCAACAGAGGGGCAGCTAGGACACGGAACATGATAGCAACAGAGGGGCAGCTAGGACACGGGGCATGATAGCAACAGAGGGGCAGCTAGGACACGGGACATGATAGCAACAGAGGGGCAGCTAGGACACGGGGCATGATAGCAACAGAGGGGTAATAAGATATAATAGCAACAGAAGGGGCCCGGGAACGTGCAGTTATAACTACTAGCGACCGCTGTACGCCTTTTCATTTGTCTCAACAACTGAGCTATCTAATTTAGTTCCGTACATAATGATCGAATTGGAGCAAGTACAGAACTTGAAGTTTTCGGCTTTGTTACTATCAATCAATCAATCAATCAGAGACTACATCTCTTTGTGATTGAATCAGATTTGCAGTTGGTATATAATCTGGGACAGATACGGGACTGGGGCTGATCACATCTTGTCCTTGAACTCTTTAATCACACATAATTTTTGGGAACTCACTGCACACAATGTATATAATTAGTTGTTCATTATTTATCTTCCTTGTGAGAAAAACAAACAAACAAAAACACGCACGCACGCTACACTTTACACATTCACCACAGACGCAATACACACATCTCATAGCACACTGGCACAGTCAAACATATTGACACACTTGTGATCCACATAAAGGCCATCCATACATCTTAGAAAAGATGAAAAACGTGGCTACATAATCCACACATGGCTACATACATACTTCAACTCATCGTTAAAAAAGCTCACAAACTGTAGCTTTCTCATATCGCTACATTGATACATGAGCACTTCGCTACAAGCAGCCCCACATCGCTACATGCATCCTGCATATCGCTACCTACATCTCCCCACTATATCCACTCAAATGTTACAAATACTATGTACTCATGTGTTAAAACATCGAATTATGCACTGAATATCCCACCATTCAGAGACGCATTTCTCACACGTATTCCCACACACTATAAACACACAAGCTGTTAACACTGGTGGTTAACTTAAACGACCCGTTAACATCCCTATATGTCCGTCTTAACACCGAATTTCTTCGAAATCTTAACAAATCTCCCTAGCGTCCCTAGTTACTGAGATCATTATACGTTCTTCTCTCCCCCTACTTCCGCTTGTCTGTTGATCAGTACAACGTCTGTGGCTGACCTTACCAAGGGACAATGTCTTTGTTTTTTCAAGCTTTTTCCATAGTCGGGTCTGTCTCCGGTCTGTGATTACTATTTCTACGTTCTGTCTATCCGACTGTCTCTGATCTACTATTTCTACGTTCTGTCTATCCGACTGTCTCTGATCTACTATTTCTACGTTCTGTCTATCCGACTGTCTCTGATCTACTATTTCTACGTTCTGTCTATCCGACTGTCCCTGATCTACTGTCTCTGATCTACTATTTCTATGTTCTGTCTATCCGACTGTCCCTGATCTACTATTTCTACGTTCTGTCTATCCGACTGTCCCTGATCTACGCAATACACCACCTTCCAGCAACAACACTACAGGATACATAACCTTTCACAAACAACAGTACAATAGACATCTCATTCCTAGGCTAGGGTATCTTATTTACATAAAATACACCTCCTTCCACCAAGAACGCAAAAGCACACACCATCTCCTACTAACGACACACCACCTCCCACTAACAACACACCAGCAGATAGAATTTCTTGCTATTCTCCGTACTATATGCATATCTCCTTACACTAACAACACATCAGTAGTTAGAACTGAAATCGCCAATGAAGATATTATCACCACCACCACCACCAGCAAGCACATAAATAGTACACTTAATCTACTATCATCTATATCTTCTCTATACAATCAACTTCTTACAAACGTTTTGCTGCATGTCGTGATGTGGTCTGAGAACTTTCCAATCTTCTTTTACCAGAAAACTAAACTTACAACTTCTGTCTGTCTTTTTTGTTCTCTGAATTAGATCATTTCAAATTGTGTCTCTCCGTCCTTCAGACCGTCGCAATCTATGATCACTTCCTCAGACCAAATCAATAAATAATAAATTATTACAATAATTGTGTGAGATCTTCTCTCACGAGATGGTTTTCTATAACAACTTTCTCATCTCTCTGACATTTTCTATTCAGTTTCTTTCATTGCTCATATTTTCTTTCTGTTTTTGAATTTAGTGTCTTTTTTCTTTCTGCTATTTTATTTCATCCACTTTCCGCCTATTCTGAATTTAGTGTCTCTTCCTTTCTGCTATTTTCTTCCTGTTTTGAATTTAGTATCTTTTCTTTCTGCTATTTTCTTTCTGTTTTGAATTTAGTGTCTTTTTCTTTCTGCTATTTTCTGTTTTGAATTTAGCGTCTTTTTCTTTCTGCTATTTTCTTTCTGTTTTGAATTTAGTGTTTTCCTCAGAGATCACTTGTATAACTGACGTACCATTTCTACGGAGATGGACTAAGCTATATGGACTAAGCTATATGGACAGCTATATGGACAGCTATATGGACTAAGCTATATGGACTAAGCTATATGGACAGCTATATGTACTAAGCTATATGGACAGCTATATGGACTAAGCTATATGTACTAAGCTATATGTACTAAGCTATATGGACAGCTATATGTACTAAGCTATATGTACTAAGCTATATAAGGAAGGAACCCTTTCATACCTCGTGGTATATAGGTCAATACAGTGTTAGGCCTGTATTTTTCATTGACCGTCGGCGCACGATGGGTGATGTGGTCAGCATCACGCCGGCCGCCTTTACTTTCCCAGAGCATATCTGGTACCCAGTTGAGGCTGGGTCGACCTGAGAGCCGTCGTGGTCGGGAAAAATTCCACGCGTATTGCGGGACAACTAAGCTATATGGACTAAGCTATATGGACAGCTATATGTACTAAGCTATATGTACTAAGCTATATGGACTAAGCTATATGGACTAAGCTATATGGACAGCTATATGTACTAAGCTATATGTACTAAGCTATATGTACTAAGCTATATGGACTAAGCTATATGGACAGCTATATGTACTAAGCTATATGGACTAAGCTATATGGACAGCTATATGGACTAAGCTATATGTACTAAGCTATATGGACTAAGCTATATGGACAGCTATATGTACTAAGCTATATGGACTAAGCTATATGGACAGCTATATGTACTAAGCTATATGGACAGCTATATGGACTAAGCTATATGGACAGCTATATGTACTAAGCTATATGGACAGCTATATGGACTAAGCTATATGGACAGCTATATGTACTAAGCTATATGGACTACTATATGGACTACTATATGTACTAAGCTATATGTACTAAGCTATATGTACTAAGCTATATGGACTAAGCTATATGGACAGCTATATGGACTAAGCTATATGGACAAAGCTATATGGACTAAGCTATATGTACTAAGCTATATGGACAGCTATATGTACTAAGCTATATGGAAAAACCTGGTGCAATGAAGTCAATCCTACGTCTTGAAATTAGAAGAACTACATTTATACTTGATAATTTTCTACTTGATAATTTTGTAAGTAACGGGACTTATGAAAGAAGGAAACATACCGTGTGTTGCCAGGGCCATCAAGCGGAGCAAACAATTAGTTATTGGTTATTAAACTGACGTCATTGCACTCCGGGCAGACCCATAGGTGCTCAGTCTCCCCAACATATATCAAAGAATAGGTTATTGGTTACTAAACTGACGTCATTGCACACCGGGCAGACCCATAAGTGCTCAGTCTCCCCAAACATATCGAAGAATATGCATACTGATGGTCCCCGTACTCGCTGATGAAACACACCTCTCACTCTGCCTCTCGGGCATACAATTTTGCCTCTCGGGCATACAATTTTGACTTGTACAGCGTGTAACTCGAAACTGCCTAAATCGCTTGATCGATTCAACATCGATTTTAGTGTCCTCATCCAACAGAGAGTCGCGAAGAGACCGAAAAACATCCCCTTTATCCATCTTCAACTCCCCAACAATCGATGGCTGTTGATGCAAGCCTGTCCGCTCTCTCATTTCCGTAAACACACGCATGCCCAGGACAGTATATCCACGTAAGCCGCTGGAGTTTAGAAACTTCTATAGACGACATCCACTCATACCGAAACCTGCCCTTCTGGATCGTGAAGCATCGACTGAGAATCAGATACAACAACTGCCCCAGTAAATGAAGCATCGACTGAGAGTCAGATACAACAACTGCCCCAGTAAATGAAGCATCGACTGAGAGTCAGATACAACAACTGCCCCAGTAAATGAAGTTAACACTGCAAATTGAAGTTACAAAAATAGTAACACTGCAACCTACAAGGCATGTCGTAAGAGGCGACTGAGGTAGGGATCTAGGAAAGCTACCCTAGTAAATAAAAAGCATCGCAGAAATCGCATGCGTTGGCCTACTTGCTCAGATCACACACAAATCACAAAGAGTGGTTTAACAAGTGATCGATATGGAGTGTTCTCAGATCACACACAAATCACAAAGATCGGTTTAACAAGTGGTTGATATGGAGTGTTCTCAGATCACATACAAATCACAAAGATCGGTTTAACAAGTGATCGATATGGAGTGTTCTCAGATCACATACAAATCACAAAGATCGGTTTAACAAGTGGTCGATATGGAGTGTTCTCAGATCACATACAAATCACAAAGATCGGTTTAACAAGTGGTCGATATGGAGTGTTCTCAGATCACATACAAATCACAAAGATCGGTTTAACAAGTGGTCGATATGGAGTGTTAGAAGAAGAAGAAGGAACTGAAATAAACATTTAAAGAGAAGAGAAACCCCCAAGTTTTGAGGGGCAAGAAAGATAAATATAAGAAAGCTGTTGTAATTAGGGAGAAATGATTGCTAGTATAGATCATTAGACACATAAATAGAGCCCTCAGGGAATGATTGCTAGTATAGATCATTAGACACATAAATAGAGCCCTCAGGGAATGAGAAGGAAAAAGGAAGGGGGTGAGTAAGAAAAAGATGTGAATGATGTACAATGAATGATAGAAAATAGATCAAGAAGTAAGGATCACGTTAGAAGGTATTATAGGGAGGAATAGAGAGAGAGAGAGAGGAAGGAATGAGTGAGACATAAAAGGAAAGATACAGAGGTAGGGAAACAGGGAGGTACACGAAAGCGTAGAGAGAAATATAGGCGTTAATGAAGAAATATATTCATCAAATATCCTGTCCTGAGCAGAACTTTGCCACTTCTTCCTTCCTTCGTCATATGACAGATGTCCTGCCTCTGCAGAAGCCATGCTCAAATCATCAGTTACATTCTAAATCCATCTTCTCCGTGGTCTTCCTCTTCTCCTCTTTGCTGGGATGCCGCCTTCCATAATGATCTCCAGCCCTTCGTGTCTATTTATGTCCACAATACTTCAATTTTCTCATTTTTATATAAAGCATCAGCCAGTGTTTCTTGATTTTGTGTTCTTTCTGGATATATCTATTTGTTCTATTCTCTGGATAGATCTATTTGTTCTATTCTCTGTCTGGATAGATCTATTTGTTCTATTCTCTGTCTGGATATAGATCTATTTATTCTATTCTATGTCCTCAAATAACTCTAAAAGTGCTACATAGTTTTACTGCAATCTTCTCAGGACAAAAAGCCCGATCACCACAAAAAAGCCTGGATCAGATCTACACCCATGACACAATATTCAACACACAGTCCGTTCTAGGACTAGTTCCAGGCTACATCAAGGTTAAAGGTCATTACGCTCTGATATAACCAAAAATAGACACCCGTCTTAGGTTGAAAGCAGCGTGCCGCGGCCACATAAAGGCTTAGTTCACTACTTAGCAAACAAATAACTGCATTCTTCCCTGATATCGATTTCCTCGATCAACAACAAAAACTGATGGTTAATGATTGTTATGTATGATCGATAGTAGTGATCAATGGTCATCTTCGTAGTCTTGTGATTGATTTAGTCATTACTGGGCTCTTCATGTGCTCTCACTGCCATGAAATGATAAACTGTGTCCCACATAAAAAAAATGATTGATGAACGAACCCTTGACTAAATCGTTCAAGGTGTTTGCCGATAGCTGTTTAAAAAAAAATAATCTTATAGTCGGTATTATTTTATTGATTGAATGATTGATTGATTGGACAATCATAATTACGCTTCGGTGAATTACAATGTGTGCTCTGATCTCTTTCACACAAAGATCGCAGCAGTAGTGCACGACTCAGCAGCACCGGCAAAGTTTCACTATGTAATTTTTGAAGACAGAAAATATTTTTTACATAAATTTTGTTTTCAACATTTTCTTAAATTTAGCACAGGCAGCGGTTTAGCAGTCTACTTTTATTGAATTTAAAATGACAATAGTACTTTTACCTTCTCAACTTGAACTAATTTTATCGTCCGTCTCCGATAGGACTAAGAACTCGAAGGTTGACATATGCCGTGTTCCGTGCGGGAAGTTAAGGAGTTTACCTGTTCATATTCTTTGACGAAACAGCACTGCACGCATGACATCGAAAGTATGGAGAGCAGAATGTTTAGATGTTGAGCCAGAGTGTGCTACCTAGATAGTCTTGATGAGAACCGGGGCATGTCAACGATTTGGTAGACAGGCATTGACCGAACGAATCTATCGACAATCATTGACCGAATCTATTGACCCACATTGACCGAATCTGTTGGACCAACATTGGCTGAATGTATTGTATGACTTGTTTTGTTTGAGGCTTCTGTTGGGTGTCTTCATCCTGAATATAGCCAAAGAAGACGCCAAGGTCTGGGTTTTTTTTCTACTAGACGATCACCATTAGCCAGAGCCGTGGTAGTAGAAACAGAGAGCACAAAATATAAAAATTGGTGAACTGAATAATAAATGGTTGTCTCGTTTGCAGACACTTGGGGAGAGGGGGAAGAGAGAAAGAAGAAGAGAAATAGATATTTAGCAACTGATACCCTTCGCTGTGGTCAGTTTTAATCAACATTAGACGGTCAGTGTATACGCTTCAACGTTAATACTGCCAAATCTATAATTAGATCTGGGACAAGGATAGACTAAACGTTATGTTAGAAGTAGTGTAACTTGTATGTATAACGTATTGTCTCAATATAACCGGCGCACAATGTCGTGTTGTGTATACATACAATAACAATGAAATTGCTCTTCAACGTTGACAAATTAACAAGGATATAGATAGGATAGCAAGAATGGCAGGACTTGGTTGCAGGCATATGCCCCGTCGTGGTTTAAAGGCACAAGAGAAAGATATAGATGGATCAAGCGAACACGATAAATGGTTGGGATGGATATTTGAGACCAGGAGATAGATGTATGAAGTGAATAAGAAAGATAGATAGATATATAGATAGATAGATGGGAATTTGAGACCAGGAGATAGATGTATGAAGTGAATAAGATAGATAGATAGATAGATATGTAGATGGATGGATGGGACGGATATTTGAGGTCAGGAGATTGTATGAAGTGAACATGGATGTAAGAGATGTTTCTGGTTACAAATGAGATCTTTAACAAAAACGGTACCAGCGTCAACAACACTAACGACAAACACAGGCAACGTCAACTACAGCAACGCACGTGTCTGTGTGTACGCACTCTCTCTCTCACACACACGTACATATAGTTGTAGCCACAGCACACACAATATCAGCAAGAACAACCAAAGATCTCAATGACGAAATGGTGAAGACGTTTAGCGGATGGTTGTGCGTTCGAATCCGGACCGAGACACATGTGCAATTTTTAAAAAGAGATCCCTAGTATCTTTGCTGGAGCTACGGAGTTTGTGCAACACTCTCGGCAAGTGACGTGCCATTTCTGTCGACAGGGGCAGAGCGATATATGGAAACCCGGTGCACTGACGTTAATCCTTTCTTGTATTCTCTGAAAGGAGTTCATTCTTATTCTTCATGTATGTTGGCCTACACTCTCTGATATAAACAAAACAAAAAGTTTTGTTCTTAGGCTAAAGGGGCATACCTTGGCTTTGATTCCCTAGATAATAGTTTAGTTGTCAAATCACATCACTGTACACCGAACCAATTAGTCCATAATTGCTCCTATCTTCTCCTCAGTATGTCTTTCAGCGTGTGGCCCCTATCTTCTCCCCAGTATGTCTCTCAGTGTGTGGCCCCTATCTTCTCCTCAGTACGTCTTTCAGTGTGTGGCGACTAAAGACACCGGTTCTTTGTTGGTTTATTATTCTTCCGTGGCTACCAGCATAGTGTTCTTGTCTAGCTACACCACATTTGTCTTGGTATTCTTGCAGTCTGGGTTAGTGTTGTAGATTCACCACTATTACTTGAATCATGTACACACCCTCTCTCTCTCTTAGGGAATTTATAATATCAGACCGGTCCACTGCTTCTCCGCTTTTTACAGCAGCCATACCTGCAAGTCTATTGCTGCGTTAAATGTATCCCTACACAACCAAAAAAAAAAAAAAAAAGGCAAAACTTCACTGTTAGACCAGAAGAAGAAGGGTTTAAAGGGTTTGAAAGCCGAAGGATTGACTTTATTTCACCGGGTTTTACCCCACATGGCTCCGTCCCTCTCCGCAGAAATGGCACGCCACCTGCCGAGAGCATTGCACAAAGCACGAACTCCGTAGCTCCAGCAAAAGAAGATCCGTGACAGAAAGTAACGATGATGATCTCTTACTGACAAGTTCTGCTTTAGACAATCGAACCAGATAACTTCCGTTTAAAGGTTAAAAGTACTGACCTGCGCTTCCAGAGTTCGTGTGACCATGACTTTCATCCTCACTTCCACCACGCCCACTGTCGCTGGTACCTGTGTCTCCCGAGGACGCATCACTATACCTGTCTTCTGTGTGTCTGACCTCCATAAACTGACGTTCATCCTAACAAAATAAAGATTTGAACTATGACCAACCAGAACAAACAGTTTCTACTCTAACAATGTCCAACATTAGTATAATAAGATAGCAATCTTCTATTTTTTTCTATGTATTTGAGTTCTTCTTCTGTCATCTCGACTTCTCTGTCCAGAAAATTGCGAGGTCTACAGACCCTACTGTCTAAACTGTCCAAGCAGCGCAGGGTCGTCTTGCAGTGGATACCCTCTCACTGTGGAATACCAGGAAATAAAACATCAGACCGATTGGCCAAGGAAGGTGCTGCAGGAAAGCAACCGGATGTGCCAGTTACCTACCACTAAAAGAAAAGGATGATTAAATCAATGAGAAAGCCACAAATACCAACACAAGACGATTACTATAATATGAGCAGATTGGAACAAGTTGTTATTCTGCGCCTTAGAACAGGACACAATCGACTCCGCAGCCACATGTATACAAAATTCAAGATTGGCAATTCAGCCATGTGTACAGGCACACCAGACTGCTGAGCATATACTTCAAGACTACCCCAAATATGATATACTGAGGCAAACTCACTGGCCTTAACGAAACAACACTCCGACAGAAAACTACCACGAATCTCTCCGTGAGCTACAAAAGATAGTGAAGTTCATACAAGAGACAACATTGAATATATAGACAATATTTCAAGCTAACGAAAGATCTCTACTTTTTCTTCTTTCTCGTCTCCTACTCACTCTTCTCTCTCTTTTTGCCTTTTCAGAGCCTAAGGTATGAAATGCTTGTCACTTCCTAATGTGCAGGAGGTAGGAGGGTCAATTCTGTTCCTCAACTGTGGAAAGTCGAGTGTGGAATTGAACCTACAACCCTCTTGTGTCCGAGTCGATAGGCGAACGCTTATGCACTACACTAATCCGTCCCACTTATCTCATCTACTTCTTGTAGTTCTACAAATACTCTCTCCCCCTTCCCTTTCTTCTACTTATTCCTCCCCTCTAACTGTAATAATTCGACTTCCTCTTCTTCATCCTCATCTTATAGTCTCTACTTCTTCACACCCCACTTATTTTACTACTATTTCTCCTCTCTCCTCCTCTTCTTCCTCCTCTTCTTCTACTTCATCCACTACTGCTACCTCTATGTCGTTTTCTTCTAGTAATAATTCGACTTCTTTCTTTATCTGTTTCCTCTTCATTTTCCTTCTTCGTCAATCCTCAAAATGACAGTGGTTGAATTCTTTTATCTACTGCAGTTAACAGGCTGCTATATCAATCTGACACAGACGTATTTTTTAACACTGCATTTTATTAGAACCGGATTTCCATTCCAAGTTCGATCATTAATCGTGTAGACAGACTGTTACAACGGTCATAATTTCGAGATGAAATATTGTCACCGTCAACTTTGATTTACCGTACCAGTTCCATTTTGATTGATGAGCCTGCTCACGTACCTGTTATGATGTTCTTTTCTGATCACACTAATCTTCAATTCAGGCTCTTACAGTGTAGCAGTTGACATGGACGCTCTTACAATGTAGCAGTTGACATGGACGCTCTTACAATGTAGCAGTTGACATGGACGCTCTTACAATGTAGCAGTTGACATGGACGCTCTTACAATGTAGCAGTTGACATGGACGCTCTTACGATGTAGCAGTTGACATGGATTGGATTAAATGTAAATCCTCATTGCGGCCACTCTCTATGAGGGTGTTTAGAATGTCATCTATAACCATTGGCTGGTCCCCTGATATGGTGGTCCCCTGATATGGTGGTAGAGCAAGCCAACCTGTCTACTCTCTCAATGTCAACGACACCCATGTGCCCAGTAACGAAGATAAGTGTAATTCTGCAAATTGTTGACGCTTGTAGTGATTCAATTCATTGCCTACACCGATATATCAAGCTAAGATTTATTGCAAACAAGTTGTTTGGAAGTTGGAAAGTTTGGACATATCTTGTTCTGTCATTCTCCAGTATTGGAATCCGTACAGTCCAGTTGAAAATATACAAATCAAATATTGATCAGTCTGAGAAATGTAAGCTTCTAGAAAGAGCTAGTCCAGAATTGAAAGTAGGAACCGACTACATAAGTTTTCTCTGTTCTTAATATCAGAGGTACTCTTGGAACAAATGTTCTACATTCACTGTGCAACAAATGTTCTACAATTATGTTGTAACAAATGTTCTACATTCACTGTGTAACAAATGCTCTACATTCACTGTGTAACAAATGTTATACAATTATGTTGTAACAAATGTTCTACATTCACTGTGTAACAAATGCTCTACATTCACTGTGTAACAAATGTTATACAATTATGTTGTAACAAATGTTATACAATTATGTTGTAACAAATGTTATACAATTATGTTGTAACAAATGTTCTACAATTATGTTGTAACAAATGTTATACAATTATGTTGTAACAAATGTTCTACATTCACTGTGTAACAAATGCTCTACATTCACTGTGTAACGAATGTTATACAATTATGTTGTAACAAATGTTATACAATTATGTTGTAACAAATGTTATACAATTATGTTGTAACAAATGTTCTACATTCACTGTGTAACAAATGCTCTACATTCACTGTGTAACAAATGTTATACAATTATGTTGTAACAAATGTTCTACACTCACTCTGTAACAAATGCTCTACAATCATGTTGTAACAAATGTTCTATGTTCCTTGTGCAACATATGTTCTACAATCATTGTGTAACAAATGTTCTACAATCTTTCCCCCCCCAAACAAACAAAACACACACAAAATTCAGTGAAAGCACTTGATAAACACATGATAAATATCAAAATAAACAGTGAAATATCACATACTTGTTGATGATGATCTGTGCTTGAAGATGTGGCGTCGTAAAGATGTTGACTATAATCTGGTGTTGTCATACCATTGATAACGATGAAGTCAGCCTGTTTTGTATTCTGTGGACAAGACAAGACAGTTTTGTATTCTGTGGACAAGACAAGACAGTTTTGTATTCTGTGGACAAGACAAGACAGTTTTGTAAAGTTGTTCCATGATCTGACATAGTGAACTATCTTGTTATATAGTCTGTAGCTGGTAGCAAGTTTACAATCTATGATAGTCTGTAGCTGGTAGCAAGTTTACAATCTATGATAGTCTGTAGCTGGTAGCAAGTTTACAATCTATGATAGTCTGTAGCTGGTAGCAAGTTTACAATCTATGATAGTCTGTAGCTGGTAGCAAGTTTACAATCTATGATAGTCTCTAGCTGGTAGCAAGTTTACAATCTATGATAGTCTGTAGCTGGTAGCAAGTTTACAATCTATGATAGTATGTAGCTGGTAGCAAGTTTACAATCTATGATAGTCTCTAGCTGGTAGCAAGTTTACAATCTATGATAGTCTGTAGCTGGTAGCAAGTTTACAATCTATGATAGTCTCTAGCTGGTAGCAAGTTTACAATCTATGATAGTCTGTAGCTGGTAGCAAGTTTACAATCTATGATAGTCTCTAGCTGGTAGCAAGTTTACAATCTATGATAGTCTGTAGCTGGTAGCAAGTTTACAATCTATGATAGTCTGTAGCTGGTAGCAAGTTTACAATCTATGATAGTCTGTAGCTGGTAGCAAGTTTACAATCTATGATAGTCTGTAGCTGGTAGCAAGTTTACAATCTATGATAGTCTCTAGCTGGTAGCAAGTTTACAATCTATGATAGTCTGTAGCTGGTAGCAAGTTTACAATCTATGAGCATATCACAGAGCAATGTATGATAGTTTTACAAAACAAACACTTAAATGACATTGCTAGTTGGACGAAGAATTGACCTCATCAAACGGGGTGTCCCCATATGGTTATCTCTCTCTCTGTGTGTGTGTGTGCAGAAATGACACGCCACTTGTTAAACATATTTCACAAAGCATACCATCTGCAACACCAGGAACTTCAGTATGAATGACCTGAAAAAATGCACAAGTAAACCAAGTTTCGATGTCTGCATTCGAACTTATAATCTTCACGTCATCACCGAGTATCATGTCTCTTGCAGAATGTCCCTTTCATCACTGTCTGCCTGAAGGACTATGTCTCTTGCAGAATGTCCCTTTCATCACCGTCTGCCTGAAGGACTATGTCTCTTGCAGAATGTCCCTTTCATCACTGTCTGCCTGAAGGACTATGTCTCTTGCAGAATGTCCCTTTCATCACTGTCTGCCTGAAGGACTATGTCTCTTGCAGAATGTCCCTTTCATCCCCGTCTGCCTGAAGGACTATGTCTCTAGCAGAATGTCCCTTTCATCACCGTCTGCCTGAAGGACTATGTCTCTTGCAGAATGTCCCTTTCATCACCGTCTGCCTGAAGGACTATGTCTCTTGCAGAATGTCCCTTTCATCACCGTCTGCCTGAAGGACTATGTCTCTTGCAGAATGTCCCTTTCATCACCGTCTGCCTGAAGGACTATGTCTCTTGCAGAATGTCCCTTTCATCACCGTCTGCCTGAAGGACTATGTCTCTTGCAGAATGTCCCTTTCATCACCGTCTGCCTGAAGGACTATGTCTCTTGCAGAATGTCCCTTTCATCACCGTCTGCCTGAAGGACTATGTCTCTTGCAGAATGTCCCTTTCATCACCGTCTGCCTGAAGGACTATGTGTCTTGCAGAATGTCCCTTTCATCACCGTCTGCCTGAAGGACTATGTCTCTTGCAGAATGTCCCTTTCATCACTGTCTGCCTGAAGGACTATGTCTCTTGCAGAATGTCCCTTTCATCACCGTCTGCCTGAAGGACTATGTCTCTAACAAGTTCTTCCGTCTCTTCTAACATCATGTTCAAGGTTTCTTTGATGTCCTGCTGCCACCTTCGTTTTGGTCTTCCAATCCAGGATAAATGTTGCTTCATCTTACATCCAACTTTATTTTCCGGAACGTGATGTTGTTTATCAGCCACTGCTCTACAATATGTCAGTCAATCTTGTAGTATGCCCTTTGTTTTCTCTTCTCTGTTTAGGGCGTTCTAAGAAATATTTTTGGTAACATCTTATTTCAAACGCTTCGATTTTATTCATTAATGCCTGTGTTAGGGTCCAAGTCTCGCAACCATATGTTGCCACAAGAAAGATGCATGCTTTCAGAAGTCTTTAACTTTGATCTTCACAAAGCAAGACAAATGGCTTGACCACAGACCTCGATATCGCTGGTTACATAATCACAAAAACTCGTTTTAGCTTAGCTTTCGAGGAAATCTATGCTCTTTAAAAAAAAAAAAACACTGATACGATTGAAAAAAAATAATTCAATTCTTTATTACTTTCCCAATGCAAAATATTCGGCTGTAAAAAAACTTTCAACACCCCCAAAAAGTACACATCGGGCCACAGAACAGTGGCCAAGTGTATCTTTTTAGTCTGGGAACGAACACCAGCCCTTTTGTTTATCTGCTGAAGACGTTTGTGAGTTTGACATGAGAACACATTGAGATTCCCTGGCTAACACTCAACTAACAATAACGACAACTCTCAATGACTGCACTTTTCAGTATAAGAGCTGCAGAGTTATGTCCCCTCTGAGAACTACTATTTCAAACGGAAAGAGCATCGTAATCGACTTAAAATACAAAATATATATCCAATATGAACAAATGAATCCGTAATCGAGTTGTACAAACTTAATAAACATGAGAATACGTTAAAATGACCAGACTCACGCGACGGATAATTTGTTATTCAACTCTTTCCATACCAAGATTGTTACAGAGCTTTGAAAAGTCGCTGAGAGCGAAGTTGATAGCACGCAGCGGTAATGACTGCATGCCGGACAAATTTCGTAGTTTTAAGGCAGTTTTGGGTTTTTAAAAACTTTCGGTGTGCAGTTGGACTACAGGAAACAGAAGTCGAAGTTTTGTTTGAAGATATAAATTACATGCACCTCTGAAGTTGGAGTAAAACTCGCCTGAATGACGAGATACAATGGTGATAAGAAAAGCGAGCAGTCACGCAACAATTAGTCAGAGGTGTCATATTAGATACATGATGACGTCTGAATTCATAGCGAGGGAACGAGCATAACAAAGGACACATAAACAAATAAATGTGTCAAGACAAGAAATGTATTTATAAAAAAAAAAGTGTGTGTGTGGAGGGAATAAAAAAAAAACACATTTAGAGCTGGAATCGTGTGTGAAGTAAGATTATCATGGACACCGCACCGCCTGTGCGGTGCCGGACCCGCAAGGAAGCAAAGAATACTACCACTGCGACCTACAAGGCATGTCATAAGAGGCTACTGATGTACGACCTAGGGAAGCTACCCTAGTAAATAAAAAGCATCACATAAAAAGCATCAACTGGCAGAAAGTACAATCGCTTTTAGGCTTGGATCACATACAAATCACACAAGAGTGGTCGATATGGAGCATTCGAAGAAGACTTGACACGGCAGAGTCAACCATAAGATATCATACATTTCAGTTATATTAAAGTGCATATGCTATATTTGTCCTTGAAGGGTAGACAAGACTCTCAAGTCCTGACACAAAAATGTTATTAAACTTTCAATTTGCTTTTTATGGTGAACGCAATTTGACATTTTCTTTTTTCAATTTGGATATTTTCAAGTCAGTCTGATCAGATTATTTGCCATTTTTCCCCAACCCAAATTGGCTGTAATAAATCTGTAATCCCGTCTGTCCTTCACTTCATTTTGATCGACTGTTGTCTCTCCGACTGTCTATTGATATTTTTTCTCCAATTTTAATGTTGTCTTTCTCTTTCCTGCCCGTCCGTTTTCAATTCTTTCTTTATATTATTATCATATTTCAGAAGTGTCATGTATTTTTTGATCTGACTAAAATTTGTATTTTTTATGATGCCATAATTTATATCTTTATTTCTTCATAGTTTGTATCTTTTATATGTGTTTTTTTTTATGTGGCCACAATTTGTATTTTTCAGAAGTTTATGTGGCCAAAACTGGCTCATTTTCATTCCTATTCAATTCCGTCTTTTTCTTCTTCTTCTGGTTCGCTGTTGTTCAATGTCTATACAATGAGTCCGGTTCTCTGAATGTATGTTGATGTGTTTGTTTGTTTGTTAGTTTATCAAGGTTTCAATTGAATAAATCTCTCATTTCCAACGATTAACAATAACTAGATTTCTCTGTATTTTGTGTGATCGTAAAAGCAGTCAATTATTCTGTATATCCTCATTTTGTGATCGTAAAAGCAGTCAATTATTCTGTATATCCTCATTTACAAAGCATGACTTTGAATTCGATTTGATTGTCCATGATTCTGCACTATAACAATCCTGAAGCTGTGAAGCAAAACAGGATTAGAGACGAGAGGAAGAACAAAACAGGATTAGAGACGAGGAAGAACAAAACAGGATTAGAGACAAGAGGAAGAACAAAACAGGATTATAGACAAGAGGAAGAACAATATTGAATTTGAATATAGAAAGAACGTCTGAGCAAATGGATTAGAGCGTGGCCCCTCATGTTGGAGACCTTTGTTCAATCCACGGTGTGGCCAAGGATTTTTTTCTGTAGGGACATAAGAGAAAAATCCTAACACGAACAGGTTCTCGGCGACCGCACGAGCCATACGGTCATTAAATTCTTTAGTCTCTCATCACTCCTGTACTACAGCGTCCTAAAAATTGGCAATATAGGCAGCAACGATATTTTACACAAATAAAGTAGACACTATGGGGTAGAGGAAGGGGGTAGAGGAAGGGGGTAGAGGAAGGGGGTAGAGGAAGGGGGTAGAAGGAGGAGGAGGAGGAGGAAGAGGGACGAATAAAGATAACGCAAAGGAATAATGAAGGAACAAACTAAATTTTAGCCACACAAAGCAGGAGAGAAAGTCCCACAAAGCAGGAGAGAAAGACACACAATCAGGAGGAGAGAAAGCAGCACAAATCAGGAGGAGAGAAAGCAGCACAAATCAGGAGGAGAGAAAGACACACAAAGCAGGAGGAGAAAGCAGCATAAATCAGGAGGAGAGAAAGACACACAAAGCAGGAGGAGAAAGCAGCATAAATCAGGAGGAGAGAAAGACACACAAAGCAGGAGGAGAAAGCAGCATAAATCAGGAGGAGAGAAAGACACACAAAGCAGGAGGAGAAAGCCACGCAAAGCAGGAGGAGAAAGCCACGCAAATCAGAGGAGGGGGAAGGAGAAAGCCACACAAATGAGGGAGAAAGCCACACAGAGCAGGGGAGAAAGGCACACAAAGGAGGGAGGGAGAAAGCCACACAAAGGAGGGAGGGAGAAAGCCACACAAAGGAAGGGAGAAAACCACACAAAAATCCTTCACAACTGTCCCCCCACTTTATTTCACATTCGGCTCGCAGATTGGCACATGTCCTAGCCAAAATAAACAAGATTTCTGTATCAATGTTTGGCTACAAGTTGATAATTTACCTGGCCAAGAAGGAGTTATATTTTCTCCCTGGCTTATAACAGAAAATGAAATCTGTGTCCAGGCCTTGAAATGTGTGACACGATTTCTTTCTTGTCTGTTAGAGGTCAACGGATATTGCCCAAAATATATTAGACAACATGAAAACGATATTGAAATTAAACCAAACACGCACATTTCAAATTAATTATCAAGTGTTCTTCTTTATAGCTGTATGGTTCTGTAACATGGACAATCAATAAGAAACTAGATGGAACGCTTTGCACACACAAAAAAGTATTTGAAGGCAAGGGATTGAATGCACAGGGTTTGCCAAAATGGTTCCATCCCTGTAGGCATAAATGGCACGCCATTTACCGAGATGGTTGCACAAAGCACGATATCTCCAGCAACATTCATATGAATCTCATGACAACAATTGTACATGTGACGACTTAGTCGAGATTCGAATCTACAATCTATAGATAGACATCTAAAGTCTTTCTAATAACTGATTAGTATTATTATTATAATTATTACTATTACTATATAAAAGAAATTCGTTTATGTAACATAAGGTATAACGTAGGTCCACAGTTATCTTTGACCAACATTACATGATGGGTGACGGTGGGCAACATGACATGATGGGTGACGGTAGGCAACATTACATGATGGGTGACGGTGGGCAACATTACATGACGGGTGACGGTGGGCAACATTACATGATGGGTGACGGTGGGCAACATTACATGACGGGTGACGGTGGGCAACATTACATGATGGGTGACGGTAGGCAACATTACATAATGGGTGACGGTGGGCAACATTACATGACGGGTGACGGTGGGCAACATTACATGATGGGTGACGGTGGGCAACATTACATGATGGGTGACGGTGGGCAACATTACATGATGGGTGACGGTAGGCAACATTACATGATGGGTGACGGTGGGCAACATTACATGATGGGTGACGGTGGGCAACATTACATGATGGGTGACGGTGGGCAACATGACATGATGGGTGACGGTGGGCAACATGACATGACGGGTGACGGTGGGCAACATTACAAGATGGGTGACGGTAGGCAACATTACATGATGGGTGACGGTGGGCAACATTACATGACGGGTGACTGTGGGCAACATGACGGGTGACGGTGGGCAACATTACATGACGGGTGACGGTGGGCAACATTACATGACGGGTGACAATATTACATGACGGGTGACGGTAGGCAACATTACATGACGGGTGACGGTAGGCAACATTACATGACGGGTGACGGTGGGCAACATTACATGACGGGTGACGGTAGGCAACATTACATGACGGTAGGCAACATTACATGACGGGTGACGGTAGGCAACATTACATGACGGGTGACGGTGGGCAACATGACGGGTGACGGTGGGCAACATTACATGACGGGTGACGGTGGGCAACATTACATGACGGGTGACGGTGGGCAACATTACATGATGGGTGACGGTGGGCAACATTACATGATGGGTGACGGTGGGCAACATTACATGACGGGTGACGGTGGGCAACATTACATGATGGGTGACGGTGGGCAACATTACATGACGGGTGACGGTGGGCAACATTACATGACGGGTGACGGTGGGCAACATTACATGATGGGTGACGGTGGGCAACATTACATGATGGGTGACAGTAGGCAACATTACATGATGGGTGACGGTGGGCAACATTACATGATGGGTGACGGTAGGCAACATTACATGATGGGTGACGGCGGGCAACATGACGGGTGACGGTGGGCAACATTACATAATGGGTGACGGTAGGCAACATGACATGATGGGTGACGGTAGGCAACATTACATAATGGGTGACGGTGGGCAACATTATGTCAGTGACATGCACTTAACAGTGGTTTGTCTGGTACACAATTTAGACTGGGTCGACCTGCAAAATCTGTCTGGGTCGGGAACAAATTTCACCCCCACTATGAAAATTGAACCCGGGATCACGTGGCTACGAGCGACAACGAGCGACTACGAGGCATGTGTACTTACATCTACACTGTCGCAGCTCATCATTATGAACTCGCACCTCTGACACTATTGGCGCTTAGGACAGCAACAAATGGACGTTATTCTTCTGTGTCGCCCTCTGTATTTTGTTCCAGCTATTTACTTCTTATGTTCTTGTTCTACTTTTCTCCTACATGTCGGTTGGATCTTCCATATTTTTGTTTACCCTCTGGTGTCCACCTCAGTGCAGTTTTCATGACAAGAGTATCTCCATGCGTATCACATGTCCGATCCATCTCCGGCTTCTCTTTTGCATGATGGTGCTTATATTTTCTTGTTGACACTGTGTGCGAGAGAATACTTGGACAGAACACACTCAAGATTCCTCGCTGACACTTATTATTAGAAACTACTGACTGAATAGTATTATGCAATGACGATTGCTCTAAGCAGGGGACGACCAAGACGAAGGTAGCAGCAGGACATCAAAGAAACATTGAACATGACACTGGAAGAGAACTTGCTAGAGACAGTTTTTCAGGTGGGTTGTGATGAAAGCGATGTTCTGCAAGAGAACATGCTGCTACTTGATAACTACTACAAGTGTTGTATGGAGAACATGCTGCTACTTGATAACTACTACAAGTGTTGTATGGAGAACATGCTGCTACTTCAAGTGTTGTATGGAGAACATGCTGCTACTACAAGTGTTGTATGGAGAACATGCAGCTACTTGATAGCTACTTCAAGTGTTGTATGGAGAACATGCTGCTACTGCATAACTACTTCAAGTCTTGTATGGAGAACATTTCTAGCTACTTCAAGTGTTGTATGGAGAACATGCTGCTACTTAAGTGTTGCTATGGAGAACATGCTGCTACTTGATAGCTACTCAAGTGTTGTATGGAGAACATGCTGCTACTTCAAGTCTTGTATGGAGAACATGCGCTACTGATAACTACTTCAAGTCTTGTATGGAGAACATGCTGCTACTTGATAAACTACTTCAAGTTTGTATGGAGAACATGCGCTACTTGATAACTACTTCAAGTCTTGTATGGAGAACATGCTGCTACTTGATAGCTACTTCAAGTCTTGTATGGAGAACATGCTGCTACTTCAAGTCTTGTATGGAGAACATGCTGCTACTGATAACTACTCAAGTGTTGTATGGAGAACATGCAGCTACTTGAAGCTACTGTTGTATGGAGAACATGCTGCTACTTGATAGCTACTTCAAGTGTTGTATGGAGAACATGCTGCTACTTGATAACTACTTCAAGTGTTGTATGGAGAACATGCAGCTACTTCAAGTGTTGTATGGAGAACATGCTGCTACTTCAAGTGTTGTATGGAGAACATGCTGCTACTTGATAACTACTACAAGTGTTGTATGGAGAACATGCTGCTACTACAAGTGTTGTATGGAGAACATGCAGCTACTTCAAGTGTTGTATGGAGAACATGCTGCTACTTCAAGTGTTGTATGGAGAACATGCTGCTACTTCAAGTGTTGTATGGAGAACATGCTGCTACTTGATAACTACTTCAAGTGTTGTATGGAGAACATGCAGCTACTTGATAACTACTTCAAGTGTTGTATGGAGAACATGCTGCTACTTGATAGCTACTCAAGTTTGTATGGAGAACATGCTGCTACTTCAAGTTTGTATGGAGAACATGCTGTCTACTTCAAGTGTTGTATGGAGAACATGCTGCTACTTGATAACTACAAGTGTTGTATGGAGAACATGCGCTACTTGATGCTACTTCAAGTGTTGTATGGAGAACATGCTGCTACTTGATAGCTACTTCAAGTGTTGTATGGAGAACATGCTGCTACTTGATAGCTACTTCAAGTGTTGTATGGAGAACATGCTGCTACTTGATAGCTACTTCAAGTGTTGTATGGAGAACATGCTAGCTACTTCAGTGTTGTATGGAGAACATGCTGCTACTTCAAGTGTTGTATGGAGAACATGCTGCTACTTGATAGCTACTTCAAGTGTTGTATGGAGAACATGCTGCTACTTGATAGCTACTTCAAGTGTTGTATGGAGAACATGCAGCTACTTCAAGTGTTGTATGGAGAACATGCTGCTCTGATAGCTACTTCAAGTGTTGTATGGAGAACATGCTGCTACTTGATAGCTACTTCAAGTGTTGTATGGAGAACATGCAGCTACTTCAAGTGTTGTATGGAGAACATGCAGCTACTTCAAGTGTTGTATGGAGAACATGCTGCTACTTCAAGTGTTGTATGGAGAACATGCTGCTACTTGATAGCTACTTCAAGTGTTGTATGGAGAACATGCTGCTACTTCAAGTGTTGTATGGAGAACATGCTGCTACTTGATAACTACTTCAAGTGTTGTATGGAGAACATGCTGCTACTCATGTTGTATGAGACTGACTTACTTCAAGTGTTGTATGGAGAACATGCTGTCTGATACTACTCAAGTGTTGTATGGAGAACATGCTGCTACTTGATACTACTTCAAGTGTTGTATGGATGAAATGCTGCACTTGATAGCTACTTCAAGTGTTGTATGGAGAACATGCAGCTACTTCAAGTGTTGTATGGAGAACATGCTGCTACTTCAAGTGTTGTATGGAGAACATGCTGCTACGATACTACTCAAGTGTTGTATGGAGAACATGACTGTCTACAAGTGTTGTATGGAGAACATGCAGCTACTTCAAGTGTTGTATGGAGAACATGCTGCTACTTCAAGTGTTGTATGGAGAACATGCTGCTACTTCAAGTGTTGTATGGAGAACATGCTGCTACTTGATAACTACTTCAAGTGTTGTATGGAGAACATGGTCTGATACTACTTCAAGTGTTGTATGGAGAACATGCGCTACTTGATAACTACTTCAAGTCTTGTATGGAGAACATGCTGCTACTTGATAGCTACTACAAGTGTTGTATGGAGAACATGCTGCTACTTGATAGCTACTACAAGTGTTGTATGGAGAACATGCTGCTACTTGATAGCTACTACAAGTGTTGTATGGAGAAATGCAGCTATCAAGTTTGTATGGAGAACATGCTGCTACTTCAAGTGTTGTATGGAGAACATGCTGCTACTTGATAACTACTTCAAGTGTTGTATGGAGAACATGCAGCTACTTCAAGTGTTGTATGGAGAACATGCTGCTACTTGATAGCTACTTCAAGTCTTGTATGGAGAACATGCTGCTACTTGATAGCTACTTCAAGTCTTGTATGGAGAACATGCTGCTACTTGATAGCTACTTCAAGTGTTGTATGGAGAACATGCAGCTACTTCAAGTGTTGTATGGAGAACTATGCCATTCAAGTTTGTATGGAGAACATGCTGCTACTTGATAGCTACTCAAGTGTTGTATGGAGAACATGCTGCTACTTCAAGTGTTGTATGGAGAACATGCTGCTACTTCAAGTGTTGTATGGAGAACATGCTGCTACTTGATAACTACTTCAAGTGTTGTATGGAGAACATGCAGCTACTTGATAACTACTTCAAGTGTTGTATGGAGAACATGCTGCTACTTGATAACTACTTCAAGTGTTGTATGGAGAACATGCGCTACTGATAACTATTCAAGTGTTGTATGGAGAACATGCTGCTACTTGATAGCTACTTCAAGTGTTGTATGGAGAACATGCTGCTACTTGATAACTACTTCAAGTCTTGTATGGAGAACATGCTGCTACTTGATAACTACTTCAAGTCTTGTATGGAGAACATGCTGCTACTTGATAACTACTTCAAGTGTTGTATGGAGAACATGCAGCTACTTGATAACTACTTCAAGTGTTGTATGGAGAACATGCTGCTACTTGATAGCTACTTCAAGTCTTGTATGGAGAACATGCTGCTACTTGATAGCTACTTCAAGTCTTGTATGGAGAACATGCTGCTACTTGATAACTACTTCAAGTCTTGTATGGAGAACATGCTGCTACTTGATAGCTACTTCAAGTCTTGTATGGAGAACATGCTGCTACTTCAAGTCTTGTATGGAGAACATGCTGCTACTTGATAGCTACTTCAAGTGTTGTATGGAGAACATGCTGCTACTTGATAGCTACTTCAAGTCTTGTATGGAGAACATGCTGCTACTGATAACTATCAAGTGTTGTATGGAGAACATGCTGCTACTTGATAGCTACTTCAAGTCTTGTATGGAGAACATGCTGCTACTTGATAGCTACTACAAGTGTTGTATGGAGAACATGCTGCTACTTGATAGCTACTTCAAGTGTTGTATGGAGAACATGCTGCTACTTGATAACTACTTCAAGTCTTGTATGGAGAACATGCTGCTACTTGATAACTACTTCAAGTCTTGTATGGAGAACATGCTGCTAGCTTGATAAGCTACTTCAAGTGTTGTATGGAGAACATGCTGCTACTTGATAGCTACTTCAAGTGTTGTATGGAGAACATGCTGCTACTTGATAGCTACTTCAAGTGTTGTATGGAGAACATGCTGCTACTTATACTACTTCAAGTGTTGTATGGAGAACATGCTGCTACTTGATAACTACAAGTGTTGTATGGAGAACATGCTGCTACTTGATAACTACTTCAAGTCTTGTATGGAGAACATGCTGCTACTTGATAACTACTTCAAGTGTTGTATGGAGAACATGCAGCTACTTCAAGTGTTGTATGGAGAACATGCTGCTACTTCAAGTGTTGTATGGAGAACATGCTGCTACTTGATAACTACTACAAGTGTTGTATGGAGAACATGCTGCTACTTGATAACTACTTCAAGTGTTGTATGGAGAACATGCAGCTACTTCAAGTGTTGTATGGAGAACATGCTGCTACTTCAAGTGTTGTATGGAGAACATGCTGCTACTTGAATCAGCTACTTCAAGTGTTGTATGGAGAACATGCTGCTACTTGATAACTACTTCAAGTGTTGTATGGAGAACATGCAGCTACTTCAAGTGTTGTATGGAGAACATGCTGCTACTTGATAGCTACTTCAAGTGTTGTATGGAGAACATGCAGCTACTTGATAACTACTTCAAGTGTTGTATGGAGAACATGCAGCTACTTGATAACTACTTCAAGTCTTGTATGGAGAACATGCTGCTACTTGATAACTACAAGTGTTGTATGGAGAACATGCAGCTACTTGATAGCTACTTCAAGTGTTGTATGGAGAACATGCAGCTACTTCAAGTGTTGTATGGAGAACATGCTGCTACTTGATAGCTACTTCAAGTCTTGTATGGAGAACATGCTGACTGATACTACTTCAAGTCTTGTATGGAGAACATGCTGCTACTTGATAACTACTTCAAGTCTTGTATGGAGAACATGCTGCTACTTGATAGCTACTTCAAGTCTTGTATGGAGAACATGCTGCTACTTGATAACTACTTCAAGTGTTGTATGGAGAACATGCTGCTACTTGATAGCTACTTCAAGTGTTGTATGGAGAACATGCTGCTACTTGATAGCTACTTCAAGTGTTGTATGGAGAACATGCTGCTACTTGATAACTACTTCAAGTCTTGTATGGAGAACATGCTGCTACTTGATAGCTACTTCAAGTGTTGTATGGAGAACATGCTGCTACTTGATAGCTACTTCAAGTGTTGTATGGAGAACATGCTGCTACTTCAAGTGTTGTATGGAGAACATGTGCTACTTGATAGCTACTTCAAGTGTTGTATGGAGAACATGCTGCTACTTGATAACTACTTCAAGTGTTGTATGGAGAACATGCTGCTACTTGATAACTACTTCAAGTCTTGTATGGAGAACATGCTGCATGATAGCTACTTCAAGTGTTGTATGGAGAACATGCTGCTGATAACTTCAAGTGCTTGTATGGAGAACATGCTGCTACTTGATACTACTCAAGTGTTGTATGGAGAACATGCTGCTACTTGATAGCTACTTCAAGTGTTGTATGGAGAACATGCTGCTACTTGATAACTACTTCAAGTCTTGTATGGAGAACATGCTGCTACTTGATAGCTACTTCAAGTGTTGTATGGAGAACATGCTGCTACTTGATAGCTACTTCAAGTCTTGTATGGAGAACATGCTGCTACTTGATAACTACTAAGTGTTGTATGGAGAACATGCAGCTACTTGATAACTACTTCAAGTCTTGTATGGAGAACATGCTGCTACTTGATAACTACAAGTGTTGTATGGAGAACATGCTGCTACTTGATAACTACTTCAAGTGTTGTATGGAGAACATGCAGCTACTTCAAGTGTTGTATGGAGAACATGCTGCTACTTGATAACTACTTCAAGTCTTGTATGGAGAACATGCTGCTACTTGATAGCTACTTCAGTTGATGGAGAACATGCTATCAGTTGTATGGAGAACATGCTGCTACTTGATAGCTACTTCAAGTTTGTATGAGAACATGCTGCTACGTTGTATGAGCTACTGTACTCAAGTCTTGTATGGAGAACATGCTGCTACTTGATACTACTCAAGTGTTGTATGGAGAAATGCAGCTACTTCAAGGTTATGGAGAACATGCTGCTACTGATAACTACAAGTCTTGTATGGAGAACATCTGCTGAACTACTTGTATAAAAGCTTCAAAATTTCTTTGTATGGAGAACATGCTGCTACTTGATAACTACTTCAAGTGTTGTATGGAGAACATGCTGCTACTTGATACTACTTCAAGTTTGTATGGAGAACATGCGCTACTTGATAACTACTTCAAGTCTTGTATGGAGAACATGCTGCTACTTGATAACTACTTCGTGGTATGAAGTGCTAATGTTTATGGAGAACATCTCTCTGATAGCCTACAATGTGATAACCGCTACTTCAAGTGTTGTATGGAGAACATGCAGCTACTTGATAACTACTTCAAGTCTTGTATGGAGAACATGCTGCTACTTGATAACTACTTCAAGTGTTGTATGGAGAACATGCTGCTACTTGATAGCTACTTCAAGTCTTGTATGGAGAACATGTGCTACTTGATACTACTTCAAGTCTGTATGGAGAACATGCTGCTCTTGATAACTACAAGTCTTGTATGGAGAACATGCTGCTCTTGATAACTATCAAGTCTTGTATGGAGAACATGCTGCTACTTGATAACTACTTCAAGTGTTGTATGGAGACATGCTGCTCTTGATAGCTACTCATCTTGAAGCTGCTGTACTTGAAGTATAACGTATGGAGCATGCTGCTATGATAACTACTTCAAGTCTTGTATGGAGAACATGCTGCTACTTGATAGCTACTTCAAGTCTTGTATGGAGAACATGCTAGCTACTGATAACTACTTCAAGTCTTGTATGGAGAACATGCTGCTACTTGATAGCTACTTCAAGTCTTGTATGGAGAACATGCTGCTACTGATAACTACTCAAGTCTTGTATGGAGAACATGCTGCTACTGATAACTACTTCAAGTCTTGTATGGAGAACATGCTGCTACTTGATAGCTACTTCAAGTCTTGTATGGAGAACATGCTGCTACTTGATAGCTACTTCAAGTCTTGTATGGAGAGTTAGCAAACATGAAGAAATAAAACACACTATTTTCTCCGTAAACACCATCAAACAAAATGCTGACACGGCAGTAGTAGTCATGAAAATAAAATCAAAGTATTATGAAAGACTTCGTCAAAGACGACAACGGTGAAAGCTCGACCCGGAAATGGTTGCCAACACGCATTCACTAAATACAAAATGGACATCTGGGGGGACTGGACTTTATTATCCCACATTCAAATATTTTCTCTTCTCGTGTCACGACCTTAGATCAAACGTGACAAGAGTTGAGTCCAGACTCGCCAGGGACTTTCAGGACTCTGCCAACATATGATCAACATTTTCTGTTGTAAATAGGACCTTCCTTGACCCCTGACCTCACACGTCATCCTGCTGCGTCAAGTGACGGGTATGTGCGTATGTTTATGGTCATTCTACAGCCGCCAGATTGAAACGTACTTTAGCCAGTGTTTAGAAATAAAGAATTGACAGACAGAGAAAAAGTAAATCTCTCTTGAATGTCTGTGCTTATCGACCACACCCCCGAGAGTTTATATTGTTAGGTACGTTGTCATCGGGAATGTCCGTACGTTGTCATCGTGAATGTCCGGAAGGGATAAGGTTTCTTTACTTCCTCTAGGAATGCTAAATGCTATGTTGGACTCAATATTCATTGAGTCATTACTTCATGCATCCATTATTGTGGATATCCAATCTTTCGTACGTGGATTGTCTATTGTATAATCCCAGGAAAAAGATGTAGTTGGCTGTCCACTCTTGCCGTTAAGAGTAGAGATGGGAGCTTTAATTTGAGTCTCAGGGCCAGATGAGTCGCTATTGTGTTATATCCGTGTTTATGTAGTGTAGTCTTGATATTGTCTATCCAATTTTTTCTTGGTCTTCCCTTAGATCTAATTCCTCAATCTCTTTTTATTGGTGGTTGATTGTATTTCATTCTCATTAAATGTCCAAAACCACTGCATTTGTTGCCTTTCGATGTATTCGGTGCATGAAGTTATGCCCACTCTGCTTCTGATGTCCTCATTTCGTAGTCTATCTTTCCTGGTGACTCTACGTGGATTCAACCATTAATTTGTCCTGTTATCTTACTATCTATTCCTATGTCCAATCACTTATCGCACTGAACCGTCCTATCTGTTAAATTAATCTTGAATCCGTCCTCTCATTAAATCCACCCTCTCACTATTAATCTGCTTGTATTAATCTCACGTTTAGTAATGCATCCTTTACTCCATAACTGCACTATTTCATAAATGCATCTGTCCATTCATTACGCCCCCACTTAATCCGTCCATTCATTACGCCCCCACTTAATCCGTCCCTTCATTAAACCGTCCCTTCATTCCTCCCACTTGGGACGGATTAACGTAATGCATAAGCGTTCGTCTATAGATTCGATCTAAAGAGGGCGGTGGCTTCAATCCCACACTTGACGCTCCACACGTGAGGAAAGGAATTGGCTCTCCTACCCTTCTGTCCAATGTGAAGTTACATGCATTTATATACCCTAAGATCCGAAAAAGCTTGGGGAAATGTGTTATTTTATTCATCCCACAGTTCATAAATACAGCCAGTAATCAGCAAACTACAATATTCTACACAATAATCTGTTTATTTATTACTTCACCAGCTAAGCCGTCAGATCATTAACCCATTCGTCCATCTGAGCCAATGTACTGGCTCTCTGAATTTGTTAAGATGACACAAAGCCGATATACTAGCTACTATATTTTTTGTTAGCACAGTATAAATTGTAATATAAATACATCTGGAGGTGACCGAATATTATGTAGTGAAAGGGGTACCCATTTACTCCTAATCCATCAAGTAAAAAGTTTTTCAAGTCGTCAAATCATCACACATCGATATTCATTATCCATGGATGGGGTCCTATCTATTTTTCTGTTTAACGTCTGCAGACTAACGAATGCGAACTTATGACGACGAGTTTTAGATTCGAACCAACGACCTTCAGAAACGTACGACAAACGGCTTGACAACTAGGCCAGGGTATCACCCGTAAGTGTTCATAGCGATTTCACAAGTAACCAGTATCTTGTTAGTCTGCTTAACTTTCATAATAGCTCCGGCGGCGATTTGGCATGTTTCTCTAAACCAAATAATGTGGTATCCATTTTACCAGGGACGATTCAGGATTCGACCTGTCGTGGTTTGAACCCCTGTTATCTTGGGTTTAAAATCTAGATAACTAACTACTGGTCTACTTCGACCACCATGAAATCATTCAGAATGCCATAAACACAAGGCGACTATCGAACTTTGAAGAAATTATAACCAGTTATTCTGCGTCTCAGAACAGAACACAATTATTCATTCTACAGCTAACATTATACCAAATTCAAGATGGGTAATTCATCTATGTGTATATGTGAACAGGCACCACTAACTGCAAAGCGCATACTTCGAGACTGCCAAGAATAGGATGTCATTGTCAAATAGCTTGTCCTGAGCAGAACTTTGCCATTCTAACAGTTTTTCCAAATGTCTTTCTCTCATAGACCAGACGTCCTGCCTCTGCAGCGGTCATGCTCAAACCATCACATCCTGAATCCATCTTCTCCGTGGTCTTCCTCTTCTCTTTCCGGTATGCTTCCTTCCATGATTGTCTTCTCCATCATAAACTGATATAAATAATAATAATTCCTCTCGTACTGTTATACGTTACATAGGGCCTGCAAGTAATTTATTTATCCATACCGCTCTATCCTGGGCAACTAGATCAATCTCCTCCCTGGAACTGAGACCGATATTTCCTGCCTCTCTCAGCAAAGTTCGCTTCAGGATCTCCTTAGGTCGACCTCTCTTTCTTGAACCCTTTGCATCCCACTTCAATGCCTGCTTTGATATTCTTTGATCATTTCTCCTCAAGGTGTGCCCAACATATCTCTATCTTCTCTTTCTTATAACAGTTGTCACTAGTGGTTGACCAGACATGTCTCTGATTTCATCACTTCTCCTGAATTCGTTCCATTTTACATCCATTATTTTTCGCAGACATCTATTTTCAAATACATTCAACTTGCTTTCTATATCTTTAGTCATTTTCCAACTCTCGCTGGCATATGTTAGGATTGATACAACATTTGAATTGAAAATTCGTAATTTAGTTTTAATACTATATAACTATATACTATATATCAGATTACCATCAGACAGTGCACCCCAAATAGCAATGCTGCTCCGATACAATGGGTACAAAGCAAAAGGCCGGCCACGCAAAAGATGGACCTCAGAGATAACAGAGGCGACGAGACTATCTACGAAGCGCATACTAGGGCCCGTTTTAGAAATCTCTTCCTGACCTGACGCTGTGAGGCATACAGGATTCGAGAAAGAAAGAAAGAAAGAAAGAAACTATATAACTTGCAGTTCCATATTTTATTTACTTTTAAAAGCTGATGTTGCTTTGCCAATTCGTATCATAATTTCTTTTTTAAAATTTCCTGTGCAATCAAAATTGCTACCCAAATAGGTGAACTGCTCTGTTATTTTTATCATTTTAGATTCCAGTGTGATATCTGCATTACTTGTCATAGGTGTCTTCATTATATTTGTTTTTCATAGCTTATCTGCAGTCCAACTTTTGATGCTATAGATGACAATTTGTCTGTTTTTCTTTGCATATCTTGGTTGTTTCTACTTAACAAGGCAATATCATCTGCAAAATCCAAATCTTCTAGTTGACTATTTTCTACCCAATCGATGCCAGTTTCGCCCCTGCAACATTTTCGCATCACCTAGTCAATGGCCACTCCAAACAATAGCGGAGATAGAATACAGCCCTGCTTTACTCCGGTTTCAACCATAAACCAGTCGCTGTGTCCACCATCAGTGAGAACTGCACACTGTGAACCATCATAGAGGCTCTTTATAATGTTTATTAATTTGTCTGGTATTCCATAGCATCTCAGAATATTCCACAGAGAGATTGTGTAGACTATCAAAGGCTTTTTTAAAATCGATGAAATTTAGAATGAGTGGTTGTTGCTTCTCAATATGTTCCTCCAAAATTAGTCGTAGGGTAATTATTTGGTCTAAGCAGCTTCTCCCAGGTCTAAAACCAGCTTGTTCTTCTCTCAGGGTTGTGTACACTGCTCCTTTGATTCTATTAAGAATGATTTTGCAGAAAGTCTTGGTCATTACTGATAATAGGGTGATCCCTCTCCAGTTGTTGCAATCTTTGAGATCACCTTTTGGGGGATCTTAACAATTATTCCCTTTTTTCCATTGATCTGGGACAGTTTCTTCTTCCCATACTTTATTAAATAGTTCTTGCACCTGGCTAATAGTTGTATCATCAGCCGCTTTGAGCATTTCTGCAGTAATGTTGTCATCACCGCTGCCTTATTGTTTATCAAGGAATTGATTGCCTCCTTGACCTCAGCTACACTTATCATTTCTTCGTTAATTGGCAGGGAGCTGTTTCTTGCCTCTTCGTCAAACTTTAGTACTGGTGGATCAGGTCTATTTAATATTTCTTCAAAATGTTCTGCCCATCTTTTCTTCTGCTGGGTATCTGATGTTAGAACTTTACCATCTTTGCTCTTGATTGGGCCACCCTTTGAAACAAATGTTCCAGTAAGTTGTTTTAGTGTGTTGTATAGCATTTTACTGTTTCCAGTCTTAGCTGCCTTTTCCCCTTCTTCAGCCAATCGATTGACATATGCTCTTTTATCTCTTCTAGCTGCTCTTTTCACTTCCTTGTCTTTTAGTCTATATTCCTCTTTAGCTTGGATTTCATCTGTTTCATCCTTAGTATAAAATATTGCTAGTTTCATCTTTCTTCTTTCTTGAATACATTTCCAGGTGTCATCGCTTATCCAGGGTTTTCTGTCTTTCATCCTGCGCTACTATTTGCTGCCCCCGTATATACTGATATACTGAGGCAAAAAGTACAGACTTCAAGACTGCACAATAGGATACACTGGAGGTAAACTACTGGTCTAGTGAAACACTAGAAACACAAACCTCTGCTTGAACTGTAAAGACAACATTACAAATAATGACTATACTTAAAAACTATCGTTACTACCCGTAGTACCGCTTTTCATGGCAGAGTAGGACAAGTGGGACGTGAGACTAAGCAATTTAATGGCCGCATGGCTAGTGCAGTCGCCGCATGGCTAGTGCAGTCGCCGCATGATTAGTGCAGTCGCTGCATGGCTAGTGCAGTTGCCGCATGGCTAGTGCAGTCACCGCATGACTAGTGCAGTCGCCGCATGGCTAGTGCAGTCGCCGCATGCCTAGTGCAGTCGTCGCGACACTGTTCATATTAGGATTTCTTTTATGCCCCCGACAGAACAACACTATTGGCCTTTCCGTGGTTTGAACACGGGTCTCCCACATGGGAGCAGCGCTCTAATGCATTCGACAAGACGCGACTCTTACTTTTCAAGCAACCTTTAAACAATACTGTTGCCTCAACTATTTTCTCTTCTGCTATCCAACAACGCTATTTTCTCTTCTGTAACAACGCTATTTTCTCTTCTGTAACAACGCTATTTTCTCTTCTGTAACAATGCTATTTTCTCTTCTGTAACAACGCTATTTTCTCTTCTGTAACAATGCTATTTTCTCTTCTGTAACAACGCTATTTTTTCTTCTGTAACAACGCTATTTTCTCTTCTGTAACAACGCTATTTTCTCTTCTGTAACAACGCTATTTTCTCTTCTGTAACAATGCTATTTTCTCTTCTGTAACAATGCTATTTTCTCTTCTGTAACAATGCTATTTTCTCTTCTGTAACAATGCTATTTTCTCTTCTGTAACAACGCTATTTTCTTCTGTAACAAGCTATTTCTCTTCTGTAACAACGCTATTTTCTCTTTCTGTAACAATGCTATTTTCTCTTCTGTAACAACGCTATTTTCTCTTCTGTAACAATGCTATTTTCTCTTCTGTAACAATGCTATTTTCCCTTCTGTAACAACGCTATTTTCTCTTCTGTAACAATGCTATTTTTTTAACTTTGAACTCACAGGTTCAAAGGAACTGAATAATGATTTGAAAGTGATACAAACACACCACATATAGACTGCTGGAAGTCACATGACAGCTACTTGTTATATTCATGTAAACAAGCTGATAGTTTCTAAATCAGGTTGTGTTTATACAACGAAATATTGACATAACTATTGTATGTTAAATAGATGATTTACAGTAAGGATATGAATATTGAAACAAGGAAACACTGAACAACATACAGATCGATAAGTTGTGTTGACAAATGAGATTTGTAAACAAGCTTCCCGACATGCTATCTTGATATATAAGCGATAGGAAGATTATTTCACACTCTGGTGTCCATCTCAGTCCAGTTTTAATGACACGAGTTAGTCTACATTCGTATCACATGTGCAACCCGTCTCCAGCATCTCGTTTGTATGATGATGATGCTCATATTCTCTTGTTGACACTCTGGAAAGCAGTTCTTGGTTAGAGATAGTATTTGTCCAGTACTCGCGTAAGATCTTTCACAGACAAGTTGTATGGAAGATGGAGAGTTTGGACATATCTTGTTCTGTCATTCTCCAACATTCTGATCTGTATAGTAAAGTTGATAGCGCACAACTGTGGTATATACTAATCTTGGTTCTGATGCTGTCTTGAGCTGATTTAGAGATCGTCTGATGGGTCATGGATGCACTTCGTGCCTTACTCAGTCTGATTTTAACGCCAGATCCAACTTCTCCTTCATGACTGATAACGTTTAAAAGATATATGAAAACAGTTGTATTTGGATGGATTTTATCTTCTAGTTTGACTGATGCTAGGATGGCAATGTGCCATTATTTCTGTTTTCTTCTGATTCATTGTCAACCCAACCATTTGTATGTGGTGGTTAAGGCAGCAAGTCTTTTCCTGGATATCTTTATATGTGTGATAGAAGGATATCAACAAAATCTAGGTTTTCCAGGGTGGATGTGAGCATCCATCTGATATCTCTTGACTTATCCTCAGTTGTTTTACACATCACCCAATCTATGATAATGTTGAATAGTAGGACTGACATTACACATCCTTGTCTCACGTCTGTTTTGACTTCAAACTTCAGCTCGGAAGTTTTAACGCTGCATGTAAATTTGCTGTAGCAGTTTTCATAATTTTTATAAAACACAGTGGAATTCCATACCATATTAGAACACGCCATAGACTTTCACGGTGTATGCTATCAAATACATTTTCGAAGTCAATAAAGTTCACATACGAGTTTGCTTTGCCATTCCGTGCAATGTTCTATGATATTTCTATGAGCAAATAATTGATCAATACAACTCTGTCCTCTATGAAATCCAGCTTGATCCTTTCTCTTATCTACTGCATCTGTCATGTACTGTCCGATGATTTTACTTAAGATTTTACTTGGGACGGAAAGGAGGGTTATACCACGTTAGTTGTTACAATCACCATGTGAGCTTGTTGGGGTATCTTGATGACGCCTCCGCTGTTCCATGCGCGTTCGTTCTTTACGATCAATTGTAATCCCTCTTTGTGATATGTTTGATCTTTGCCAAGAACGTGTATACGTTGAACATTGGTTTGGTAGGCCCCTAAACGGTTATGACTTCTACACGTTTAGGACACATGCATCCGATTTCAGCCAAACCTCCTTAGTCGCCTCTTACGACATGCGTGGCAGGTAACAGTGGTTCTATTCTTTACACCCCAAATTTGGGCCCCGGTAACCACTCGGGCGGCGCATTAGGTATTATGTGAGTATTCCATAGAGATGTAAACAATGGTTGTAGTAGATTAGCTGAGAGTCCGGCGGCCTATTTGCAATAATTCAGCGTTTAAATTATCATACCCTGGTGTCTTGCAGATTTAATGACAGTAATGATCTCATATCGTCTGCGTGTTTCAATATCAAGTTCATTTTGTTGGTTCTGGTATCTCTTCTACTTCTAGCGGTGCTATTATGTTTAGCAATTCAAAATGTTCGGTCCATTACATTTCTTGGTCACATTTTTGTTGTCAATAGTTTTCCGTTTGTATCCTTTATGAGAGTGTTCCATCTCCTGTGGTGTATACCACTTGCTAGTTTTATAATTTTGTACACTTTTTCTTGGTAACATTTTGTTGTTCTTCTTTGCCTAGTCTTCAACTTAGATTTTGTTGCTTCTTCTGCTATGCTGCCTAGTCTTCGACGTACATTTTGTTGTCAGCTCTCACAGACTGCTGGATTTCTTTCTTTGTATTTCTGTATTGTTGCTGGTATCTTGCTTTTAGTTTTTCAGACTTTGTCCTCTAAAAGTTTCTTCTTTAGCATTTTTCTGTTATCTATTATTTTTCTGTTATCTATTATTTTTCTGTTATCTATTATTTTCTTCTTTTATTGAAAAGAAAGAGGGTTTCCATTTGATTTTTCTCAGATGGTACCCAAGACAAAGATTAATTGCTCTTGATATATATATATATATGTGTTTTATTTTTTTATAATAGTGTGTGTATGGATATAAACATTTGATTTGCCCGTCTGCCCGGCGTGTTCCTAACACGTTGGACTACGGGTGACTATCCCTCTGTGTGTGCGGGTTCAATTCCGCGGGATGGCAGAAAAAGCCACATTTTCCCCAGATTTACGGTGTTCGTGGCACCGAACCGAAGGGTTACGATGTCGATGGCACCAAGCTCAAGTGCTTCTGGATCGGGGAAAAACAAACCAAAAAACATTTGATTAGAATGGTGAAACAATCAACATGTTTACTAATATGTCTTCTACAGGGAGCACCAAAACAACAAAATTTTAAATGTGATCTCTACAGGGTGCACAAGTACAATCCTGTCTTCTTAATATGTCTTCTACAGGGAACCAAAACAAAGAAATATAAATGGTAATCTCTGTGGTGTAGAAGTTACGTGCTCGTCTCTCGTTCCAAAGGTACTAAGTTCGCTCCCTTGTGGAGCCATCGGGATATTATTCCAGAGATCCCTGATCTCAGTGTAGGTGAGTTTGAGTTCCTAGTTCTATCGGAGATGGACGATAAAAAGGATGTCTTGAGCTCAATTTGAGCACGTAAAAGAACCACTGACAGTTCAACATTGAGAAGAGCAGGATATAATGCCGCTGCCCAGGGCAGCATTCATTAGAAATATCTTTTTTAAAAGTTACAAAATATTCTCACTATCTCCAAAATTACATCGGAAACCCTCGCCGGTGCTACAGAGTTCAAGCACTGCCGCTGAGATCTTCCTGTGTAAGAAATAGATCGGAGCACACATGGGTACTTACCGAAGTGCATTGACGATGCCCCATTCAATCAATTAATTAAACAAATAGTAAGCCATATATCTAGGATATAAAATTGGATATCTGAGAAATACACTCATGCGATTAGATCAACTCTGCTGCCTGGTGCGTGCTCAGACATGGCATGACTAGGAAAAACAAGATGGAGAATGAAACAGAACACGTCTCGGGAAATACGTTACAACAGAAGTGCTTTTTATTTATGCTGAAGTTATGACTGATTATTTCCCCTTATTTCTTGTGACATGAAGGTCTAATGGTCGATATATAGCTAGATCATCATCATCATTGGTCTCTGTCTCAGGAGACAATAGGTTTCGCGTCACGTAGTTTGTTCTGAGCTGAATCACAACGTTTGTTATGGCTGTAATGTTTTATTCTGAAGCTGATATAGAGGATGTTCTCTCCACACTCTCTTTTGCCTCCATATGTGATTGTGGAGTCACCCCTCACTGCCGCTCGCCAATGACTTTGCCTTACTTTGTTTGCCAACAGTGTTAAAGAAATGTTCTGGAGTCCACCCACCTCACTGCCGCTCGCCATTGCCTTTTTGGCAACAGTGTAAACTTTGGCAAACAGTGTTAAAGAAATGTTCTGGAGTCACCCCTCACAGCCGCTCGCCATGATTGCCTTCCTTTGGCCAACAGTGTTTAAAAAATGTTCTGATAACTCCGTCCGGTGATCAAGCTACATAAAGTGTCAATGTCAATCTAGTCTGTACACGTATTGTTATTCTACGAATCTGTTCATCACTGTCAATCGATACCACCCACGGACAAGATGATAGTAATGATTGTGTTATCATTGTTCATAGAACGTGAGAACCTGTGATTATATCAGTTCGATTACACTAAGTAACTACGTTTTCGTAGTCATGTATTCGATTTCTGGTTGGACAAGAAACACCAACAGTACTTATTAAAGCTAACATTACATGCAGACAATTAGTAATAAATACACAAGGCGATACGATTATTATCAAACAATGTAATAAATACACAAGGCGATACGATTATTATCAAACAATGATACTAATGCTAAAGTTAGTAAAACACTGCAACGCTAATACTGCTGTCGTATATACCCACAATAACTATGTATAGTAGCTAAACCTACGGCGGTCTCTGTGACGGGTTCGAATACACTCCTCGGCATCTTCACAAATGCCTTTCCCCACCGAGATTCCTAAGATTGTTGATGGAGTTTGTGCTTTGTGCAATACTCTCAACAGCTGGCGTGCCACTTCTGAGGAGGGCAACCGAACCATATGGGGAAACCGGTGCAGTGAGTCAATTCTTTATCTTCAGAGCATTCTTGACTACAGCTTTGCAATGATGCCAGACAGCACTAAGTGCAACAATGCCAGACAACACTAAGTGCAACTATGTCAGACAGCACTAAGTGCAACTATGCCAGACAGCACTAAGTGCAACTATGACAGACAGCACTAAGTGCAATTATGCAATGATACTACACAGCAGCTGGCGTGCAATTATGCAATGATACTGCACACTAACTACAAGCATTATACATAATTTACTATAAATTGACAAGATTTCTATAGATGCGCCAGAAGTGAGCCAATGAATGGCGACTAATCATAGGAAGGCAGTTATGTCATCCATCTGTCTACATCTGTCACAAACAACTGCTCTAGGCATGCCGCAAGGCATTCTGTTTAGTATCCACAAACTCCTGGTCCATCCAGAGGCATCTGTCTACTGCCGTCATTCTTGACACAACATAAGGCATTCTGTCTAGTGTTCTAACCATTGACAAATCATAAGGCCATGCTGCCTAGTGTCCTACTGTTTAGAGTCCTACTGTCTAGTGTCCTAACCCTTGATACATCTTAAGACATTCTGCTGACAAGTGTCCTACTGTCCTTTTGTCTACAGTCCTAATGGCTAGTGCCCTAACCCTTGACACAACATAAGACAGTCTGCCTAGTGTATTACTGCCAAGTGTCCTACTGTCCTGGCTAGTGTACTACTGCCAAGTGCCCTAACTCTTGACACAACATAAGATATACTGCCAAGTGCCTCCTATTCTCTAACAGAATGAGATCTAACAAACTATTTTCATGAACTATTCTCTAACAGAATGAGATCTAACAAACTATTTTCATGAACTATTCTCTAACAGAATGAGATCTAACAAACTATTTTCATGAACTATTCAAACTAAAATCAAACAATAAATAAAATCAATAATCAATGAACTAAAACCAACGTGTCTGTTCCGGTCTCTTCATTCATCCACCAATTCACTCACATTCAAAGTCTGACAAGAACGTATTTACATCGCTCATCACAATCGATTATCAAATGAAATTACTTTCAAATCACACCCTAAGCGTCTCTATCAGACTCCATCATTGACTATTGATTGATCTTCTTGAAGGAAAAACATCTAGTACACTCATTAAATAGAAATATTTGCTTCTATCAACATCTCAACATACTCTTCACGCTGATAACGTGTTTGTTTGTTTAGTCTAACAAGCTCACACCACTAACATGACATCCATCTTTGACTCAATCTAGACATGAAACTAGCAATGTCATTTCTGTGTTGTGTGTTTCTTGTTGGCGTATTTCGCCACTTGTTAGTTATATGCAGTTTGTTTCTTGTTGGCGTATTTCGCCACTTGTTAGTTATATGCAGTTTATTTCTTGTTGGAGAATTTCGCCACTTGTTAGTTATATGCAGTTTATTTCTTGTTGGCGAATTTCGCCACTTGATAGTTATGAATAGTTAATTTCTTGTCGTATTTACCTACTATAGTTATGTGAAGTTTGTTTTTTATTGCAGCTTTTCGCCACTAAGTCGGTGGGGACCTAGACTTATGCAACAAGAACGCTGTTCAATTTGAAGTTCAGTAAATTCTCCAGTACCTCAGAAGATAATGTGTACCAAGATATTTTGAGTGGGGAAGACAGGTAATTTCGAATTGTCACCGAAGCTAACGTGTAGGTGCTCTGTCGCTATTTTGATAGTACAAGCTTGTTCTATTATTCTGGTACGTGCCTTGAGTTACTCTACTTCCAAGGTAGGTAAATCTGCTAGGCTTGTACCAAAATGTCTGGAGTTACTCTAATTCCAAGGTAGGTAACTCTGCTAGGCTTGTACCAAAATGTCTGGAGTTACTCTACTAGTTGTTTCTGGAAATCAATGTACACATGTAATGTAATCAAGTAGGTGATGCCTGCGAAAAATGACCAACAGCATCAGAAAAGACAGCCACCAACATCAGCATAAGAAAGAAAGTTGGGACATAACTTTTCTTGAATTACAAAGAAGCCAAGAATGAAGTGGTTTGGCCACTCAATAAGAATGCAAACACACTCCAATGTACACAGTCTTCTACAACATATCTGGGAAGAAGGCGGGAGGAAAACAACGACAAAAATGGTTAGATGGCACAGCAGAATATTGCCAAAAAGCGAAAGTAACTATCACCAAGTTCACTAGAGCAGCGGAAAGTCAAAAAAAAACCACACCAAAAATACCACGGCACTTGGTAACAACCCGGTAGCAGTGTGACGACAAAAAGAAAACCACTGAACAACCCGGTAGCAGTGTGACGACAAAGGAAGAAAAGAAGAAGATGCACTGACACAGAAAACCCACGACACTTGGTAACAAACCGGTAGCAGTGTGACGACAAAAAGAAAACCACGGAACAGCCCGGTAGCAGTTTGACGACAAAAGAGAAAAAGATGCACTCACACAGAAAAGAAGATTTGATGGGAGTATGCACCGGAAATGACACATGTAGACTCAAGTACACACACAGGAAATGACGTCTGTAATCGGAAGTACACAAACAACAAAGGACGACTGTAGACGGAAGTGTACACGTAATATAAGAAAGGACACTTGTAAAGTATCTAGTTTGGGACACAGAAGACGATGTATCACTTCATAGCTGGCATAAACTATGAAACATGAACGGACTAACGAACACCCTAGAGACTTCGGGTGTATTTTGCTCACGTGAAAAATTAGCATCGCCAATTTGTGAATCTGTCGGGGAGGATAGTGTGAGGAAATCATTGAACGTATAAAGCACAACACATCAACGATGATAACTTGAGGAAAAGGAGCAAAATGGTGATAGGGGAATGAAGAAATAGCTACCCAGATATGCCTCTTTGTCCCTGAAGAGAGACAGGCCAAATGAAAGGCCATAAATATGGATTGGAAGCAATTTTCCATCTCTTAGTCCGCGCTCAATGAAACAGCAAAGAATATTCAGAGAGGAAAAACAGGCAACAAAATAAAGTTGGATTGGAAAAGCTGAGCTTGTCAATCTGTAACAGGCGTCGTGGTTAAGCGAAAGTGAATGCTTGTAAGGAATGTAATGGGGTTCTGGAATATTCACGATTTTACCGCTGCTTTGTAATTAAGTGCGAGATTTGAACACGTGCCTTGATAATTTGGAAACAAATTACCAGGAATGCACACTCAAGCGGCAACCAAATAAACTGGGGATTTGTGGAGAAAATTACCAGCAAATTTGTAAACACGGAAACAATCAAGTCCCAGGAACAAAACGTTTTTATAAACGATATAATTACGCGACGTGAGTCCAGATGGATGAAACCAGGAGAAGAAATTTGGGTAAATTGGTCATTTCTTGGCTACTAACTCTGATTATATAGCAGGAGTGTCATTGAGGTTATTCCTAGTTTATGTTAGGCATGTGTGTGGTTTGTGTGTGAGCGAGTGTGTGAAAGGGTTAGATGTGTGAGTCATTGACATATATGACCATTGAAGTCGACGTGAGAGTTATTAAACAAATGCTGGGATAATAAGTCTATAAACAAATGTTTAAAAGCGAAGGAATGGCTTCATTGCATGGGCGTTTATACCATATGACTCGGTACCTCTCCGTAAAAATGACTTCATTGCATGGGCGTTTATACCATATGGCTCGGTACTTCTCCGTAAAAATGACTTCATTGCATGGGCGTTTATACCATATGGCTCGGTACTTCTCCGTAAAAATGACTTCATTGCATGGGCGTTTATACCATACCGCTCGGTACCTCTCCGTAAAAATGACTTCATTACATGGGCGTTTATACCATACCGCTCGGTACCTCTCCGTAGAAATGGCTTCATTGCATGGGCGTTTATACCATATGGCTCGGTACCTCTCCGTAAAAATGGCACGACACATGCCGAGAATATTACAAATGGTACGAACTACGTAAAAAGATGGGTTTGATGGAGTTAAAGAAATCTTAAAACTCCACAATACCACAACATATCAAGCGACCGAGCGTGCATTATCTCGGAAACCGATCATCAGTTAAACCTGCTACGCCTAGCGGTAAAAAAGCAGAGAAGGACACAACATATCAAGCGACCGATGTTGCACTATCTCGGAAACCGATCATCAGTTAAACCTGCTACGCCTAGCGGTAAAAAAGCAGAGAAGGACAAAAGAAAGAAAAAGACGAACTACGTTGCACCGGAAACAAGCCTAGGAATCACAGGAAAAATGCACTCGGGAAAAGACGGCGTAATCGGATTTGAACCCACGACTTTCTGAACGCAAGACACAGGCTTAACCACTTATTCACATAGATTTGTACAGACAGGTAACTGTAAGATTTCATAAACAGAAAAACCCCACTTTATAACGTACCAGATCTGGTGTTATACTGTAGCATGGTATCAGATCGGTTAATGTAGCGAGACCGTCAGAACTGACCTATGTCACTCTCAGTAGTAAGGACAGGGTTCGTAGTCCAGTAAGGTCAACAATTTGTTTCATTCTACGGAAGCGAAGTAAAAATACAAGTGAATAAACTACGAGACGACAGCATGGGCAAGCAGTATTACTACTTAGTATTCTTTCATCTACATCTTCTACGCTATTTTTTGCGATCATTTAATACGGGATACACCATTATTAGAAATGTAATGTTAATTAAAACTGCATGGGCAGATCCATTGGTGCCGAGTCTCATACAATAGATATCGAAGAGTATGCATACTGATGGTTCCCCTGGCTCGCTGGTTAAACACACTCCTCACTATGCCCCTCACGCATCCAATTCTACTTGTACAACGGGTAACTCCAAACTCCTTAAATAGCTGGATCGATTCAACATCTATTTTAGTGTCCTCATCTAACAGGCAGTCGCCAAGAGACAGAAGAACGTTCCCCATATCTATCTTTATCTCCCCAATAATCGATGCAAGCATGCCCGCTCTTTTATTGCCACAACACCCGCATCATCTTTCTTTGCTATCTCCTTATCTAATCCTTGAAGACGTTACAAGGATTTAGATTTTCTTCCAGAGGAAAACATTCTAATCTCATGGATAGGTAAAAGTGTTAAAAACGGCGACGTTATCGAGAGCTGGAGGGATATGAAGATATTAACATGGCGCGTGTGTAAACCTCAGGGTTAGAACTCTTAATCACGGTTATAACTCTTAACTACGCCTCTAAAGCTTATTTACTTTTGTGCATCCGGGCAATATGAAAACTTCAGGTATACAATTTCCCTAGCCAACATGTACAGTTCCAGTACTTATACTATACGGAGTTCATGTTTGGTACAACACTCTTTGTTGAGGCTCAAATGATCACTTACATCCTGGAACCCATCTTCTCCGTCGTCTTCTTTGTCTCCTTTTTGCCGGGATGCCTTCTTCCATAATTGTCTTCTCTAACTCTTCGTGTCTTGTTAATCTTCAAAATAATTTAATTTTCTCATTCTTATTTGAATCATCAGCCGACGATTTTTTCATTTAAAAAAAGAAATATGTACATAGTCCTACGGGAATCCATCTTTTTCGTGGTCTTCCATTCTCCTAGTTGCTGGCATGTCTCCTTCTATAATGGACTTCAACACTTCGTATCTCTTTGTATATCCACTAAAACTCAATTTTCTTATTTGCAGCATCAGCCAGTTTTTGTATGTCCATTATACCTCAATTTTCTTATTTACAGCATCAGCCAGTTTTTGTATGTCCACTATAACTCAATTTTCTTATTTGCAGCATCAGCCAGTTTTTTGGGGGAAACATATTTCTTGATTGAGAAATATGTACAGAGAGCCCTTCTACAGGAAACCAATCTAGAAGGAACCAGACCGAGGAGAAAGTGAGATAAAACTAGCACTCACTCGTGGATGTAAACAACTTTAAACGGGCAAGTCTTCTAATAAACAACTATGTGACGTTCATATCGACCTCTTCAAATTGTCTAATATTTATAGTGGTGTTCGACACAATCGTGGAGCCAATATCATAGACGACGTTGAACTGTATCTTTCAATAGAAGCAGAAATATTATATTAATATACTTCAGAAATAAGAGAGACTATGTGAAATATTTGTCTGTCGGAGAGAGCAGTCAATAGTAGCGGCAAATGGGATAGACAAATGAATGGGAAAATGTAGTTCTGACGATAAAGATCTCCATACATCCTGGCAAGAGTTTCTAGGCCTTAGATCTCTGTGTGCCAGATTGTTTGCCCCTTACAAACCGAATGTTGAAGAGTTGATTAATGTTGTTTGATTCTATTTGCTGTCGCTGTTTAGTTATTTCTTGATGGTGTTTAATAATAACTTGGATTGGATTACATTTGACATTTAACGTTGCTGACATGAAAACAACTATGATAATTAACTAACTAAAGCAGTTTCTTTCTTTGTTTGTTTATTTGTTTGGTGGTGGATTAAATCTCTACTTGGCCGAGGCACGCCACTTTCAACCTAAGACATATGCCTTTTTTGGTTCTATCAGAGCGTAATGACCGTTTATTTTGGTGTGGCCATGTGACCTGGTATTCGTCCTAAACAAGGACTACTGAGTATTGTCTGTGTGTGTGTGTGTGTGTGTGGAGACCTGAGAAGGACTTCTAGTGTCTGTCTGGTGTGTATATAAGGACTTCTAGTGTCTGTCTGGTGTGTATATAAGGACTTCTAATGTCTGTCTGGTGTGTATATAAGGACTTCTAGTGTCTGTCTGGTGTGTATATAAGGACTTCTAGTGTCTGTCTGGTGTGTATATAAGGACTTCTGGTGTCTGTCTGGTGTGTGTATATAAGGACTTCTAGTGTCTGTCTGGTGTGTATATAAGGACTTCTAGTGTCTGTCTGGTGTGTATATAAGGACTTCTAGTGTCTGTCTGGTGTGTATATAAGGACTTCTGGTGTCTGTCTGGTGTGTGTATATAAGGACTTCTAGTGTCTGTCTGGTGTGTATATAAGGACTTCTAGTGTCTGTCTGGTGTGTATATAAGGACTTCTAGTGTCTGTCTGGTGTGTGTATATAAGGACTTCTAGTGTCAGTCTGGTGTGTGTATATAAGGACTTCTAGTGTCTGTCTGGTGTGTATATAAGGACTTCTGGTGTCTGTCTGGTGTGTGTATATAAGGACTTCTAGTGTCTGTCTGGTGTGTGTATATAAGGACTTCTAGTGTCTGTCTGGTGTGTATATAAGGACTTCTGGTGTCTGTCTGGTGTGTGTATATAAGGACTTCTAGTGTCTGTCTGGTGTGTATATAAGGACTTCTAGTGTCTGTCTGGTGTGTATATAAGGACTTCTAGTGTCTGTCTGGTGTGTATATAAGGACTTCTGGTGTCTGTCTGGTGTGTGTATATAAGGACTTCTAGTGTCAGTCTGGTGTGTGTATATAAGGACTTCTAGTGTCTGTCTGGTGTGTGTATATAAGGACTTCTAGTGTCTGTCTGGTGTGTATATAAGGACTTCTAGTGTCTGTCTGGTGTGTGTATATAAGGACTTCTGGTGTCGGTCTGGTATGTATATAAGGACTTCTAGTGTCTGTCTGGTGTGTGTATATAAGGACTTCTAGTGTCTGTCTGGTGTGTGTATAAGAACTTCTAGTGTCTGTCTGGTGGGTGTATATAAGGACTTCTGGTGTCTGTATGGTGTGTATATAAGGACTTCTAGTGTCTGTCTGGTGTGTATATAAGGACTTCTAATGTCTGTCTGGTGTGTATATAAGGACTTCTAGTGTCTGTCTGGTGTGTGTATATAAGGACTTCTAGTGTCTGTCTGGTGTGTGTATATAAGGACTTCTAGTGTCTGTCTGGTGTGTGTATATAAGGACTTCTAGTGTCTGTCTGGTGTGTGTATATAAGGACTTCTAGTGTCTGTCTGGTGTGTATATAAGGACTTCTAGTGTCTGTCTGGTGTGTATATAAGGACTTCTAGTGTCTGTCTGGTGTGTATATGAAGCAACAATGAAAATATGACTACACGGTGAGCAATTGAAACTTGTACTTTGTTCTTATATCGCAATATATTATTTACTTCAACTCATTATCAACAGAAAATAAACATACAACTTACTATCATTTAGTTTTTCAAACTTAAGCTTTCTGACAATAATAAAAGTGCAGTGGGTCACTTGATCGCTACTAAATGATGGCAGTCTTCATATCGTTTAAACAAGTTCCAAGCAGCTATTATAAAAAAGAGTGAAGAACTGATTTTGTACACGTTCAACTGTAACAGGGTCCAGCCACTGAGGCACTGCCGGGTTAATTCAATAAAACAAATAGAATTAAAGAAAGGATATTATAGTTCAGCGTTTTTAATGAAATTATTCGCTGAAATTGTTTCTAAAATTATGTCGATTTAAAAATAATTTCAATTTAAGTAACAAATTCGTTTAAAAAAAATAGATTTGGGTTGTTAGCTCTGACCTGCTCGCTCTGATAATCTGGGAAAGGGGGAGGGGGCGACGCAATATTGTAAGATAGGACACGCACTTGTACATATGGGCTACTTGTAATATGTTGTGTACACAAACTCCAACTGTATGGTGGTATCACACTGTGTTAGTTACACTTTAGAATGGATTACGTTTGGGAAGAATACTCAGAAAATTACAATATGCTTCTGTTACAAAAGAAATCAGTAAGAAGTATAAACAGATAACGTAAAGAAAGAAAATAGATCATGAAAAAGGGAATAAAACATAAAGATAAAATATGTGATATAAATAAAAACAGCAAGATGTATAGACATTTAAGTAAAGGTATAAAACAGAGTCAGATGATGTAGTAAAGTACAAACAGATGATTTAGAAGAAAACAGTAAGAAATACAAAGAATGGCGATGTAAAGAAAGAAATGAAAGTACAGACAGAGGATGAAGAGAAACAAAACAGTAAAAGTACAACAGGGTAGTTAATGAAAAAACTATAAAGAAAACAGTAAATGAAGAAAACTAATAAAGAAAGAAAACGGTAAGAATGTAAAGAAAGAAAACGGTAAAAATAAAAGAAAGAAAACGGTAAGAAGGTAAAAAGAAAGAAAACGGTAAGAATGTAAAGAAAGAAAACGGTAAAAATGTAAAGAAAGAAAACGGTAAGAATTAAAGAAAGAAAACGGTAAGAAGTAAAGAAAGAAAACGGTAAGAATGTAAAGAAAGAAAACGGTAAGAATGTAAAGAAAGAAAACGGTAAGAAGGTAAAGAAAGAAAACGGTAAGAAGGTAAAGAAAGAAAACGGTAAGAATGTAAAGAAAGAAAACGGTAAGAATGTAAAGAAAGAAAACAGTAAGAATGTAAAGAAAGAAAACGGTAAGAATGTAAAGAAAGAAACGTAAGAATGTAAAGAAAGAAAGAGTAAGAAAGGTAAAGAAAGAAAGAGTAAGAAGGTAAAGAAAGAAAAAGTAAGAATGTAAAAAAGAAGATAAATGTAATAAAAATACTTGGTAAGGCATGTAAGAAAAAAAAACAGTAAGAATGTAAAGAAAGAAAACGGTAAGAAGGCAAAGAAAGAAAACGGTAAGAATGTAAAGAAAGAAAAGTACAAACAGATGATAAAAAGAAAGCAAACAGTGAGGCGTACAAACTTATAATGATACAGACACAAATTAAACAATATATAAAAAAGACTACAACTGTTGAATTAATGTATATACTCACCCCTTGGTAAGGCAGTGTATCAATTCTCTTGTTAGGGGCTGGTACTGGAGGAAACACGCTGGAGATGACAGATCCACTAGTGTCAGGAGATCCTGCAACATCATCGTCAAGAGAGAAACTCACCTCTTTCTTCTTCTTCTTCTCACATGGCACGTCCAATGTTGACCTGATCTCATCTGAACCAGGCTCGTTCGTCACTGACACAGTACTGATCCACTGCGCAGCATGGTATAATTTGTTATCCATGTTTCCTGCTGCAAGTGGATTCTGGTTGTGACGTTTTTTATCCACGCGTCTGATAAGGCATATGATGGCTGCAACGATAAAGGCAAGGACAAGGGTGGCGGCGATGATAATTATAACGATGACCATGTTGGTTTTAGAGCCGTCACGGAAAGCCCTCATTGCGTCCTCGCTGCCTTCTTCCACAACGATAGAAACGGTCACAACAGAAGACTGTGCGAATGAGCCTGGGCCATCTTTAACAGCAACGTTGAGAGTGTAGGTATTGACGTCCTCTGGTCGGATCTGTCTAGCCAGTCGCAGCTTACCTGACGTCAGATCTATAGAAAATAGTGACAACTTTTTGGACTCTTTGTCCGGAATGTGATATAAGATCTCGACCAGCTTAGGGTCATCTTCGTCCACTGCCGTGAATGTTGTGATGACCGAGCCAACCGTCATATTGAAAGGACAACGAAACGTCCGATTGGAAGGCGGGGGTTTGATAATAACAGGGGCGTGATCGTTGTCATCTTCGATTATAACAGTAACGTTAGCAACATCAAAATAACTTGCAACAGATGGGTCTGAAACTTTGACTTGAAAACTATAGATTATTTTATCTTCTCTATCGAAGGAGATTACTGATCTCAACAAACCTGTGTCCGGGTTAATCGTGAACAACATCCCGTCTATAGCCCCAGGACCCTGCTCGAGGATTGAGAAAATGAACTTGGCGTTTTCTCCTGTATCAGCGTCGTATGCTGAAACATCTCCAGCTGTTGAACCTGCCGGCAGATTTTCTACAATGCTGTTCAGGAAGTTCTGTCTTCGGAATTTTGGCGGGTTATCGTTGACGTCAGTGACTTTGATTGTGACGGTAGCAGACGATGCAAGAGGTTGAGCACCGTGATCTGAGGCAGTGATGCCTAGAAAATATTCACTCCTGAACTCTCTGTCCAGTGTTCGTGTAGTAAAAATGTCGCCAGTGTTTGGATTAATAGAAAATAGTGACATGTCAGTGCCTGATGTAATCGCAAATGTCACCCGACTGTTCTCACCAAAATCTGGATCTGTAGCCACGACTTGCATACAAAACAGATCATCTTTACCGTTCTCTGACACATAACCGATTACTGAATCATTAAACTTTGGCGGATTATCGTTCACGTCTTCCACTGTAACTGTAAACGACGCAGACGCAAACAACGGCTTCACACCGCCATCTTGACACATGATAACCACATTTCGCTTGGGCGCTTCCTCTCTATCTAATGATTTGCTCAGTTTTATTTTATAAATCCCAACACTTGTTTCATCCACAGCTTCTAAAATAAAATTGACATCATCTATTCTACACGACACTTGCCCAAACACACCACTATCTGGATCAGAAACTTTAATATATGCCAAAAATTTCCCTACAGAACCGTTCTCAATAACACTGTCCCCTTCCGGTGCTGGATTGACCTGAATAGTGGGCGGGTTATCATTAACGTCAATCACATTGATTGTCACATAAACAAAAGTGGACTTGGATGGACTTCCATGATCTGCTACATACACATAGAACTGGTAAATCTGTTTAGTTTCATAATCCAGTTGCCGGCGAGAAAATATTTTCCCATTATTCTGTTCCACTATGAACATACTTTGTATTTCTGGAGAAACCTGGAGACTTAGCGCGAAAGACAATCTTGCGTTCTCACCCTCATCGCTATCTGACGCTGAGAGGTTCACAACTGGTAGACTGATATCAGAATTTTCTAGAGTATTCACAGAATAATTTAATCTGCCAAATATTGGATAATTATCGTTCATATCTTTTACCAGGACGTTGATGATGACCGAACCAGATTTAGGCTCTTTGCCTAAATCTGTAGCAATGACCATCAGAGTGTAAAAACTTCTTTCCTCTCTGTTTAAAACTTTCTTAATCGTGATGACTAAGTCTGCTAATGCATCATTAGGTTTCACAGTACTTAATTCAAATACATCACTAGCTGGTTCAAGTCTGTATGTTATTCTAGAGTTATCTCCCGGTGCATCAGCGTCCGTAGCAACACTAGTTTCTAACGGATGGTTAACTGCCAGATTTTCTGAAACTGTCAAGTTCACAACATTAACTGGAAAAGTCGGACTGTTATCATTAATATCTTCAATGAAGACACTGACCTCAATCAGACAATCCAGTTCTGGGGAATCCGCCCCTGCAGATCTTTTATACACTGCTATGGTGATCTTGACTGAGCATACAGGGACACTAGCACAAATTGCTTCTCTGTCGACGTTTTTGGCGGTTCTAATAACACCATTAGTGGCATTTACAGAGAAGTATGAAATATAATCGTTGCCTTGGGTAAATGGTTGAAACATAAGTTGATTATAACCTTGGCTATACTTATCCAGACGTCCACTGTCTTTGCCAGCATTTCCCACTAGAACACCCAAACCCCCTTCTTCTTGAATGTAGTATTTTTTGGTAATGATCTCTTGGTTGATACAAAGTTTTGCTTTCAATAACAGCAAATATAAAACCACACGAACACATATTGCGTTGTATGACAACTCCATCTTGGAATAAAAATGAAACTAATTGAAAGAATAATACAACATATGAGAAATATGACAACTTGTTTACAACTTCGGCTCCATTAGAAAACAAACAAATTCCATCGCTATTAACACAACAGAAATTATGACCAAATGATATCAACTCGTAATTTACGCAAAATAATTCTCTCTCTAGCCTCCAGCATTATGCTGATCCGTTTTACACGTTGCTCGTCACTTTGCTTTAGGCATACATCTCTGAACACAAAACATGCAACTCCACACAAGAGTTGTGTGGAACAATAACTGATAAACTCTCTGTAGACAATAACTCCACATTTGGACGTCAGATGTTCTTTCTTGTTATTGGATTACCACTGTTTGATTCAGTGATTTCTTTATTCTTTAAATTCAAACAAGTGCTGAAATTAGTGCTTTATTATCTCTCAAATGATGATTTTAAGGATGATAAACTGATGATATAATCATCTATTTGCTGTACAAGTAAGGCACTACGATCGACGGCTTCACAGAAGTCTTGTGTGCAGGGGGAGACAATCTGATAGTTTCGTCTGAAAATAGAGACAAGTGAATTAATTAAAAAACAAACAATAATTACGTTCACAATCTTCTTAACTACGCTCACATATTTCTCTCACTCTCTCTCTAACTACGTTCACATATTTCTCTCTCTAACTACGTTCACATATTTCTCTCTCTCTCTCTAACTACGTTCACATATTTCTCTCTCTCTCTCTAACTACGCTCACATATTTCTCTCTCTCTCTCTCTAACTACGCTCACATATTTCTCTCTCTCTCTCTCTCTATAACTACGTTCACATATTTCTCTCTCTAACTACGTTCACATATTTCTCTCTCTCTAACTACGTTCACATATTTCTCTCTCTCTCTAACTACGTTCACATATTTCTCTCTCTCTAACTACGTTCACATATTTCTCTCTCTCTCTAACTACGTTCACATATTTCTCTCTCTCTCTAACTACGTTCACATATTTCTCTCTCTCTCTCTCTAACTACGTTCACATATTTATCTCTCTCTCTAACTACGTTCACATATTTCTCTCTCTCTCTAACTACGTTCACATATTTCTCTCTCCCAACTACGTTCACATATTTCTCTCTCTAACTACGTTCACATATTTCTCTCTCTCTAACTAAGTTCACATATTTCTCTCTAACTAAGTTCACATATTTCTCTCTCTCTAACTACGTTCACATATTTCTCTCTCTCTCTCTAACTACGTTCACATATTTCTCTCTCTAACTAAGTTCACATATTTCTCTCTAATTACATGTTCTCTCTTTCTCTCTAACTACGTTCACATATTTTCTCTAACAACGTTCATATTTCTCTCTAACTACGTTCACATATTTCCTCTCTCTAACAACGTTCACACATTTCTCTCTCTCTCTGACTACGTTCACATATCCACCTCTAACTACGTTCACATATTTCTCTCTCTGACTACGTTCACCTATTTAGTTACAATTCACTAAAACACAGACAAGTTTTGATATTTGCAGAAATAAAGTCAAATTACCCAGAACGGCTGCTACCACAACAAGCTGCTGCTACTACAACAGAGGCCGGTACAAATAGATGTCTATGACATTTGAATAAGTCATAACTAAAGCATCTGTCACGCGATCACAGCAGGTAATAAGCTCAGGTAAATCCCATTAGGTAGCGTTAAACGTTGACCACTTTGACCGCTGTCAAAATAGACAAGGATTTCAAGCTGAACGTGACAGCTTGCCATCACGGCAACATCCGACTTTGGCACGCTCAAACATCTCGTCGGCCGCCAAATCTAAGATGTTTGACTTAATCGAAGTATTGATTGATTGATTTTGTACGCCTTCTCGTTTCTAGTGACTATACAGACCGAGGAAGTTTTAGGAGGGTGTTATTAGATTTAGGGGTGTGGGAGGTATGGAAGAGGATACACAGAGGGTTGAAAGAAAAAATGAAGGAGTAAAGAAGGTGGGAGAGAAAAGAGGGATGAGTGAAAGGGATGGGGGTAAAGACGAGAGGTGCAGATGGGTGTGGGATAATGTAGTATGCAGAAAAAAGAGGGAAGATGGTATAAGCGAAATGTGGATTGAGAGAAGAAGAATATGTGAGAAATAAAGAGCGAGAGGAAATCTAGGGAGAATCAAGTATGAAGAAGGAATACAAGAATAAAGAGATATGAGGAAGACATGGACGAGATAAGAATAGACAAGGAAAAATGAGAAAATGGATGAGTATATATGTACAATAATTTTGTAGACATCTTTCTCTGCTGAGAGAGAGAGAGGAGAGAGAAGAAAGAGATATATAGAGCGTGGGAGCGAGAAAGGATAGATAGATATAGATAGAGCGTGGGAGCGAGAAAGAAAGAGATAGAGCGGTGGAGCGAGAGAGAGAAAGCGAGAGATTGAGATTAATTCACAATGGCGTAGTTGATAGTGCACTGACTTCTTAAGCTCGTAGTCTGGGTTTAATTCCACAGTGAGCATGGAATTTTCCCCCCAACCTTATACTCTCTCAGCTCGACCCAGTTTCAACTTCTTTCTTTTGTGGTCACACTGTTACCGGCTTGTGTTGCCACCAGTGTCATGGTTTTCGTCTTTTTTCCCGTGCTGCTCTAGTGACTTTAGCGATATATACTTTTGTTTTTTGACGGTCAATGAAAAATACGGACTTAACACCGCAGTACCCAATAATAGTGTTTAAAAATGTTCCTTGTGTTACCTTACTAGCTATAATGCGAGAGAGAGAGAGAGAGAGAGAGAGAGAGAGAGTGAAGTGTGACTGACTCATCTGATCATTAATTAGATCTGACATTACACATATCTGACTCAACGTGCAAGAGAGGTAATTAGAAATGAAAGCAAGAGTTACTAATTATACTAACAGAACATACAGCAGTCAATTGGGTTCTCTCTCTCTCTCTCGTTCGCACTCTAGGACGTGAAGACGTCACATAACCAGCAAATAACGAAAACTACATACACAAAACACTACTCTATACAAGATATAAGCAATAAATATCGTTTAACCATCACAATCATATTACACATACTCTACTTTACGACAATCCTGTTATACGACCATTCCATATTATAACCAATTGTCTGTGGTTTCAGCATTACGACGGTACTCAGGAGCCGCCGTAACCCGTTTGTATATCCAATATACACATGATGTTGTTTGGGGTCAAGCTGTGACCTGCTGTGGGAACATGTAACACGTGGACACGAGTTACAACAGCTGACGTTGTTACGGTAATGGAGTAGATAAGATTCAACCAATCACTAAAATCCGCCACTCAACGGCACGCGAGATAAGAAATACGGGATATTGGCCATATTTATTTGTATACCTGGCGACGAGTCACGTATTTACACAGGTAGACAGGTGACTACTTTCACAAGATGTCAGACATAGGACAGACAGATACGATCTACTAACGAATGTGTGGATGGATAGCAGTGTAGACAGACAATTGATGTGTGCTCCGAAGTTTTCTATGAAGAACTCAGCGGTAGTGCATGAACTCCGTAGCACCAGCGAAGGTCCCAGTGTAATTTAGATGATGGTGAAGATATTTTAGTCATAGAGAGAAAATATACATAGACAAATAAGAATTTGATATTCAGTCACAAAATAGGAGTTGCGAGAACGAAGAGGAAGAGCAGGCGAGCAAAGAGAAAGAGCGAGCGAGCAAAGAAAGAGCGAGTAAAGAGGCGAGCAAAGAGCGAGCGAGCAAGCAAGCAAAGAGCGAGCGAGCAAAGAGAAAGATCGAGCGAGCAAAGAGAAAGAGCGAGCGAGCAAAGAGAAAGAGCGAGCGAGAAAAGAGAAAGAGCGAGCGAGCAAAGAGAAAGAGCGAGCGAGCAAAGAGAAAGAGCGAGCGAGCGAGCAAAGAAAGAGCGAGCGAGCAAAGAAAGAACGAGCAAAGAGAAAGTGAACGAAAGAGAAGCGCACAGAGAGAAAATAAATACAATTTTGTTAAAAGCTGGTGGAAAAAACTACTGTTAAAAGGAAAATGGGATTGGGGGAGAAAGAGAAATATGGGCGGAGACTAGTAAGAATCGACGTTTCTTCACGCATTGCACCCCGATAGGTGCTCCGCCTCAACGAGTTAAAACGATTCATAAGCTGGAGATGTCTGCATCAGAACCCTTAGAAAGTAGTTCCATCCCCCTTCAAAGTCTAGATATATAAACTTCCAGCTTAGTATACTAGGGAATCGACTATTTGAACTCCTATGTATACACCCGATAAATGAATCCAGAATACAACCCGATCAAGCAATGTGCTCAAATAGTACAATATACATCGTAGGATGACAGAGTACGTTCTTCATAACTGTATACTACAGGCAGACTTGGGGAACAGAAGAATGCTGGGAAACAACAACCCCCCCACCAGAAAGAAAAACTGTAAGATGACACTAAAATTCAGGAAAATATTATATAAGAGAATCCTGATTCGTCTCAAAATGAATGATGATCACAGAAGAAGAAGAAAATGAAGAGGGAGAAGAAGAGGACGATAAGAAGAAAGCGAATAAAGATAAGAACAGGAGACGAAGAACAGAGAAGAAGACAGAGAAGAAGAAGAAGAAGAGAAGAAGAAGAAGAGAGGAAGACAAGAAGAAGACATGAAGAAGAAGACAAGAAGAAGAAGACAAGAAGAAGAAGACAAAAAGAAGAAGACAGAGGAAGAAGAAGACAGAGAAGAAGAAGACAGAAGAAGAAGAGTGATAAGACAGAGAAGAAGAAGAGGAGAGAAGACAGAGAGGAGAAGAGAAGGAGGAGAAGACAGAGGAGAAGAAGAAGAGTGAGGAGAAGACATAGAAGAAGAAGAGTGATAAGACAGAGAAGAAGAGGGGAGAAGAAGAAGAGGAGAGAAGACAGAGAAAAGAGTGAGAGAAGACAGAGAAGAAGAAAAGCAGGAGAAGAAGAAGAAGAAGAGTGAGGAGAAGACAGAGAAGAAGACGAGAGAAGACAGAGAAAAGAAGAGTGAGGAGAAGACAGAGAAGAGTGAGAGAAGACAGAGAAGAGTGAGAAGAGACAGAGAAGAGAGAAAAAGACAGGTGAGAAGAAGACAGAGAAAAAAGGTGATAAGCAGGAGAAAGAAGAGTTAGAAGAAGAACAAAAGTAGAAAGACGAGAAAGTGAGAAGCGAAGAAGACACAAGACCAGGAAGACACAAGAACAAAAGGTTGCCAATTAGACTCCATGTAGCAGACACTTCATTCCATGTACTAGTTCTATGACTTCCTTCAGCAAGAGAATCAATATCACTAGACAAGACGAGATCAAGATTCCCATACTCAACTATAAGATAGCAGGCTAGCTAGCTACACACGTCATGCATAGGTGTGTCCACATCAGACTCAGTGTGGGTCGTAAGACGAGATCCAGCTTCTGATACTCAACTATAAGATAGCAGATTAGCTAGCTACACACATGTCATGCATAGGTGTGTCCACATCAGACTCAGTGTGGGTCGTAAGACGAGATCAAGCTTCTGATAATCAACTATAAGATAGCAGGCTAGCTAGCTACACACATGTCATGCATAGGTGTGTTCACATCAAACTATGAGATGGTCGTATGGGAGCGATAGGATAGGAATGGCTACTCAGTTACGAATGTCGTTCATGTGCCGATGTTGAATTTGGTCTGTAATGACGAATATATTGTTAGCGTCGGCGTAGATCAGTGGTTGTCAGATATGCAAATAATAAAAATATAATGAAAAATCAATCGTAAACTGCTTATTATCTAACGTCAACATATGATGACTTTATCTGTCAGCAAATATACAACAAATATGACTTATAATCCAACATTGAAACTATTTTCTTGATGTATATACATCATCACCTCTTATTACTTTGTTAAATGTGGCATCAAACAACATTTTATTTACCCAACAAAGCACACACACACGAGTTGACACCTATGCACAGAGCTGCCTCTTCCCTTAATATCTTCCCACTAGATCGAAGCACCAGCGGTAGATCACTTTAAAAGTATTTCAGACGGTTGTTCTTAATCTCTCTCCTCCCCCAACTAATAAAGTGTAATACAAACCTTCAGACGGGCGACAGGAGAATCGATTACTGGGGATTGACCACTACCAGTAGTATAAAAAATCAACGTGTCCACTAGACTTCTCTTCTCCTGAGAAAATACAGCGACAGACAAAATAGATAGCTAGAGATTCGTTGTTTTGGGGAAAGAAAGAGGAGCGTAGAGAAGAGAGAGAGAGAAAGGGGAAGAAAGAGAACGACGTACTGGAAGGGGAAGAGACAATTTTAACCAAAGGAATGCAAGTCGACGAGTAATCTAAAGATTATGACAAACAAATTTGAAATTGTATCCACGGCATGTCTGTGAAGAAATAACGTGTATTTCTTACAGAACGAGATTACATTCAGCAAATACTTTCCGATAATCAAATCATTTTACATTCCGATTACATCCCTTTGTTCGTTGTTGTGATTACTTGCCCTTGGCTGTATACTTAACTTTTTTTGTGATGTGCTGCTTTCGACTGTTACGGAATCGTCCAGATCTAGAGGTGGTCCAGGAGACCGCGTGTATTAGCATCATTTCCGACCTTACTTATACAGTTTTCTTCTTTCATCTTTTGTCGTCACATTGTTACAGGGTAGTTGCCCAGTCTCAGGGTAGTTGCCCAGTCTCAGGGTAGTTGCACAGTCTCAGGGTAGTTGCCAGTCTCAGGGTAGGTGCCACTCTCAGGGTAGGTGTCACTCTCAGGGTAGTTGCACAGTCTCAGGGTAGTTGCCCAGTCTCAGGGTAGTTGCCCAGTCTCATGGTTTTCTGGTTTTTTCTTGCGCTGCCCTAATGGCTTAGGTTAATTTTGCTTTTTTTTTTACAGGATTCTGCAATGCCATCTAATCATATTTTTCGTGGTCTTCCTCTCGCCTTCTTTCCTGATGTTCTGTTGTAGAAGACTCTTATACAGTGAAGTTTGGTTAGATTCTTATTTAGCGGCCAAACAACTTCATTCTTTGATTCTCAATGTAATTCACGCAAGGTTCTGCGCCAACTTTCTTGATGTTTTTTTGTTGCGGCTGTGCTTTGATCATTGTTCATGTTTAGCGCTTACTATAGTGTACATTAACTTTACACATCAACAGAACGACCTTGAGTTTTGAGATAAATACACACATCAACAGAACGACCTTGAGTTTTGAGATAAATACACACATCAACAGAACGACCTTGAGTTTTGAGATAAATACACACATCAGCAGAACGACCTTGAGTTTTGCATTAAATCTACACATTAACGAAACGACCTTGATACCAGCTTTCATTAAAACTAACCAACCAGTGATTAGAACAATACCTGGGCATATCGTGACGGAATGTCATTGGTTAGTTGTCTTCTATTTTATTACCAGACGACGCAGCCAAATGTCATCATCTGTAGAGAGACATTAGTTTGGGTTCTCTTCGAAATTAATGTTGACAAACGGGACAGAATGAGAGTACTAAACAAAATAAGATGGATGGATGGTGAGAATTAGGGGGAGCGAGAGAGGGCGTGTCGGTACAAGTGCAGTGTGTGGGGAAATGGAGAGTGTGTGTGGCAGTACAGGTCGGTGTAAGTAGATAGGGCTGTAGTATTTAATCCCTGGTAGTCTCCTCATATAAAGTTATATGTCTGCTTCCATTTCTCAAAATTGTTGTTTCCATCTCACTCTAAATGTCCCTTTTAGTCACTCTACTATCCCTATCATCATGTTCTTCTATCATACTATTTCTTTCTCTCAGTACCACATTTTTATCCTTAATCTACCTGTCCCTCTCAACCGCGCCCATTTTCTTTCACTCCCTTATCACTCTTTCACTGTCGTACTCTCCGTTACTCTCTATGTCATGCTTTCACTCTCACTGTCTTTCATTCACTTTGTCACTTTCTATGTCATGCTTTCACTCTCACTGTCTTTCATTCACTTTGTCACTTTCTATGTCATGCTTTCACTCTCACTGTCTTTCGTTCACTTTGTCACTTTCTATGTCATGCTTTCACTCTCACTGTCTTTCATTCACTTTGTCACTTTCTATGTCATGCTTTCACTGTCTTTCATTCACTTTGTCACTTTCTATGTCATGCTTTCACTCTCACTGTCTTTCATTCACTTTGTCATTCTATGTCATGCTTTCACTCTCACTGTCTTTCATTCACTTTGTCACTTTCTATGTCATGCTTTCACTCTCACTGTCTTTCATTCACTTTGTCACTTTCTATGTCATGCTTTCACTCTCACTGTCTTTCATTCACTTTGTCACTTTCTATGTCATGCTTTCACTCTCACTGTCTTTCATTCACTTTGTCACTTTCTATGTCATGCTTTCACTCTCACTGTCTTTCGTTCACTTTGTCACTTTCTATGTCATGCTTTCACTCTCACTGTCTTTCGTTCACTTTGTCACTTTCTATGTCATGCTTTCACTCTCACTGTCTTTCGTTCACTTTGTCACTCTCTATGTCATGCTTTCACTCTCACTGTCTTTCGTTCACTTTGTCACTTTCTATGTCATGCTTTCACTCTCACTGTCTTTCGTTCACTTTGTCACTTTCTATGTCATGCTTTCACTCTCACTGTCTTTCATTCACTTTGTCACTTTCTATGTCATGCTTTCACTCTCACTGTCTTTCGTTCACTTTGTCACTTTCTATGTCATGCTTTCACTCTCACTGTCTTTCGTTCACTTTGTCACTTTCTATGTCATGCTTTCACTCTCACTGTCTTTCATTCACTTTGTCACTTTCCTTTCATGTTATTCTTTCTCTCTTCGATATTAATAGCAAACGAAGTATGTGTACTAGTGTGTTGCAATTATGAGGAAAGATTAATAGCAAACAGAAGTATGTGTACTAGTGTGTTGCAACTATGAGGAAAGATTAATAGCAAACAGAAGTATGTGTACTAGTGTGTTGCAACTATGAGGAAAGATTAATAGCAAACAGAAGTATGTGTACTAGTGTGTTGCAACTATGAGGAAAGATTAATAGCAAACAGAATATGTGTACTAGTGTTGCAACTATGAGGAATGATTAATAGCAAACAGAAGTATGTGTACTAGTGTGTTGCAACTATGAGGAAAGATTAATAGCAAACAGAAGTATGTGTACTAGTGTGTTGCAACTATGAGGAAAGATTAATAGCAAACAGAAGTATGTGTACTAGTGTGCTGCAACTATGAGGAAAGATTAATAGCAAACAGAAGTATGTGTACTAGTGTGTTGCAACTATGAGGAAAGATTAATAGCAAACAGAAGTATGTGTACTAGTGTGTTGCAACTATGAGGAAAGATTAATAGCAAACAGAAGTATGTGTACTAGTGTGTTGCAACTATGAGGAAAGATTAATAGCAAACAGAAGTATGTGTACTAGTGTGTTGCAACTATGAGGAAAGATTAATAGCAAACAGAAGTATGTGTACTAGTGTGTTGCAACTATGAGGAAAGATTAATAGCAAACAGAAGTATGTGTACTAGTGTGTTGCAACTATGAGGAAAGATTAATAGCAAACAGAAGTATGTGTACTAGTGTGTTGCAACTATGAGGAAAGATTAATAGCAAACAGAAGTATGTGTACTAGTGTGTTGCAACTATGAGGAAAGATTAATAGCAAACAGAAGTATGTGTACTAGTGTGTTGCAACTATGAGGAAAGATTAATAGCAAACAGAAGTATGTGTACTAGTGTGTTGCAACTATGAGGAAAGATTAATAGCAAACAGAAGTATGTGTACTAGTGTGTTGAACTATGAGAAGATATAGCAACAGAGGATGTGTATAGTGTTGCTATAGAAGGATTAAAGATAAAACCGACAGCGAGAAAGTTAATTTGTATCCAAAATGTCTAGGTTAGCCATCACACATTTATATGCCCTCACAGAAATTTCCTGCTTTGTCCGGACTTTCTTGCTTTGTCCGGACTTTCTTGCTTTGTCTTTAGTTTCCTGTTTTGTCCGGACTTTCTTGCTTTGTCCGGACTTTCTTGCTTTGTCCGGACTTTCTTGCTTTGTCTTTAGTTTCCTGTTTTGTCCGGACTTTTCTGTTTTGTTAGAGCGTTATTACTTTGTCCGGGCGTACCTGTTTAGTCCGGGCTTTACTATATCGCATATGCTGCAGACAGCTACGCACCGATGTGTTGGTCCTGAATGCAGTTATAGCCAGTGTAGCTTGTAACATGATCGTAGAATAATGCTTGGCAGTTTTAGAAAACAAAGATGGCCAAAATCGACTGTATATAGAAAAAGAAACTAAACGCAACAACACATTTATACTAGAATTTCATTGATTCTACGCCGTGAGTTACTTAGTACGTGGTGAGTTACTTAGTACGTCGTGAGTTACTTAGTACGCCGTGAGTTACTTAGTACGCCGTGAGTTACTTAGTACGTCGTGAGTTACTTAGTACGCCGTGAGTTACTTAGTACGTTCTGTGGAAATGAGATTTTCTACAAAGTCATTCTTTGGTTTGTTTTATTTGATTTATTCTTCCTAAAGGTCTACAAGAAGCACTGCCTTCAGTTGCATCGTGTTTCTCCATATGTCATCGTGTTTCTCCATATGACATCGTGTTTCTCCATGTCATCGTGTTTCCCATGCATCGGTTTCCATATGTCATCGTGTTTCCCTATGTCATGTGTTTCTCCAATGACATCGTGTTCTCCATGTAATCGTGTTTCCCATATGACATCGTGTTTCCCATTGACATCGTAGTTCCATGTCATCGTGTTTCTCATAGTCATCGTGTTTCTCCATATGACATCGTGTTTCTCCATGTCACGTGTTCTCCATATGACATCGTGTTTCCCATATGTCATCGTCCTTGTCAGCAGAAATAATATGGCCCATGCCGAGCGTGTTGAATAAAGCACAAACTCCGTAGCTAGACACAATCTGAGGGATTTCATGTTAAAATTTGAAGATGTGATTCGACCCGGATTCGAATTCGCAACCTTCAGAACGACAGTTAAACTTCTTAACCACTTTGCCATAGAGACCCCATGATATGTTCTTGTGAAAGGCCACCAACGTATTCATGACTCTTGGGGGAAGGGTGAAAGGGGGTGAAGAGAGCGAGCCCCATAGCGAAGTAATTAAGCTGTTTGCCTTGTGTGTTCTGAAAGTCGTAGATTGGAGTCTTTCAGACGTTGCTCCGTCCACGAATACAATTTTCCGGACATCCATAAGTGTTGACTAAGCTACGGAGTTGGTGTTCTGTGCAACACTCTCAGCAGGTGGCGTGGCATTTCAGCAGAGATGAACCAAGTCATAAGAAGAACGCCGGTGCAATGGAGTCAATACTTGAACCTGAAATGTCGTTTTCAAAACATAATTATCTCCCTGGAGGAACAATTTCGAGAGTTTAAGAAGTTTAGAAATGTACCTTCGTTACTTGTCAGTAAATTTCATTTCCTGATCTTCAGACATAGAAGGGAAATGTTAGAATAGTGATCGGTGCACCTGCTTCCTAAGCAAGTGGTCGGTGCACCTGCTTCCTAAACGAGTACACCTGGTTTTTAGTCGAGTGGTCAGCGCATCTGGTTTCTAGATGAGTGGTCAGCGTACAGACGAGTGGTCGGTGCATGTTTCCTAAACGAGTGGTGGGTGCACCTATTTTCTAGCCGAGTGGTGGGTGCACCTACTTTTCTAGACGAGTGGTGAGTGCACTAACTTTTCTAGACGAGTGGAGTGACCTCAGGTTTAAAATACCCAGATGGAGAGGGTTTGATTTTTTTCCCCGATCACATTATGTTTTAAGGTCGACCCAGTCTCACTTGGGTACCGAAAGAACAATACATAGTAATAATATCGGTCCGTGTGAGTTTGAGTAAGTCATATAACTGGTGTGTCTAACTCGCGTTCCTCGTCTGTTGTAACCTCAGCCCCAACTACCACATTTCTAACTCCCATTCCTCGTCTGTTGTAACCTCAGCCGTAACTACCACATTTCTAACTCCCATTCCTCATCTGTTGTAACCTCAGCCGTAACTACCACATTTCTAACTCCCATTCCTCGTCTGTTGTAACCTCAGCTATAACCCCCACATTTCTAACTCGCGTTCCTTGTCTGTTGTCATCGCAACTACAAGCACCATCTAAAGTTAGTATGCTCGTCTCTACCCAAATTTATTCTGGTCCCTGACTAAACAATGTCTTCATACGCAGGCTGGTTAAAAAACACCCTTAAGTGACTTCCTCGAGTCTTAATCTGTGTATGTCCCCGTACTCCAGGAGCGACATTTGCCAGTCAAAGATTGCTTAACTCAGCCAGACAGACAGTAACCAAACAATCCTAGCGGGGATGACAATTCTATTATGTTGTAATCTCCTTTCACATTTTTCAATTCAGACTTTTTTAAAATTTTATTTCATTTTATAAAGTCGACTTAAAGTTTTAAAAACGGATTAAAAATTCACAACAATTGATTAGTGCTAGTTCCACCATTTTTTGTCTTGAAGTTGTGGAACTATGTGGGTACCAAATTATGAGAGGTCAACCCGGTCAAACTTCTACTTATATATTAGGTTAAATGAATGTGAACTTTGTCATTCACTCTTTACACAGACATTTACTTTGAATAAAATTGAATACACAGAAACTGGGTACTATTTTTCTTACAAAAAATAGGTTACATTTTTAAATAGAAACTGGGCTGCTTAAAATTTTTGGGTATTAAACTGGGATTTCTTCTTACCACTAAAAACAGGGTTCCTGCTCCCCACCTCGCCCCCTAAAAAAACGGGTTCCTTATATTGTACATAAACAGAGGCTTCTTTTGTTTTTTAATTAAACAGAAACGAAGTTTCTTTTTTTTCCAAGAGAAATGGGGTTCTTTATATTAAACACCCTAAGTTCCCTTTTTTTCCACAGAAACGGAGTTCCCTTTTTTCACAGAAACGGAGGTCCCATTTTTCACATAAACGAGACTCCGCTTCTCACATACACATTTTGTTGCTTTGGTTTTGTTTACAACAAACGACAGTTTTGTTTCTGCAAATGTTATGTCTTATTTACATGCAATTTGTTTTCTTTCTGTCACCCACCACACACACATCTACCCACAAACCCAGTCTCCACTGTTCATAGTATGTTGGACACACTTGCAGGATATGTGTCTCTGTTACCTTGCTGATGCCACACGTGTCTCACCTGTACTTGCTTAACAGATGGTAAATCAGCCTATTGTGCCCAGTACGTAGTCTGAAGATGAAGTCTGTTCTCTACTGAGTTGGTGCCAGGCATAATCTTTTTACCACCCCGGATTCATTTCTAATTTACACACACAAACACGTCCTTGGGATCTATGCCGGTGCTACAATATACTACGAAACAACAGGTCAAATAGTGCGCACACGTATCAGTCTCCCACAAAGAGCACTAGCATTAAAATACAACGGTAACAGACCCAGAGGACGACCACGTTAACGATGGATCGACGGAATATCCGAGTCACTAAATACCACATTGTACAAAGTGCATACGGAGGCTCGCTCCATGTGTCTATTTTTTTCGACCTGACGTCGAAAAGAAAAAGCAGGATTACAGAATGGATATGGATATATATATATATATATATATGTCCTTCCCTTTCATCCCCCCACAAACTACATAATTCATATTATTTTTCTTCTTCACTATTCACATAAATTCTTTCCATCCTTTATTAAATAAATAATCATTTATTGCCCACATTTCATTGACACTTCATATTTCTCTGTATAAAAAATTTATGATTTTCCCACTTTCTTATTATCTTCTTATAAAGCAAACTCCTTCATGCTTTCAATACAGTAACCTTATTCATTATTCTTCCATGTTTTCTTCCTCCGACTAAACAAAAAAATATCAATCAAGTTTTCTTGCTTTTTCATTCAATTTCCATTGATTCTGATTCATTCTTTATCTACACAGAGCAAGGCGTACACAGAAGAAGTATATTACTTTCCACTTCATTTGTCACTCTTACATTCATGGCACCCTCTCATCACCGTCTCTAATCCACGCCTCAATCTCTCATCCTTGTCCATATTTCCTCTCTCTCTCTCTCTTATACAATTATGAATAAAACCCCGATCTTCACTACCTCCTTTATACAAACTTCACTGGGGTCTCATGTGGCTCCGGGGTCTCATGTGGCTCCGGGATCTCATGTGGCTCCGGGGTCTCATGTGGCTCCGGGGTCTCATGTGGCTCCGGGATCTCATGTGGCTCCGGGGTCTCATGTGGCTCCAAGGTCTCATGTGACTCCGGGATCTCATGTGGCTCCGAGGTCTCATGTGACTCCGAGATCTCATGTGGCTCCGGGATCTCATGTGGCTCCGGGATCTCATGTGGCTCCGAGGTCTCATGTGGCTCCAAGGACTCATGTGACTCCGAGGTCTCATGTGGCTCCGGGATCTCATGTGGCTCCGAGATCTCATGTGGCTAAGTGGTTAAACCCTTTCCTTGCGATCCGAAGGTCGTAGGTTCGAATCCGGATCTCGTTGGTGTGTTCACGTGCGCATTTTTCCAGAGACACCTGGATTGTTGACGGACGAGTAGAGTTTGTGCAATACTCTCTGCAGGTGATGCGCCATTTCTGCAGGTGATGCGCCATTTCTGTAGAGTAGTACCGAGCGATATAGGTTAAAAACCGGTGCAATAAAGTCAATCATTCGTTTGGCTTTAAACTTACCATATCCACATATTTATCTTCTAAGTGGAATCTTCCAACCTCCACTATCCTTTCCATAGTCTTCCTTTCCATAGTCTTCCTATCCAGTCATCCTTTTCAAAGTCTTCCTTTCCAAAGTTTTCCTTTCTACAGTAATCCTTTTCATAGTAATCTTTTACATATTAACACTTTCCAGTTATCCCTCCCATAGTCATCCTTTACACAGTCATTCTTTACACAGTCATCCTTTCTACAATCATCCTTTAAACCCACATTAAACTCAGCGTATCTACATATTTATTTTCTAAGAGGAATCTTTTAACCTCCACTTATAGTCATCCTTTGCACAGTCATCCTTTCCAGTCATCCTGTGCTAATTCAGTTAATTATACAGAAAAAACAGTCACCATTCTGACTTACAATCGTACAAATCAATCAAACTGTCCACATATCAATCAGTGGAAGACTTAAACTATAAATCTATCGATCTAAGACTCGATATAACCTACATAGAGGAGTACTACCCCAGGCCTTACATATACGGACCTGGTATTTTTCTCAGTACTACCCCAGACCTTACATATACGGACCTGGTATTTTTCTAAACACGCAGACAGACCTAAAACAAACATGGTCAGGTTGGCAGAGTACGAAAAAAAGGTTGTCTTTTTAAAGGGTATGGGCGGGGAAAGGGGGAAGGAAAGAAAGGAGGCAATCTTCTACTTACCAGTTTTCTATCCCCCAAGGAAAACAAGCAAAGTCGGGAAGCCAGGTCGGTGGGTAGAATTAATCCGACTGATTTCTTTAAGACTTCTAGTCACTCTTGGCCCTCCCGAATACAATCTAATTGATTTCTCCCCAGGTTGCTTCCTTCTATTACTCTATTAAGTGCGAGAGGAACTGACTTGGGAATTCTGTAGTGTAACCTGAAGCTATGGCACCATTGATTCTTTGGAAGCTTCACGTGACCACTCGGTGTGTCCTCCTCCTCTTCCTCTTGAATGAATGCATGAATCAACAACCGCATCCATTGAAGGAGTGAGTAAGTGTGAGTGAAAGTTAGGAAGGACTCAAGACACGACGATATTCTCATCCTCCATGAGGCAATACCGAAGTGGCGTATCAGTAAGTTTACTTTAACCCCTTCACTCCTCACAGCCACTATACCGGCTCACGGTATATTTCAATATGACGCAAAGCCAGTATACTGGATTTTTCAGTAAACATTTGCAATAAAAATGAGTCCAGACGTAAATAAACTTAAAGGGTCTAATTGTTAAGTTTACCAGGCAAAAATAGTAACACAATTTCCCCCAATGAATAAAATAACAGGCAACCTAAGTAAGGGACCAACCTGCAAGTAAGGGACCAACCTAAGTAGCGGAGCACTTAAGTAGGGCCGTCCCTTGCAGAACGTCGCTTTTATAACAGCCTGCTTGAAAGACTCTCTGTCCCTATCAAGCTCTCCCGCCTCTTCTAACGTCAAGTTCAATGTTTCTTTGATGTCCTGCTGCCACCTTCATCTTGGTCTTCCCCTGCCTCTACCAACAGGAACCATGCCTTTCATTACTATTCGCTCCAAACCCCTGTGTCGTTTAACATGACCGAAATACTTCATTTTCCGGAAGGTGATGCTTATCGGCCAACGCTCTACAATATGTAAGGTAAGTCTTGTAGTATGTCCTTAGTTTGTTTTTGTCTTCTCTGTCCAGGGCGTTCTAAGAATTGTTTGGTACCATCTTATCTCGAACTCTTCGATTGTGTTTCTTAAATATCTAAAGTACCACACTAGAGTTATCATATATTAAATAGAGGTAGCATTGTATTATATCTGATTGGTCATAGGAGTGTGCGTGCGTGTGTGTGTATGTCAGAGATGACTCATGCCAATGACAAAAAGTTACTAAAAAAACAAATGGTGAAAGAGAACAATAGAAAAACTATGTACAACTGAAGGTTAAAGAGAGAATGTGGTGATGGATTAGGTACACCCTCAGGAAATAATTCAACAACATAATCAGACATTAACATGACTGAAACCCACAGGGGACGAGAAAAGTTATAAAACTAACCCACAAAAATGACTGGCGAGTAACGGTAGAGGTCAGATCGACCGAGGGTTCGTGCACAGGGGAGCTAAGATGACGTCCCTGAAAATAATTATGTGAAGAACGACAACTAAAGCTTCATTTTTACACTTTGAACAATAAGTTTAGTAACACTAGTAGAAGTGACAGTCCTATGTTTGATTGGGAACAATAAGTTTAGTAACACTAGTAAAATTTGATAGTCCTGTGTTTGATTGGGAACAATAAGTTTAGTAACACTAGTAGTAGTGATAGTCCTGTGTTTGGGAACAATAAGTTTAGTAACACTAGTAGAAGTGATAGTCCTGTGTTTGATTGGGAACAATAAGTTTAGTAACACTAGTAGTAGTGATAGTCCTGTGTTTGATTGGGAACAATAAGTTTAGTAACACTAGTAGAAGTGATAGTCCTGTGTTTGATTGGGAACAATAAGTTTAGTAACACTAGTAGAAGTGATAGTCCTGTGTTTGATTGGGAACAATAAGTTTAGTAACACTAGTAGAAGTGATAGTCCTGTGTTTGGGAATAATAAGTTTAGTAATACTAGTAGAAGTGATAGTCCTGTACTCGATTGGGAACTATACTGTTTGGTGATATTAGCAATAAGGAAACATGGTACCCGAGTATTTGTTACATACACGTTTGTTAAGCGAAGGTTTGTTACGAGATGGTTTGTTACGAGATGGTTTGTTAAGCGACGGTTTGTTAATCGAAGGTTTGTTATGCGAAGGTTTGTTACGAGATGGTTTGTTACGAGATGGTTTGTTAGAGAGGTTTGTTAAGCAGGTTTGTTAATCGAAGGTTTGTTATGCGAAGGTTTGTTATGCGAAGGTTTGTTAAGCGAAGGTTTGTTATGAGATGGTTTGTTACGAGATGGTTTGTTACGAGATGGTTTGTTAAGCGAAGGTTTGTTAAGCTAAGGTTTGTTAAGCGAAGGTTTGTTATGAGAAGGTTTGTTAGAGAACTACTACTTAGACGAAAGTTGTTAGAAGATAAGAAGAAAATGAATCTAGTCAACTTTGATTTTGTAATTTGTGGGAAAACATCAGAATTATGAACACGAGAGAAGCATCTCATATCTTTCACAAATATCTAAGACGAAAGGCATCAATGATCAAAGTCATGTAACTGACTGCAAACTTGCTCTAAGTCATGTAACTGACTGCAAACTTGCTCTAAGTCATGTAACTGACTGCAAACTTGCTCTAAGTCATGTAACTGACTGCAAACTTGCTCTAAGTCATGTAACTGACTGCAAACTTGCTCTAAGTCATGTAACTGACTGCAAACTTGCTCTAAGTCATGTAACTGACTGCAAACTTGCTCTAAGTCATGTAACTGACTGCAAACTTGCTCTAAGTCATGTAATTGACTGCAAACTTGCTCTAAGTCATGTGACTGACTGAAAACTTACTCTGTCATGTAACTGACTGAAAACTTGCTCTAAGTCATGTAACTGACTGAAAACTTGCTCTAAGTCATGTAACTGACTGAAAACTTGCTTTAAGTCATGTAACTGACTGACAACTTGCTCTAAGTCATGTGACTGAAAACTTGACATGAAATAAATGAGACAGAAGGGAATTTAAAAAGTTGTATAATGACATAATTGTGAAGCGAATCAATCAATCTTCGCTTAATACTTTTACTGACAAGAAATGTTAACTATTGGGAATAAAATCAGTCGTTACTTGAATCATGTTTTGTCTGACAGTGTCAGGGTAAGAATCATGTTTTGTTTGACAGTGTCAGGGTAAGAATCATGTTTTGTCTGACAGTGTCAGGATAAATCATGTTTGTCTGACAGTGTCAGGATAAGAATCATGTTTTGTCTGACAGTGTCAGGATAAGAATCATGTTTTGTCTGACAGTGTCAGGATAAGAATCATATTTTGTCTGACAGTGTCAGGATAAGAACAAGAGATTTCTAGAACAGTCTTTTTTTTTCCTCTTCATAAATACTGTTTTTTTTCGCCGCCTCTGTTATCTCTTAGTTCCATTTTTTGCGTAGACAGTCTTTTTGCTTTGTATCCACTGTATCGGAGTAACATTTCTCCTTGAGGCCCACTGTCTGTTGGTAATCTGCTTATTGGTTAATCTGCTTATGTGGTCGAACTATTTAATTGGTTGTTTCTTGATGAAGTTTAGTATCGATGTTTTACCCACTTTTTTCTTGATGCCTTTATTTCTAAACTGATCACTTCTTGATACTCCCAGCATTCTGCGTAGAGACTTCATCTCTGACGCGACTAGTTTTTTTTCCTTCTATCATTTGATGTCAAAGTCCATGTTTGGCACTGATAGCATAATGTTGGTAGAATAATTGAAATGAGTATATTTGATGAAAGTACATAAATAAGAATGTGAGATTATGAACGTACACACATTTGTACAGACGGTTACTTGTACGATGTTACAGATAAATTACTTGAAACAAAAGGGGAAAAAATAAACAGAAAATAATGAGAAGAAATTGTGAACACAGAATCAAATTTAGTTGGGCTCAATTCTGTCTCTAACATGTCATGCAAAAATCAGTCAAGAGGCGCTATATTAGGGCGCCGTGACGCCTGAATTCATTGCGTGCGAGCTGAAAGTAAAATATTGCAGTTATGTCCCCCACTTATACAACCTTGAGAAACCCAATATGTCAGCGTTGTCCACCACGTCGTTCGCGGGCGCCATGGCGCTCGTGTTGTACATTAATGACACACATTCTTGTCGCTCTATGTTACTCTGCTTATTTTATTAGCAACACATACTTTGTCATACCAAGGTACGAATCATGCAACACATACTTTGTCATACCAAGGTACGAATCATGCAACACATACTTTGTCATACCAAGGTACGAATCATGAAACGCATACTTTGTCATACCAAGGTACGAATCATGCAACGCATACTTTGTCATACCAAGGTACGAATCATGCAACGCATACTTTGTCATACCAAGGTACGAATCATGCAACACATACTTTGTCATACCAAGGTACGAATCATGCAACGCATACTTTGTCATACCAAGGTACGAATCATGCAACGCATACTTTGTCATACCAAAGTACGAATCATGAAACGCATACTTTGTCATACCAAGGTACGAATCATGCAACACATACTTTGTCATACCAAGGTATGAATCATGCAACACATACTTTGTCATACCAAGGTACGAATCATGCAACACATACTTTGTCATACCAAGGTACGAATCATGCAACACATACTTTGTCATACCAAGGTACGAATCATGCAACACATACTTTGTCATACCAAGGTACGAATCATGCAACGCATACTTTGTCATACCAAGGTACGAATCATGCAACGCATACTTTGTCATACCAAGGTACGAATCATGCAACACATACTTTGTCATACCAAGGTACGAATCATGCAACACATACTTTGTCATACCAAGGTACGAATCATGCAACACATACTTTGTCATACCAAGGTACGAATCATTCAACACATACTTTGTCATACCAAGGTACGAATCATGCAACACATACTTTGTCATACCAAGGTACGAATCATTCAACACATACTTTGTCATACCAAGGTACGAATCATGCAACACATACTTTGTCATACCAAGGTACGAATCATTCAACACATACTTTGTCATACCAAGGTACGAATCATTCAACCCAACAACATCAGTTTCGTCTTCAGTTTGCAACAACACCAGTAACGTCTTCAGCTTGCATCCAGTACAACTACAACTTGCATAACTAATAGACATCCATCGCAAGCGTTGATGACAACAGCTTCAAATGTGTGCTGCTGCACCTCTCTGGTGAGTGCGGAGGTAACTGTAGAGTCCAATCCTAGAATACAATCCCCTACCACAGGTAGGGCATACATGATCAAGGCTAGACATGTTTGTGTTGTGTGTTGTTTTTTCGCGCAGCTCGTTTTCTCTGTGCCTCAACGGCACGATGATTCTCAGCTATGCGGGTTCCTCTTGTGTTGTTACAGCGCCACATTTGACGATCTTGCGCCAGAGATTCTCAGCATGTGGTGTCTAACCATTTCTCCGTATCTCCTTTCTCATATGAATACAATATCCTTCTTAATATCCCAGACGTTTACTGAAGCTAAATCTATTTTCGTTTCAAGTTTGCCCTTCATATTCTATCTTCTAATCTGACCGGTCTCCAGCTGATCTCATCTGTTCATTGAGTTGATATAAGCCTGAGGCATATGTTTTCATTCTTCGCACAATTTGTCCAAGTAAGTGCCATTTGGAGAAATAATTTCATGTTTGAGTAAGTTGCTATTAGTTTCTTGTGTCTGAGAACGTTGCAAGTTTATGTTAGTTACAACAACTGATTAGCCATCACAGAATTTGTCCAACATTTTATGCGTGCCTTCTTACTGTTCTTCTTCTTCACGTTCCACTGAACAGAGCGTTTCTTATATTGCATCGAATTTGACCGTCAAACTGTGATGTCTACCATTTTCTATATGATATACTCTTTTTCAACATGATATTTTTACTTTCCCCCTTCGATCCCTACTCGCTTAGCCAGTCTGCAGAGAATGCAGCTTGTGATCATGACCACTTCACAATGTTGATTTGAGTAAGGGTCTTGCCCGATTGTGAATAGTTAACTCTTACTTCTGCTATCTTTTTCTGTTCTCTAATCCTGTTTTGTCTCACAGTGTCAGGATAAGAAAAGATGTCTAGAACGGGCTTTTGTGTGCGCTTCATAAATAGTGTTTTCTCCGCCTCTGTTATTTATGAGGTCCAAGTGTTTTCTCCGCCTCTGTTATTTACGAGGTCCAAGTGTTTTCTCCGCCTCTGTTATTTACGAGGTCCCAAATGTTTTCTCCGCCTCTGTTATTTACGAGGTCCAAGTGTTTTCTCCGCCTCTGTATTTACGAGGTCCAACTTCTGAGTGAACTGACATTTATTATGTATCCACTCTATCGGAGTAGCATTACTATTTTAATGCTTTTGAAAAATGAAAAAAAATGTGTTTTCTTTGCAGTCCATGGTATTCTCAGTACATATACTCTATTGAAATACTTACATTTGAAATGCATTAATTAATCTTCAACAGTTAGTGAAGGATGATTAATCTTCAACAGTTAGTGAAGGATGATCAATCTTCAACAGTTAGTGAAGGATGATCAACCTTCAACAGTTAGTGAAGGATGATTAATCTTCAACAGTTAGTGAAGGATGATTAATCTTCAACAGTTAGTGAAGGATGATCAATCTTCAACAGTTAGTGAAGGATGATCAACCTTCAACAGTTAGTGAAGGATGATTCATTTTCAACAGTTAGTGAAGGATGATTAATCTTCAACAGTTAGTGAAGGATGTATGAAGAGCTTCTATTGAAATAAATATATATCCGTGTTTATGGGGGTAAGGCTCTAGTTTTTCACTCTAATAGTAATCGGTTCGTTCTCTGAGTTTGTTTTTCCAGAGATTACTGATCTCAATGTAGGTGAGATCAAGTTCCTAGTCATTTTGGAAGCGAACGATAAAACGTAGGCCCTATGTTTCATTTGAGTACTAGAACCCGTGGCAATTGAAAAATCGATACGAGTAGGCTGAAAAGCCGCAGCCCGAGAAAACTTCATTAAAATATAAACATAAAATTTCTAAATAAATTTTAACTACCTCAAGAATTACACTATGGACCCTCGCCGGTGCTAAAGTGTTAGTTCCCCACCGATGAAATTTGTATGTGTAAGAAAATGGAGCACACATGATTATTCACGAGAGTGCAATGCTAAGTGTGCAATCAATGAATCAATCAGTTTATATATAACTCACTAGTAAAACACACGCCCTGATATCTTTATATAACATATCTACTACATATGATATCTACAACATATGCTCAAAGATTTCATTAGAAATTCGTCTCCATTCTAAGAGTGATATTCTCATCAATATACAAGACAACATCAAGGGCATGTTGACACGGATAGCAGGTTGCAACCTCGTATCGTGTGGTATTTTCTATTTGTCTTGCTCTTCTCGGATGTCTTGAGTGATGGCATCTCTGCATTGTTTTTGTTTTGTTTTTGTATGATTCCAGCATCTCATCAATCCATATTTGTGTTGGATCTTAGTCTCGTCTTTCGTCTCTATATTCTCTTGTAGATAGTTTTATATACAGTAGGGTTTGGTTGTACTGTTATTAAGTGATCAAAGTATTTGATTCTATTTTCCATATAATTAAACCAGGGTTTGGTCTAGTTGATACTAAACATACATCTATTTTCATATAACTATTTCAAACTGTATCAGACCAGAGCCAACTATAAACTTATGGGCCTTAGGACTCGGATAATAATTATGGAAAATCAGACCACAACTACACCACGTGACCTCGCATTCCAGTATTGTTGTATAGAGACGAATTCATTTTAAAATCAACATAAAATGCTAAATCGAAGTTATATTATGCAACAAGTGAAGTTTAACAATAAGGAATATCAATATTATGAATATTTTTCACCAATAAATAATCATAGACTCACATAATTGAGTAAAATTGCAAAAAAGCTTGCAGTGTTCTAAAAACGTATATATTTTCAGCCCTTCTCTGATCTAGGTCGGCAATTTCCCAGTCAATTGTCTGGCCTAGTTATCTAGAGTTGGCTGTGATCAGGCTGTAAACGTTTTACAAGACTAGTACATCACCTGTTGTATTCATTTGTCGAAATTAAGGGGCTCTTAACATTGACCCCCTGATGTAATTTGAAGAATAATGACAAGTTGTAGGAATTTTTATTTGAATATGTATTCATTATATTTGACACTGAAATGAATTTGTAACGGTAGCGGTTCTTCTACGTGCTTAACTGAAACACGGGATTTACACTTTATCGTCCGTCTCCGACAGAACTAGGTACTTTATCTCACACATCTTGAGATCAATAATCAATGGAAAACAATCAGATTGCTTTCTATGAGTTAAGAATTTCTGGAGAGTTAGGTGTGTATCATACATTCGCAATAAGACTCGTTCTTAGGTTGAACGGGCATGCCTCGTCTTCAAATATGCTTTAATCCCCAACTTAACAAACAAACGAGTATCATACCTCACAACCCAAGAATACCTGGTTCAACCTTCGCGGTGAGCAGTTAGGAAGCAAATTTATTCCTTGATTTTTACGAACGGTACAAATATATCTCACCGTTAAAGAAAGCAATGGCAAACTACTGAAAGTATACGTGGTACCTACAAAATCTTCGAATCGTTTACTGTGGTTGCTGGCGACGTCGTGTAAAGGATATGCCACGGTTTTCATTTTCTTCATAGATCAAAGCAACAAATACCTCTACGTACACACCTGTTTTGTGTAGATCAAAGCAACAAATACCTAGGTACACACCTGTTTTGTGTAGATCAAAGCAACAAATACCTAGGTACACACCTGTTTTGTGAAGATCAAAGCAACAAATATCTCTACGTACACACCTGTTTTGTGTAGATCAAAGCAACAAATACCCAGGTACACACCTGTTTTGTGAAGATCAAAGCAACAAATATCTCTACGTACACACCTGTTTTGTGTAGATCAAAGCAACAAATACCCAGGTACACACCTGTTTTGTGAAGATCAAAGCAACAAATATCTCTACGTACACACCTGTTTTGTGTAGATCAAAGCAACAAATACCTAGGTACACACCTGTTTTGTGTAGATCAAAGCAACAAATACCTCTACGTACACACCTGTTTTGTGAAGATCAAAGCAACAAATGCCTAGGTACACACCTGTTTTGTGAAGATCAAAGCAACAAATATCTCTACGTACACACCTGTTTTGTGTAGATCAAAGCAACAAATACCTAGGTACACACCTGTTTTGTGAAGATCAAAGCAACAAATATATCTACGTACACACCTGTTTTGTGTAGATCAAAGCAACAAATACCTAGGTACACGCCTGTTTTGTGTAGATCAAAGCAACAAATACCTAGGTACACACCTGTTTTGTGTAGATCAAAGCAACAAATACCTGTACGTACACACCTGTTTTGTGTAGATCAAAGCAACAAATACCTAGGTACACACCTGTTTTGTGTAGATCAAAGCAACAAATACCTCTACGTACACACCTGTTTTGTGTAGATCAAAGCAACAAATACCCAGGTACACACCTGTTTTGTGAAGATCAAAGCAACAAATATCTCTACGTACACACCTGTTTTGTGTAGATCAAAGCAACAAATACCCAGGTACACACCTGTTTTGTGAAGATCAAAGCAACAAATATCTCTACGTACACACCTGTTTTGTGTAGATCAAAGCAACAAATACCTAGGTACACACCTGTTTTGTGTAGATCAAAGCAACAAATACCTCTACGTACACACCTGTTTTGTGAAGATCAAAGCAACAAATGCCTAGGTACACACCTGTTTTGTGAAGATCAAAGCAACAAATATCTCTACGTACACACCTGTTTTGTGTAGATCAAAGCAACAAATACCTAGGTACACACCTGTTTTGTGAAGATCAAAGCAACAAATATATCTACGTACACACCTGTTTTGTGTAGATCAAAGCAACAAATACCTAGGTACACGCCTGTTTTGTGTAGATCAAAGCAACAAATACCTAGGTACACACCTGTTTTGTGTAGATCAAAGCAACAAATACCTCTACGTACACACCTGTTTTGTGTAGATCAAAGCAACAAATACCTAGGTACACACCTGTTTTGTGAAGATCAAAGCAACAAATACCTCTACGTACACACCTGTTTTGTGAAGATCAAAGCAACAAATACCTAGGTACACACCTGTTTTGTGAAGATCAAAGCAACAAATATCTCTACGTACACACCTGTTTTGTGTAGATCAAAACAACAAATACCTAGGTACACACCTGTTTTGTGAAGATCAAAGCAACAAATATCTAGGTACACACCTGTTTTGTGAAGATCAAAGTAACAAATACTAGGTACACACCTGTTTTGTGAAAATCAAAGCAACAAATACCTAGTACACACCTGTTTTGTGAAGATCAAAGCAACAAATACTCTAGCGTACACACCTGTTTTGTGAAGATCAAAGCAACAAAAATACTAGGTACACACCTGTTTTGTGTAGATCAAAGCAACAAATACCTAGGTACACACCTGTTTTGTGTAGATCAAAGCAACAAATACCTGTACGTACACACCTGTTTTGTGTAGATCAAAGCAACAAATACCTGTACGTACACACCTGTTTTGTGAAGATCAAAGCAACAAATACCTAGGTACACACCTATTTTGTGAAGATCAAAGCAACAAATATCTCTACGTACACACCTGTTTTGTGTAGATCAAAGCAACAAATACCCAGGTACACACCTGTTTGTGTAGATCAAGCAACAAATACCTAGGTACACACCTGTTTTGTGAAGATCAAAGCAACAAATATCTCTACGTACACACCTGTTTTGTGAAGATCAAAGCAACAAATATCCAGGTACACACCTGTTATGTGAAGTTCAAAGCAACAAATACCTAGGTACACACCTGTTTTGTGAAGATCAAAGCAACAAATATCTCTACGTACACACCTGTTATGTGAAGTTCAAAGCAACAAATACCTAGGTACACACCTGTTTTGTGAAGTTCAAAGCAACAAATACCTACTAGGTACACACCTGTTTTGTGAAGATCAAAGCAACAAATACCTAGGTACACACCTGTTTTGTGTAGATCAAAGCAACAAATACCTACTAGGTACACACCAGTTTTGTGAAGATGACAAATAACCACTGTTTTAGTGAAACATATTTCAGTTATTGTTTGAAAGTGCACGAAAACAAAAGTAGAACTTCTGACACCCTTCATAACGCACAGCAGCACACAAAGTCATGTTAATATTACAATATTATTCAGACTGATCTCGGATGTTATCTAATATTTTTTTATGCTCGCCTGCCCAGCGTGTTCGTAGCGCGTTGGACAACGGGTGACAAGTTCCCAGTGAGTGCGGGTTCAATTACGCGGGCTGGTAGAAAAGCCACAGGTTCTCCAGATTTATGATGTTCGTGGCACTGAACCGAAGGGATACGAGATGTCCATGCCACCGAGCCGAAGAGCTGAAATCTCAAGTGCTTGTGGATCGAAAAACAAAATCTAATATTTATAAAACACTACACTTAAAAAAAAGGAATTGTTCAGTGATGAATAGTGCGTGAACTTTACAGTTGACCTGTCTGTACTGACTAAGGAGTCTGAAGTTCATGTTTTGATGTTTCTGTGCGGGAATTGTCACAATAAGAAACCACAGCGATGCTCTGTGTGATGACAGGGATCGAATCCTTAGAAGCGACTTCAAAGCCAATTTTAGCAGTGAGGTCAATAAGTAACCTGGTGGGTAGAAATAATTTTAGCAGTGAGTCATAAGTAACCTGGTGGGCAGAAATAATTTTAGCAGTGAGGTCAATAAGTAACCTGGTGGGTAGAAATAATTTTAGCAGTGAGGTCAATAAGTAACCTGGTGGGTAGAAATCATTTTAGCAGTGAGGTCAATAAGTAACCTGGTGGGCAGAAATAATTTTAGCAGTGAGGTCAAAAACCGTGGGCAGAATAATTACAGTGGTCTAGACGGCAGAAATAATTTTAGCAGTGAGGTCAATAAGTAACCTGGTGGGTAGAAATAATTTTAGCAGTGAGGTCAATAAGTAACCTGGTGGGCAGAAATAATTTTAGCAGTGAGGTCAATAAGTAACCTGGTGGGCAGAAATAATTTTAGCAGTGAGGTCAATAAGTAACCTGGTGGGTAGAAATAATTTTAGCAGTGAGGTCAATAAGTAACCTGGTGGGCAGAAATAATTTTAGCGGTGAAAAACACTTTACTTCACCATAACAAAATTCAAACTGAAAAACACTTCACTAAAACAAAAATGTTAACTTAAAAAACACTTTACTACAACCAAAAAAAAAATGTAAAACTGAAAAACACTTTTCAACGCCATAACACTAAGACTGAAAAACACTATTACAACCGCCCCCAAAAAAAAAAACCAACTGAAAAACACTACTACAACAACATAAATAATTCAACAAGTTTTAAACAAATGTCGCTACACTAAAAATAAATAACTGAGAAAATAGACTTGATATAGTTAGCATCGGGACACAATTTGAGTTATTTTTCTGTGATAAGTTTCACATACTCTGACATTTTTTCTGTGATACAAACAAACATGTATGGAAGAAATTCAACTGAGATAAGAGTTCCTAGCCCCATCAGAATCAGACGATAAAACGTAGGTCCCGTGTTGAATTTGAGCACATAAAAGAACCCTTAGCAGTACAAAATCGAGAAGAGCAGGCTGGAAAGCCGATGCCCGGGCAAAATTCATTTGACAAAATTAAAATTTCCTATATAAATATCTTCACCATCTACAAAATTAAACCAGTGACCCTCGCCGGTGCTACGGAATTCGTGCACTTCAGCTGAGATCTTACTGTGTAAGAAAGAGATCGGAGTACACATGATTACTAACCGAAGTGTAATGATGATGATCCTATCAATCAATCAATCAATCAATCAAGAAATTCAACAAGTAATAAACCAACCCTCAGGTAGAAAAGCTACACCAACAAGCAACATGTGCACCTAGATGTGATATATCCATAAATATGTACAACAAACATCTTTCAACAATTACTACAAAAACAAAAAAGCAAACAAGCTATAAACCCACCTTGACCAACAGGTAACGTACCCACCAACAGGTAATAATAAATCCAACAGGTAAACAAATCCACCACCGAGTCGTCAACAATGAGTGTACTTATCTATCTTTTGAAGAACGCTGTCACCAAGACTCACAAGCGATCCAAAAACTGTGTGGACATACTCGCACCTCGTAACGCCCAAAATGTGGACACTAGGAGACAGTGTGAGGAGGAGGACACCGGCTGTTGACCATGTGATCGTATTTCGCAAGCTTCAAATTGGCACCTAACAAACCGTTAACTTTGAGAAACCTTTAATATGTTTTGTTAAAACTTGTTCTGGGCCAGTGTTCTTTTAGACTGGCTGTATGCGCCGTAAGAAATTGATTTCAAACCCGTATCTTCTAGGAACGATGCACGGTACGGTTTGCGATGGAGTGAGTACGGGAGTTATTGTGGTAGAAGTGAGTGGGGGCGCACGAGAAAGGTGAAGTTTTAGATGTTGTAGTGAGAGGAGGCAGTGATAGTCGATGGTGGCTGTAAGAGTATGGTGGCTGTAGGAGTATGATAGCGGGCGTTGTTGGCGTGTTGATGTGAGTGCTGTTCGATAAGTGCATGTACTTGAGGACCTTGTACTGGTGTCTGCTGCAGTACGCGTGAAGAGTGTACTAGTGTCTGCTGCAGTACGCGTGGAGATTGTACTAGTGTCTGCTGCAGTACGCGTGAAGATTGTACTAGTGTCTGCTGCAGTACGCGTGGAGATTGTACTAGTGTCTGCTGCAGTACGCGTGGAGATTGTACTAGTGTCTGCTGCAGTACGCGTGGAGAGGAAGAAGACAAACGAGCAATAACAAGAAAATAGAAAAAACACACAAAAATCGTTAGCAAAAGAAAAGAGCATTGTATCGTTACCTACAAGAGAGAGAGCAAGAGAGAGAGAGAAATATTGTATCGTTACCTACAAGAGAGAGAGAGAGAGAGAGAGAGAGAGAGAGAGAGAGAAACACTGTATCGTTACCTACAAGAGAGAGAGAGAGAGAGAAATATTGTATCGTTACCTACAAGAGAGCGAGAGAGTCAGAGACATTGTATCGTTAGCTACAAAAGAGAGAGAGAGAGAGAGAAACATTGTATCGTTAGCTACAAGAGAGAGAGAGAAACATTGTATCGTTAGCTACAAGAGAGAGAGAGAGAGAGACATTGTATCGTTAGCTACAAAAGAGAGAGAGAGAGAGAGAGACATTGTATCGTTAGCTACAAGAGAGAGAGAGAGAGACATTGTATCGTTAGCTACAAAAGAGAGAGAAATATTGTATCGTTACCTACAAGAGAGAGAGAGAGAGAGACATTGTATCGTTAGCTACAAGAGAGAGAGAGAGAGACATTGTATCGTTAGCTACAAGAGAGAGAGAGAGAGAGAGACATTGTATCGTTAGCTACAAGAGAGAGAGAGAGAGAGAGAGAGAGACATTGTATCGTTAGCTACAAAGAGAGAGAGCAGAAATATTGTATCGTTACTACAAAAGAGAGAGAGAGAGAGAGAGACATTGTATCGTTAGCTACAAGAGAGAGAGAGAGAGAGACATTGTATCGTTAGCTACAAGAGAGAAAAGAGACATTGATCGTTAGCTACAAGAGAGAGAAGACATTGTATCGTTAGCTACAAGAGAGAAGAAGACATTGTATCGTTAGCTACAGAGAGAGAGACATTGTATCGTTAGCTACAGAGAGAAGAGAGAGAGAGACATTGTATCGTTAGCTACAAGAAGAGAGAGAGAGAGAGACATTGTATCGTTAGCTACAAGAGAGAGAGAGAGAGAGAGACATTGTATCGTTAGCTACAAGAGAGAGAGAGAGAGAGACATTGTATCGTTAGCTACAAGAGAGAGAGAGATTGATGTTAGCTACAGAGAGAGAGAGACATTGTATCGTTAGCTACAAGAGAAGAGCATTATCGTTAGCTACAGAGAGAAGACATTGTATCGTTAGCTACAAGAGAAGAGACATTACGTAGCTACAGAGAGAGAGAGAGACATTGTATCGTTAGCTACAGAGAGAGAGAGAGAGACATTGTATCGTTAGCTACATAAGAGAGAGAGAGACATTGATGTTAGCTACAGAGAGAAGACATTGTATCGTTAGCTACAGAGAGAGAGAGAGAGGAGAGAAAACATTGTATCGTTAGCTACAAAGAGAGAGAGAGAGAGAGAACATTGTATCGTTACCTACAAGAGAGAGAGAAGAGCATGTATCGTTACCTATAAGAAGAAACATTGTATCGTTACCTACAAGAGAAACATTGTATCGTTACCTACAAGAGAAACATTGTATCGTTAGCTAGAAGAGAAACGATAGGACTAGAAACTCGAGCTCACCTACACTGAGATCATGGGTCTCTGGAGAAATATATAGTGTTGATACTATCACTACCAAATTGATAAACACAAGTGTGACTGAATTAATTTTTGTCTCACATTTATCACCATGAAAAATGTATTTAATTTGACGATATTCTTAATCGGTCAACGTTGTAGAAACTAGATTAATATACTTGAATGAAAATTTGACAAGTTTGCATGAAAAAATGTACGGCAGTTTAGCTATTTTAATAGACAATCTTGGCGCATACTGCGGCAGTTATTATTTAGTGTCCTCATCCGGTAATAAAATGTATTTCTATGACAACCGTATGGATCATCAGTGACTGTCAACTACGTCCGGTTTAACAAAGTCTTATAATGTTGATACAGACAGTTAAACATGCCTAAGTTACACTTCTTAGCCAGCTAAAGACAGCGAGATTTGGTACTTAAACTTCACTAACAATGTTAATTTAAACGTAGACAAGTAAACTGCAGTATTACATAAGAAAGAGAAAAACGACATATTTCATTTCCTGATGTAATACTACAATTTACTTGTGAGCTTCGATATCGCCTTTTTACACAGTATTACCGCATCCTCCCGACGATTTTCTTCCAGCAGCCTCCCGACTATTTTCTTCCCGCAGTCTCCCGACCATTTTCTTCCCGCAGCCTCCCGACCATTTTCTTCCCGCAGCCTCCCGACGATTTTCTTCCCGCAGCCTCCCGACGATTTTCTTCCCGCAGCCTCCCAACAGATTTTCTTCAGATCCGATCTGACCCCCTCTCAGATCTGTAGGTTTCCTTACAACGCCTGACAGTGTGTCTTGCTTCGTCCTTGACCTGTGTCGATATTAAGGTCAGTTCAAGACGGACATGATAGACAACAGTGACTGAAAACGGACAGGAAATTGCTCGGTATGTTTAGTATTAAGTGATGTAATCTGCTGAACCGTCGTTGACTTATTCGAGTCTTGAGTTTCTCATGGAGGAATTCGATTAATGTTTGTTAGATCTGAGAAAGAAATCCGCAGGGAATGACAAATGATGGTACGACTAATTGACACATGAAGTAGAAAGTGAAGAAACACTGACAGCAACATTGTGGATGTCATGTGGCAGTCACTGACATATTTTGGTGGCAGTCACTGACATATTTTGGTGGCAGTCACTGACATATTGTGGTGGCAGTCACTGACATATTGTGTTTGCTGAATTTTAAACCAGAGAATATACATAAAGCAACAAGTTAAGGTCTTTTTTATGTTTTCTGGCCATTGATATAAAGTGGTCGCTGGTAGTGGGCTGTCCTCGACCTAGTGTAGTTATCGATCGTGTGATGTTATATCCTGTAGCTAGCCTTCTGTGGCAGCACATCCGAACTCGACCGTGTAGTTATCGATCGTGTGATGTATATCCCTGTAGCTTAGCCCTTCTGATGGCAGCACAGCACATGAATAAGCTGCAAGCACCTGAAGGCAAGATGGTATTTCTGACAGACTCACTGTCAGCTATACAAGCCATGGAGGCTAAATCCGCTGACAGCACAGTACAAAACCTAAAAACGAGAACTTGCTCAGCTTTCAGAAACGGCAGAAATTCACTTGCAGTGGATTCCATCTCACTGTGGCATTGCAGTCAATGAGAGTGCCGATGTCTTAGCTAAGGAAAGCAGTGTCAAAGAGCAAATTTACCAACCCCTGTCTTTTCAAGAGGTCAAAACCCTCATACAGAGAAAATCTGCAGTAGACTGGAAGACAAACACTGGATATGATTATGGAAAAGACTCCCTCAAAGACCTAAGCAGAACAGACCAGATCATTGTATATCGACTACGCACAGGACACTGCAGACTCAACAAACACTTATATAGACTAGGAATAAGTCAAACAGCTCTCTGCCAGTGTCAGCAGGCGGAACAGACAACAGAGCATATCCTGCAAGACTCTTCTCCTGGGTGAGCTGAGGCGCAACATGTGGCCACACCCAGCTGACCTGAAAACTAAGCTTTGGGGAAACCTGACAGACCTAAAGCTGACTTCCAGTTGTGGTCCACAGTAATTAAGCGCATGACCAGGATCGCTGAAGCTGACTGTCCAGGTTTGTGGTCCACAGTAAATTAAGCTGCATGACCAGGATCGCTGAACTGACTGCCCAGTTTGTTGTCTACAGTAAATTAAGCGCATGACCACAGATCGCTGAAGAGATATCCTGTATGACTACTGAGTGTGGTCATTCAGTTAATGTTTATCGATGCATGGATCCTAGTTATCTTGATCTATCTAGGCTAGTGTCATCTCAGTTCATGACATCTATGTATGGTCTCCTTAGTTCATCTTTGATCTTATCTGATGGCCAGTGGTCATAGCAATGTCATCCTAGTCATCTTGATTTATCTGTGGCTAGTGGTCATCCCTAGTTCATCTTTGATCTTATCTGATGGCTAGTGGTCATCTCTCTAGTTATCTTTGATCTTATCTGATGCTAGTGGATCTAGATGATCTTGTCATCATCCTAGTTCATCTTTGATCTTATCTGATGGCTAGTGGTCATCTCTCTAGTTCATCTTTGATCTTATCTGATAGCTAGTGGTCATCTCTCTAGTTCATCTTTGATCTTATCTGATAGCTAGTGGTCATCTCAGTTCATCTTGATCATCTGATAGCTAGTGGTCATCTTAGTATTTGTTATCTATAGCTAGTGGTCATTCTAGTTATATCACGATGGTAGTGGTCATCTCTATTCATCTATTATCTATGGTGTGGTCACTTGATCATATCGATAGTAGTCACTGCATCTGATTACTGTGTAGTCACTCGCTCTATCACGTGTAGTTCACTTCCTCTATACGATGTAGTAACTCTCTCTATACGATTGGTACTTCATATACGTGTGGTCACTTCTATATGCACGATGTAGTCACTTCATTGATACTGTGTGGTCATTTCCCTATCTTACGATGTAGGTCACTTCCTCTATACGATGTAGTCACTCTCTATATCGATGTGTGACTTATTGATACGTGTGTCATCCTTATCGATGTTCACTCTATACGATGTGGTCATTATACGATGTGGTCACTTCTATATACGATGTGGTCACTTCATCAACGATGTGGTCACTATTGATCTATGTGGTCACTTCTACGATGTGGTCACTTCTTATACGATGTGGTCACTTCCTTGATACGTGTGGTCACTTCCTCTATACGATGTGGTCACTTCCTCTATACGATGTGGTCACTTCACTATAGGTGTGTCACTTCTCATACGATGTGGTCACTTCCTCTATACGATGTGGTCACTTCCCATACGATGTCACTCATTGATCGGTGCACTTCCTCTATATAGTATGATGACTTCATCGACACTGATAACACAACGCACGGACTGAAAGATCACACATCAAAAACATACTCCGTTCAAACTGTGACTACGCTAGTGACAAACCAATGAAAGTACTCTTCGGTTGCATGAGTTCGTGAAATAATTACACAATTTGACCAGTCTACTGCAAACAACCGAGATTTGGAAACCTCTGTGGCTCACATGGGGGGTGGAGAAACCAACCACAACAAACAATGATGCGTATTCTGCTGCCTCTATGATCGATACAAGTCACACAATATTTGCTGCACTTTTCTATTCAAACATGCTCAAATCTCGCCAGTGCAAGATATTATTGATTTCACAAATTTATATCACATAAAACGGGATAGGCAAACCTCTAAAGTGTAGGACAGAGATTACACAAGTGCTCTCATACTGGATAACTTGATTCCTAACCTTTTCATAGCTGAGCCAGGGGTCAGAGGTGGTAACAAGTAAATATACACATTGGATTAGTGAGAATGGTTCTCACCGTTTAAATGTATCAACTGGGCACCTGTAAGCTGACGTATGGTCCCTCACCGTTCTAAATGTTCTCAACTCGGGGCACCTGTAGGCGCTGAGGTATGGACCCTAACCGTTTTAAATGTGCTTAACTCGGGGCACCTGTAGGCTGATGTATGGTCCCTCACCGTTTTAAATGTACTAACCGGGCACCTGTAGGCGCTGAGGTATGGTCCCTCACCGTTTTAAATGTACTCAACTCGGGGCACCATATGGAAATATTTGGCTATTTTACGATGATCTCTAGTCAAAGTATTGATTACATTTGAGTGTCTGGTCCTATCGGAGATGGACGACCAAACGTAGGTCTCGTGTTTAAGATGACAATGTAAAAAAAAACAACCTTCCTTACTTATTCCTCTCCCCTCCTCGTGAAGCATAAAGCCTCAACATTTATCCTGACAATTTTCCCGGTCTCTGGCTGTTCTCTTGATGATTTCCAAGGATATTTCAGCATCATTCAGTTTCTAAATAAGACGCAGTATCCAGGTTTGTTTAGAACGTTCCGTTTTCCTTGACGGTTCCACTTAAGTGCCTGTCTAGTGACACACGACTGTGTCTTTCGCAGCGTATGCCAAACGAATCACAGTTTTCTTAATCTGGGTCATCATGGATTCCTGTTCTATTCTTATCTAGAGGTCTGTGTTTGCAACTCTGGCATACCATCTTAGTATATGACATCTCGGCATATGACACCTCGGCATATGACATCCACACAAACTCAAGCACATACACGCCACACAAACCCAAGCATAAAAATACATCATTCACATGCAAACACTGTCATACACACAACATTCACAAATACACCCACACATATATCCATACCCGCATATACACATACCCAACCACATACACCCATACCCTCAAATACATTCACACACCCACAAACGCATCCACACACACCCTCAACATATATATATATATGGCCTTTTCATCTTTACAGACGGTCAATAGGCAAGTGTTTTACTGTGACAACTTCTGAGTTTTCGCTTTCTCTCTTGTCGTTCAGCTCATACATAAGTCTCTTCTCAAAAGACTCTGCGCCCTTTCGTAATTTGGCTTTCCACACAACTGTCATCAACTAGTCCCTCCCATGTACTGGGACCTATAGAAAAGTTTTCATTGAGGCTTTGCAGACATCTTTATATCTGAGCAGTGGTCTGCCCTGGTGCCTCTTCCTCTCTCCGAAAGTTCACAGAACAACATTTGTTTTGGTATGCGATAAGTTTCCATTCTTCTCACATGCCCCAACCCTCTTAGTCGTCTACTGCTGAGCATGCCCATGATGGAAGACAGGTTTGCATGTTGCAGTACTTCAGAGTTGGTTATCTTGTCGTACCACCTGATGTTCACAATCTTGAGGAAACATCGAAGGTGAAAGATGTTAAGTCTCCTCTCGTGTCTTGAATAGGCTGTTCATGTTTCTGTGTGTATGTTTCTCAACATACACACACCAACAAACGCATCCACACACACCCGAATCCACAAGTACATCCACACCCAAATAAATAAATAACACCCACATATACGCCCATACCCACATAACCCGTTGGTAGTTCCCCTAATACAAACCACACTTTCAGTGACTAACTAGACCAAGCATATCAAATAACAATCGTCTTTAGTTACAAAACAAACAAACACAAACAAAAACAACATTACAAAGAATATTAGACAAACACATACAAACTAATTACAAACACAAACATGAAATATTTCTTCAGCATCCTCTCCGTTCTCCCCCTTCCTCCTCCCTGCACATTGTCTTCCAGCACACGGGCTCGACCTTGACACAATTCGTCATGAGCTGCTGCCAAACATTGACGTTTGCTAAGCAGGAACTGTCCCCACGGATAAAACGGTCACTTCCTGGAGATCACCAAATTTTCCTTGTTGAAATCCAAGACGACATTTCTTCGATCTGAATGCGACCTAAAGATACGATCTATACTCACAGCAGCACATACTCACTAGCGGACTAACATCTGCAAAGGTCTTCCTGGATGAATACGTTGTGTAAATACGTTTCATCCTTCCTGAGTGATGTTCCTTTTAACTGCACAACCCGAAATGTTGACCAACTAAACACTTCCTCCTACTCATTTCTCCCCACACTTTTCACAATACAAATTTTTCTGCTTTTTTGGTGCTGTGTTTAACTACGTTCTTCTATAAACGGGTTTTTTTAAAGAAAACAAAATCAATTAAAGCGAAATGTACTTACTCAAAGTTGATAAAAACGTATTTAACGAAATTGTGTATCGCCAGTGAGACTCTCAAGGGAGCAAAGAATAGTAACACTACGAACTATAAAGCATGTCTCAATGGGCGACTGAGGAGCCTAGTGAAGCTACCCTAGTAAATAAAAAGCATTGCAGAAATCGGATGTGCTGGCCTACTTTTAGGCTCATACCTGGCACAACGTAAATCGCTCTTAGGCTCAGATCATATATAAATCACAAAGAGTGGTTTAACAAGTGGTCGATATGGAGCGTCCGAGAAAAGTCTATTCTATTCGTCTTATCAGTTCAGAATATGTGAAGAGTTTTCTAAAGTATGCCTCGTCTATTTCTATCAGTTCAGAATATGTGAAGAGTTTTCTAAAGTATGCCTCGTCTATTTCTATCAGTTCAGAATATGTGAAGAGTTTTCTAAAGTGTGCCTCGTCTATTTCTATCAGTTCAGAATATGTGAAGAGTTTTTAAAGTATGCTCGTCTATTTCTATCAGTTCAGAATATGTGAAGAGTTTTCTAAAGTATGCCTCGTCTATTTCTATCAGTTCAGAATATGTGAAGAGTTTTCTAAAGTATGCCTCGTCTATTTCTATCAGTTCAGAATATGTGAAGAGTTTTCTAAAGTATGCCTCGTCTATTTCTATCAGTTCAGAATATGTGAAGAGTTTTCTAAAGTATGCCTCGTCTATTTCTATCAGTTCAGAATATGTGAAGAGTTTTCTAAAGTATGCCTCGTCTATTTCTATCAGTTCAGAATATGTGAAGAGCTTTCTAAAGTATGCCTCGTCTATTTCTATCAGTTCAGAATATGTGAAGAGTTTTCTAAAGTATGCCTCGTCTATTTCTATCAGTTCAGAATATGTGAAGAGTTTTCTAAAGTATGCCTCGTCTATTTCTATCAGTTCAGAATATGTGAAGAGTTTTCTAAAGTATGCCTCGTCTATTTCTATCAGTTCAGAATATGTGAAGAATTTTCTAAAATATGCCTCGTCTATTTCTATCAGTTCAGAATATGTGAAGAGTTTTCTAAAGTATGCCTCGTCTATTTCTATCAGTTCAGAATATGTGAAGAGTTTTCTAAAGTATGCCTCGTCTATTTGTGAATTTAAATCAGTTCTCATTCTCTTAGTTCAGAAGTATGTGAGAGCTTTTGTAGCCTGAACTATTTCTATCTAGAATAGTAAATTAGTATGCTGTTTTGTACAGTTAGATGGAAAGTTTTCTAGCATGCCTGATACCAGTCATTTAAAGTTATATTGTTTTTTAATAGATCCATATATAGTTTCAAAAGCATGCTCACTAACGAGAAATTTAGGTTCAAGTCCTCTCATTTCTGTCATGTTCAGCATCAAGATTGTCAAAGTATGCCTCAGCTGATTTCAGCATCAGAATGGTGAGAGTCTCTCAGTATGTCGTATTTCACATTCAGAATAATGGAAGAGCTTCAAAGTTCCTCGTCATTTCTACAGTTCAGAATAGTGAAGAGTCTCTAAGCTATGACAGTCATCACAGTCGAATGTGAAGAGTTCTTCTAGCGTGATGACGCATCAACGAAATGTGAAAGTTTTCAGTATGCTCGTCATTTCTATCAGTTCAGAATATGAAGAGTTTTCAAAGTATGCCTCGTCTATTTCTATCAGTCAGAATATGTGAAGAGTTTTCTAAAGTATGACCTGTCTATTTCTATCAGTTCAGAATATGTGAAGAGTTTTCTAAAGTATGCCTCGTCTATTTCTATCAGTTCAGAATATGTGAAGAGTTTTCTAAAGTATGCTCTGTCTATTTCTATCAGTTCAGAATATGTGAAGAGTTTTCTAAAGTATGCCTCGTCTATTTCTATCAGTTCAGAATATGTGAAGAGCTTTCTAAAGTATGCCTCGTCTATTTCTATCAGTTCAGAATATGTGAAGAGTTTTCTAAAGTATGCCTCGTCTATTTCTATCAGTTCAGAATATGTGAAGAGTTTTCTAAAGTATGCCTCGTCTATTTCTATCAGTTCAGAATATGTGAAGAGTTTTCTAAAGTATGCCTCGTCTATTTCTATCAGTTCAGAATATGTGAAGAGTTTTCTAAAGTATGCCTCGTCTATTTCTATCAGTTCAGAATATGTGAAGAGTTTTCTAAAGTATGCCTCGTCTATTTCTATCAGTTCAGAATATGTGAAGAGTTTTCTAAAGTATGCCTCGTCTATTTCTATCAGTTCAGAATATGTGAAGAGTTTTCTAAAGTATGCCTCGTCTATTTCTATCAGTTCAGAATATGTGAAGAGTTTTCTAAAGTATTCCTCGTCTATTGTGTTTCCTATCGCTTCTCATTCTCTTAAGTCAATAGTTTGTGTGGGAGACCCTTAGCCTTGAAACTATTGCAATCTAAATAGTAATGCTGGTTGTGGTGTACAGTTGGGTGGAAATTATGTTTCATGGCCGAAGCAATCATTTAGTTATTTGTTTTTTAATAGATCCATGGATATCATTATCACAAAAGCATTCATGAAAACGAGAAATGGTAAGTCCTCCAGCGTGATGACAGCATCAACGAATGGTGACAAAGTTCTCTCAGCGTGATGACAGCATCAACGAATGGGTGCCAAGTCCTCTCAGCGTATGACAGCATCAACGAATGGGTGCCAAAGTTCCTCTCAGCGTGATGACAGCATCAACGAATGGGTGCCAAGTCCCTCTCAGCGTGATGACAGCATCAACGAATGGGTGCCAAAGTTCTTCAGCGTGATGACAGCATCAACGAATGGGTGCCAAGTCCCTCTCAGCGTGATGACAGCATCAACGAATGGGTGCAAGTCCTCTCAGCGTGATGACAGCATCAACGAAAGAACACTTAACACATTAATTAATAATGGTGACTATACCGACTTGTTTAAGTGACCAATTTATCTTGGAAGACTAGGGAATAGAATGTACTAGGAGCTGGGCCGTATACTTTTTAATTAATTCAGGTGTAATAATGGCACATCTGACTGATTTTTGCGTTAAGACTTTCTTTCTTTATCCCCACTCGCCATTCAGATGAGCCTTACTCTCGACTTCAAAAGTACTTGTAAATGAGATCTCAAGTAAATGATCATGGTCTCCGGTAGTTGAATCACGGTCTCCGGTAGTTGAACCATGGTCTCCGGTAGTTGAACCGTTGTCTCCGACAGTTGAACCGTGGTCGGTAGTTGAACGTTGTCTCCGGTAGTTGAATCATTGTCTCCGGTAGTTGAATCACGGTCTCCGGCAGTTGAATCACGGTCTCCGGTAGTTGAACCATGGTCTCCGGTAGTTGAACCGTTGTCTCCGGTAGTTGAACCGTGGTCTCCGGTAGTTGAATCGTTGTCTCCGGTAGTTGAATCGTTGTCTCCGGTAGTTGAATCATGGTCTCCGGTAGTTGAATCATGGTCTCCGGTAGTTGAATCATTGTCTCCGGTAGTTGAAACGTTGTCTCCGGTAGTTGAACCATGGTCTCCGGTAGTTGAATCGTTGTCTCCGGTAGTTGAATCATTGTCTCCGGTAGTTGAATCATGGTCTCCGGTAGTTGAATCATGGTTCCGGTATTTGAATCGTGGTCTCCGGTAGTTGAATCATGGTCTCGGTAGTTGAATCAGTGTCTCCGGTAGTTGAATCATTGTCTCCGGTAGTTGAATCATGGTCTCCGGTAGTTGAACCATGGTCTCCGGTAGTTGAATCATTGTCTCCGGTAGTTGAATCATGGTCCGTAGTTGAACCATGGTCTCCGGTAGTTGAACCATTGTCTCCGGTAGTTGAACCACGTAGAGTTGTCTTAACGATAATCATTATTATTATTTTATTTAATGTAGCTGGACTTGAACCATGAAAAACCCACGGCACGTGGCCACGCAGGGTGTTACCAACTTCGCTGGCGGCGACCCCCTTACCACATGATGATAGTGCCTTTTATAATTTCAAGACTGTATTGATATGATCAGTCGGAACTCTGATGAAATTATATTTACCTTCCAATGAAAGGAGTCTGGGACATGTCCTACGTGAAATGGCTAGAAGATTCTATAGATTGTCCACTCTTTGTCTAGATTCTGGAACCTTCCCCCTGCCACTGCTCCAGAAACGGAAATACGCCTGTCGTATAAACACTTTAGACTTCCATCAGAGGCAACAATTTGTACATAATTCCAGTTGTTCCGTTTGATCAAGCCACTCCCGATATCATATTTCCGTTGCCCCATATCTTCTCTTCTACGTCCGATGTCTTCCTGGAAACGGTACATGTCAGAGTTTCATTCTGGGAACATGTAACAAACCCCCTCTGGTGGGATAAAGGGTGTGCTATATTTTAAGTAAAATATTTTCCCCTCACTATTTAATGTCAGGAGTTCTTCTTATGCGTTTTCAGTGTCAGGAGTTGAAGAATTGAGAAATATTTGAATCAAATTGTAACTTTGAGATTCAGAATTAAAGAAAATAACGAAACACGAAATCAGGAGTTCTATTCTTCTTCTTCGTTTTACGCTCCATATCAACCACTTGTTAACCACTCTTAGTTATTTTGATGTGATCTGAGTCTAAGAGCGATTGTACGCTGTGCCAGTTATGCGCCTAAAAGTAGGCCAGCACATCCGATGTCTGCGACGCTTTTTATTTACTATGGTAGCTTCCTCAGACACCTACCGTAGTGGCATCTTACGACATCCCTTTTGTAGGCCGCAGAGTTACTGTTCTTTCTCCCTTTTGAGCCTCGGCGCCACATGGGCGAAGAGTTCAGTAAAAATGGATGTCATTTTAAAAGTGACTGTGGACCTGTAAGTTATATTCAACCAGTGAATTCATGGATATTCGAGTCATATTTCTGAAGTGACAAAATTTAGTGGGGTCTATATATGTAATATTGTTAGTGACACAGGTATACAGAGATACGTTGTCTAGAAATGATGTTTACGAAGTGTTTCAGTCGGTTGTGTCAATATATAGTATCTGTGGTATAAATGTATCTGTGGTATAGTGTCTCAATCTGTTGTACCAATCTTGTATCTGTGGTATAGTGTCTCAGTCTGTTGTACCAATCTTGTATCTGTGGTATAGTGTCTCAGTCTGTTGTACCAATCTTGTATCTGTGGTATAGTGTCTCAGTCTGTTGTACCAATCTTGTATCTGTGGTATAGATGTCTCAGTCTGTTGTACCAATCTTGTATCTGTGGTATAGTGTCTCAGTCTGTTGTACCAATCTTGTATCTGTGGTATAGTGTCTCAGTCTGTTGTACCAATCTTGTATCTGTGGTATAGTGTCAGTCTTTTGTATCAATCTTGTATCTGTGGTATAGTATCTCAATCTTTGTACCAATCTTGTATCTGTGGTATAGTATCTCAATCTGTTGTACCAATCTTGTATCTGTGGTATAAATGTATCTGTGGTATAGATGATGTCTCAGTCTGTTGTATCAATCTTGTATCTGTGGTATAGATGTCTCAGTCTGTTGTATCAATCTTGTATCTGTGGTATCTCAGTCTTATGGGCCATGTGCACAATAGCAGAAATACACGGCACACCTAAGCCCATTTTATTTTGCTCTAGCTAAAGACCCCCCTCCCCACCACATGCTCCTCATTGCTAGCCATAACTACAACTTTGATCATTACGTAAGAAATATAAAAACTCACAAGAATGTTTATTTTTGAAAATGTATATGTTCACATAAATGTGTTCCCAAACAAAATTAACCAAGTTTAAAGTATGAAACATCTCTGCCTGTACCTTGGTAGACTTAAACCCTAACTAACGACACGCCTCTGACTGATTAGGGTCATTTAATTGAATTAGAAGTTCTGAGATTTCATTTCCTGGCCGTGAACAGTACGCACTTTAGAGTTTGGGATACAAGACATTTCACTGCCAATTCAGGAACGGAACATTCAATTCCGGAACGGAGCATTCACTTCCCGAATCGAAGCAGAATTGGATGTTGGCGAATCTTAATGCAAATTTAGTTTGCTAGACGCACATTATTGATATAAAAAAAACGAATTTATTCTTCAAATGATTATTATTACGAAGATTACAGAATGAATATATATATATATATATGTGTGTGTGTGTGGAGAGAGACAGAGAGAGAGAGAGAGAGAGAGAGAGAGAGATTGTCAACAAACAGCTTCTTCTTACTGCCAATGTTTTCAATTTAAACACAGAAGAATAAAGCCACATTGTCCTATTTCATTTTTTCTAATTCAGTTTTATTTTCATCTCTGTTCTGTGGAGGCATCGTTTTAATAGCTTGTGTCTATATCTTCTCATAGAATAAATATATTTGAACATTTAATGTACGCTCCGTGCTGGACACAGGCCTTCTGATCGATGCATCGATTTTTCTAGTTATTGTGTTTTGATTGATTTGCCAAAATTCATTTTGATTTCATTTTTTGTTCGTTTATATCTCATTTTTATTTCTTTTGGTGCTGGCTTGAAACCAAAGCCCTTTGATCATAACTTGATGTTATGTACGGTCTAGATGTCCCAGCTGTAAATCTTTGACCCATTTATTTCTTTGAAATCACTTCTAAAACGTAGTTACAGTTACTAAGAATTGTATATAGGGTCGGTACCTTTGTAACTTGAACATGATAAAACGTAGTTACACTTTGTAACTTGAACGTGATAAAACGTAGTTACACTTTGTAACTTGAACATGATAAAACGTAGTTAAACTTTGTAACTTGAACATGATAAAACGCAGTTAAACTTTGTAACTTGAACATGATAAAACGTAGTTAAACTTTGTAACTTGAACATGATAAAACGTAGTTACACTTTGTAACTTGAACATGATAAAACGTAGTTAAACTTTGTAACTTGAACATGATAAAACGTAGTTAAACTTTGTAACTTGAACATGATAAAACGTAGTTAAACTTTGTAACTTGAACATGATAAAACGTAGTTACACTTGTAACTTGAACATGATAAAACGTAGTTAAACTTTGTAACTTGAACATGATAAAACGTAGTTACACTTTGTAACTTGAACATGATAAAACGTAGTTACACTTTGTAACTTGAACATGATAAAACGTAGTTACACTTTGTAACTTGAACATGATAAAACGTAGTTACACTTTGTAACTTGAACATGATGATGGAGGAGGGAGAACTTCTGAGACTGAATTTTTAGGCGTCTGTGATAAAAGTGACCTTCAGCAAGGGACATGCTACTTAGCTTGTTCCTTTCGTGCCAAAGGCGGCAGAGGTTTTAGATCTCCATGTTATACGGTTCGTTGTTAGCAGTTGGAGATCTTGTATGGTTTTACATCCCAATAGTTTACTTTCTTGTTGGATTGTTCTTCGTAGAGTGGTCTTTGGTCTTCCACGTTTTCTTTTCCCAACTGGTGACACATAAGGACTTGTCGATTTATTCTCTGTTCGTCTGATCTAAGAACATGACCTAAATATTTCCACCTTTGTTTCCTTATAATATTTGATATGGGTTGTTGGTGTGTTCTATCTCTCACTGTGTTGTTAGAAACGAAATCACTCCATTTGACTTTTAATAATTTTCGGAGACATTTATTCAAGTTTCTTATCAATTTTGTTTGTTTTCCAACTTTTACAACCATAGGTCAGTACAGGAATCACACATGACCTAAACAAATTAACTTTTGTACATATACTAAGGTCTTGAGATTGCCAGATATTTGTTAACGTAGTGAAGGTACTAGCTGCTATAGCAATACAAGAGTTTATTTCTTTCATCGTGTCTCCGTTGTTTGACACTTTACTACCCAAATATGTAAAATGTTTAACTTTCTCCAGTGTTTGGCCATTTATTACGATGTTGTCTGTTGAGTTTGTGAAGTTCATAATTTTGGTCTTGGCAGAATTAATTTGGAGACCAACCTGTTCTACAAATGTGCAAAGATTGCACAAGTTACTACTTAACTTTTAATATATAAACGGGGTCTGCAAGGTGGTTCTACGCCTGGCTCTGCAAGGTGGTTCTACGCCTGGTTCTACATTAAGCAGAGTTGGGGTGGGATAATCGCTCTTAGAAAAACCAAAAAATGAAAATTAGTAGCTTGCTGATGATCCGTAGAACACAGAAGCCAACCCAGCCTCTTAGTGCTGTAGACCGGGATACTGTGACCACGAGATCACGGTTAACAAGGCTCTGTCTCCAGTAGGTCAGTTGTGTTTTTTCGTCCTACGAACTAGAATTATTTTGTTAAAATATTGCACAAATACAGAATTGCAAGCAGACAAATCTATAAGCATAGAACTGGCACCACATACAATCTAAGGCACACATGAGATGCCGATTACAAAGAGTGGTTTTAACAAGTGCTTGATGTTGAGCGAACGAAGAAAGAAAGAAAATAAACATATACGACAAGAGTAAGTACAGATTCTCAGTAGAGTTACAGTTTTTTTGTTCCGTATCGTTTCCAACATCAAATTTTTTTTTTTTAAATTGCACACTGAGAAGTCGTGCGGATCTTTAAATGATTCAATCCTGCAAATGTCATACAAATGCCCTGCAAATGTCATACAAATGTCCTGCAAATGTTATACAAATGTCCTCAAATGTCTACAAATGTCCTGCAAATGTCATACAAATGTCCTGCAAATGTCATACAAATGTCCTGCAAATGTCATTAAAATGTCGTGCAAATATACATTGCCTTAGCTGTTGTATTACTGACAAGCTCAGATAACCCATCGCTTCATACTACTAAGACATGAAAATCTGGTGGCGGGGAATGTGCATATTGATCCCTGCCTTAGCTGGTGTATAACTGACAAGCACAGATAACAAATTGTTTCATAGTACTAAGACAGGGAAAGTATGGTTTCTATCAAATTTTGAATAGAAAATTCTAAAACAATCAATTCATCCAATACTATATACAACATAGCACAACATGGACAAAAGAGCAAGAAATCAAGCGATGTTGAATAATTGAAGACGAACAGAATAAGGAAAAAGATGAGGAAAAAGAAAGGTTATGATAACAGGAAACTCATGGTAGAAATGCTGAAGTTTTATACATTAAAATAACTAACTCTCGTGAAATGAAACGTCAACGAACCAGTTTTGAAATGTTGCATACAACACAAATACCACATGGCATGGACAGAAGAGCAAGGGAGACCATGCGTTGTTGGATAATTGAAGAAGAGGATTGGGAAGAAGAAGAGAATGAAAAAAGGAGGAAGAAGAAAGATTTTGACATAAAAACCCGCATCTACGAAAAGCTAGTTTACTTACTTACACCCCGACAACACACAATTCTGATAACATGAAACGTCAACGAGCCAGTTTTGAATTGTGAATTGTTGAATAGAAAAGAAGCAGAACGACGCGCGGAGAAAGATATCTCAAAATAATATTCAGATCTATTTGCTGGAGAAAAATCTATTTCTTGCCATCTGTTAGTTCTCAACTTTCCTCAGATGTTTCACGCTCAGACGACAGAGAGGATAGAATTCAATCCCTTTTGTGATCATAAATGAGTCATTATCAGCGGTCCGTAAGTTTTGCCAATGGAAAATCGACCATTAATGTGGTGAGATATGAGAAGGTGGCTCGCTTTTTGTGAACCGGAGAGGGAGATGGTTATAACAACCAGCAGGTTTGAAATGATGAGGCCGTAAGTGACATTAGAAGGACGGACGAGGAAGAAGGGGATCTGGGTGATGGACATCGGATGAATGTAGAATCTTGGAAAATTGCGAGAAGAAAATGGATAGAATATTAGATCAGAGATAAGAAACTGGGATAACAATGTGATAATGATGGTGATGACAAGATAAGTAGATGATTACCGTCAGTCACGGGTAGAGAGTTGCGACATACATTTTACAAGCTTTGAGTTCTCACACAACAGCGTGTCACACAGACAGACAGACAGATGGCAGTAAGAAAAACTGAGAGAAAAACCAGGGAACAGATAGATGACGGTGTGAAGGAATGTTTGAAAAAGCGAGTTAGACAGACAGACAGACAGATGGCTGTGAGAAAAACGAGGACATACAGACGACTGTGTAAGACTGGGAACAACAACAAAGAGCTGAAAATGTGAAGTGGTGACAGATAACGAGTAAGATAGACAAACAGATGACAGTAAGATAGACAAACAGATGACAGTAAGATAGACAAACAGATGACAGTAAGATAGACAAACAGATGACAGTAAGATAGACAAACAGATGACAGTAAGATAGACAAACAGATAACGAGTAAGATAGACAAACAGATGACAGTAAGATAGACAAACAGATGACAGTAAGATAGAACAGATGACAGAAAATAGACAAACAGATAACAGTAAGATAGACAAACAGATGACAGTAAGATAGACAAACAGATGACAGTAAGATAGACAAACAGATGACAGTAAGATAGACAAACAGATGACAGTAAGATATACAAACAGATGCCAGTAAGATAGACAAACAGATGACAGTAAGATAGACAAACAGATGACAGTAAGATAGACAAACAGATGACAGTAAGATAGACAAACAGATGACAGTAAGATAGACAAACAGATGACAGTAAGATAGACAAACAGATAACGAGTAAGATAGACAAACAGATGACAGTAAGATAGACAAACAGATGACAGTGAAGAAAATTGACCAAAAGCGTGTCTAAAAGTTGTTTTTAAATATTTGGTGGAAACTAAAAATTAAAAATAAATATTTTTAAAAATTCCTGTAGCCTGTTGAGACTAAGTTATGGAGTGTCCTCTACAAGAATGTCCTCTCCTGGATGAGCTGAGAAGAAACACCTGTCCTCTCCTGGATGAGCTGAGAAGCAACACATGTCCTCTCCTGGATGAGCTGAGAAGCAACACCATGTTGATTTAAACAACTAAGCGATCGGGAAACCTGACAGACCTGAAGCTGACTGGCCAGTTTGTGGTCCACTAAATTTATGACCAGAAATCGTTGAAGAAAATCATTCATGTACGTGTACATTTGTCTATACACAATACCATTAGATCATTAGATCATTAGATCATCAGACAATCAGATCATCAGACTATCAGATCATTAGATCATCAGACTATCAGATCAAGCTAATGGGTCGAAATATGAAGGACTGACTTCATTGCGCCAGGTTTTTACCTATATTGTTCCGTCCCTCTCCGCAGAAATGGCACACCAGATGCCAAGAGTATTGCATAGAGCAAGAACTACCTAGCTCCAGCAACAATCCTGGGGTTGCTGGGAAGAGAGAAAAGAGGAGGGGTCCTCTCTGGAAAAAAATGCACTAGTGAACAAAACGGCGAGATCCGGATTCGAACTCCGACCTTCAGAACGCAAGACAAAGGCTTAACCACTGAAACCCTCAAGATCGAGCTAAGACAAAGTGAACATGTACACATGATGAACCACCCACTTCTTGGTAAGAACTATTTCGAAAAAGGAGGAAGGAATGGAACTACGGTGATTAAATTAGGAAAATTGAATCTGAAACATTATCAACATTGTAACATAATTAAAAGGGGAGTGAACTCCAGAAATGTTGTTCATGTGTAGACAGAGAAGCCATCCAACGTCAAACACACCCAAGAGTCGGCCATGTTTTTTTCCTATTGTATTATATTAGTCAAAGTCGCTGAAAGTTTAATAACAAAAATATGGTAGACTGCGGGTAATGAAACATGGCGCTTACTGCAAGAGCAGCGGTTATCAAATTGTGTTTCATGTCTCCACAAATTATTTCAAGAAGTTCCAAATATCATTCTCACGTTTCCACACACATGATTGATAGGACCATAATAATTACACTTCGGTGAGTAACCATGTGTGCTCCGATATTTTTCTCGCACATAAAAATATTTCAACTACAGTGCATGAACTACGCAGCACCGGCAAGGGTCCATGGTTTAATATAAAACATTGTAGGATTTTATTTTTAAATCTTTCAAATTAATTTTGCTTGGGCAGCGGCTGTCCTGCCCGCTCATCTCGATTTTGAACTGCCATGGGTTCTTTTACATGCTCCATAACTTTAATTTGACTAATTGTATAAGCTAAATGTGTTCACATGTAAACTGATACCTGGGTCAAAACATTTTGAGAACTACTGATACATTTTGAGAACTACTGTTATATTTTGAGAAATACTGTACATTTTGAGAACTACTGGTACATTTTGAGAACTACTGGTACATTCTGAGAACTACTGGTACATTTTGAGAACTACTGATACATTTTGAGAACTACTGGTATATTTTGAGAACTACTGGTACATTTGAGAACTACTGTACATTTGAGAACTACTGTTATATTTTGAGAACTACTGATACATTTTGAGAACTACTGTTATATTTTGAGAACTACTGGTACATTTTGAGAACTACTGGTACATTTTGAGAACTACTGGTACATTTGAGAACTACTGTCATTTTGAGAACTACTGATACATTGGGAAATACTGGTATATTTGAGAACTACTGGTACATTTGAGAACTACTGGTACATATAAACATCAGACGAATATGAATGTCTTGAAATATTAAAATGTTTGAATTCAGTTTGAAATTGATGTCTGGAAGTTTGAAAACATATTCACAAAATGTCTGATATCTCAAACAAGAGTAGTTAATGGCGCCAAGACAAGAAGACAAACACACTAGTGAAGGTTTCATAGTTTGAAGGCAAGAAAACACACAGAAAAATACTGTATTGGTTATTTATTTGATAAGATTCAAGGAGATATAAAGTTGGAAAAATGCTCATGCCACAGGAGCACAAAACAATTTTTCTTTTCTTCTTCTTTGCGTTAGGTTTCGTTTGCTCGTCTAAACCATGAGATGGGTTGCCTCTATGAAGCTGCTGTCAGTTTAAATTTTCCTCGAGAGTTCCCCATAGCTTGGTCTGTAAACTTTGTTCATGAGGCAATGTTTCGTTTGTTAGTGTATGTATAATGGATATGACTGCAGGATGTGCTCTGGAGTCTTGTGTTTCTGTCTGGTATGCACACTGTGCAGTCTGAGCAGGCTTTATTATGTGCATGTGATGGTTGAGCCTGCAGTGACCTGTTCTCCTGGGCGAACGATTGTTGTGTGCTATTTTCTGTTTAGTCTGCTGATGGGATCTTGTGGCTGTTTGCTGTCAGTTTGTTGACTCCACAACTCTTTGTATTTTCTGTTTTTTTTTTTTTAATTGGGTTTTTACCGGGCAGTGCTTCAGCGGGAAGTCATTTATTGAATGATAGCTGCTCGGAATGTGTTTTAATGTATTAAGTTGCCCATTCGTTCTATGAATGTTTCCACGCTCTGGGCACGATCAAGTGAGCACTACATACTTTGATATTAGCCAAAACAAAAGTCCGAGAAGGGAAATATCATTTGACCTGAAAGTGTGTTTCCGGAAGAAGAATTTTAACAGCATGTTGTATCTGAGCTGATATTTTGTGTTTTTAAAATTTTCCCCTATGGCTGCTTGATTGATTGTAACAAAAGGTGTGATGCCATGAACTTGGCAATGTCCACTCCAGGGAGATATTTCCATGACTAACAATCTGGAAGGCATTCTAAAGAAACCGGATGTTATTTCCAACTAGAAGACAGGCATGGGTTCTCAGCAGGCTTCATTGGTAAGGAGATTATTTCGATGCTTGTTCTTTTTGTTCAGAAGTTAAGACAAGTCTACTTCTAGATCGTCTTACTGGGAGACACATTCTCTATATCTCTCTTTCTATCTCTTATCTTTTTTTTTCCTTTTCTCACTCTCATTAAAGATATTTAGATAATGTTATTTCTTCTCTCTTGACAAATGTAGGTGTTTTTTTTCCCCGATCCATAAGCACTTGAGCTTTCAGCTCTTCGACTCGGTGCCATGGACATCGTAACCATTCGGTTCGGTGCCACGAACACCGTAAATCTGGAGAACCTATGGCTTTTCTGCCAGCTCGCGGAATTGAACCCCGCACTCACATAGGGCTTATCACCCGTCGTCCAGTGCGCTACGAACACGCTGGGTAGGCGGGCTATGACAAATGTTATAGTTCTTATGATCTCACTGTCACTAGTCAGATCTGAAACATCTACAGATAACCTATGATCTCACTGTCACTAGTCAAATCTGAAACAATTCTACAGTATAACTCCGTATGATCTCACTGTCACTAGTCAGATCTGAAACAATTTACAGTAACTGATATTTCGTAAGATAAAGTTGTGTCCTTCGGGCTAGGAGGAGGAGCTGAAGTGGCGAAAGGTCAAGCCATTTTGTCTTGCGTTCTGAAGGTCGTGTGTTCGAACCCGGATAGAACCGATCGGTTCCCATTTGCATTCATTCATACGATTATCGCTGAAGCTACAGCCTTCATGATGTGTGTAATAATCTCAGTAGGTGGCGGAGAGCAATCATCATCAAACAGCTTGCCCTGAGCTGAACTTTACCCTACAACAGTTCTTCTGAATGTCTCTATAGGTTAGATGTCCTGCCTCTGTAGCCGTCATGTTCAAACCATCAGTCACAGCCTTAATCCATCTTCTTCGTGGTCTTCCTCTTCTCTTTGCCCCGGGATGCCTACTTCCATGATAGTCTTCTCCAGCTCTACATGTCTCCCTAAATGTCCAAAATACTTCAATGTGTTCATTCTTATTTGTAGCATCAACCATTTTCTTTGATCTGGAATTCTCTCTGGATAGATCTATTTCTTCTCTTCTATGTCCAAGATATACGAAGGACTCTTCTGTAACACTTATATTCAAAAGCACATATATGTTTCTCACTGCCTTGTTAAATGTCCATGCTTCACACCCATACGTTGCCACTGGGAATATGAATGCTCTTAGTATTGTGATCTTTGTTTGCCTATCAGTTCCGTTCCATATCGTTTTTAGTTGTTTTAATTTTGTGCAGTCATGTTTGTTCGTCTTTTAATTTCCGTCATCAAAATGTCCATCTTTAATTAGCAGAGAACAGATATACACACTCACAACTGCTGACATTTTCCACCTTCTCTCTCTCCGTTAATACAAATAGTAAATCTACGATTGTTTATATTTTCATGATTGATCTCAATCAAGCGTCATTTTCTTCGCATTTGCCCGCTTTGAACTCAGACGTAAGTCATGGTATTTAATATGACACATCGGAATGATTTTTACTTGAAGGCTTGCTTTCATTACCACTAGTGTTTCTCGCCTTTCCAGCAAACTTTACTCCGATGTCAGAGGTAATTGTGTATTAGATCCTCAAGTAAAGTGTTCTCATTCCGGCGAGTCTTACTCTCACTTTAGAGTTACTAGTAATTTAGATACACAAGTAAAGTACCTTCATTTTTTAAACAAAAGATTGAAGACTGTTTCTGCTTTTCTAGGAAATATACTTATATCACACACAAAAACACCACACACACAGTTATTTCAGTCATAAATATTATATAATGTGCAATAAATTGGCTTAATTGCAAAGTTGAGTTAATAGATATATTTCAGTGAAAATGTAGATTTACTCTATTCAATTAACCGTTTAGTAATAAGATTGAAAAGATACCGAACAAATTGAGAGGAAAGGAGAAGGAAGGAATATGGATCGAACCCTCGAGACCTTCATCTCATGCGCAGATTTAATTTGTCAACGAGACTGCTGATCTGGAAAGAAATGCGGTGCTAATTATCTGCAGCATGACAGTTTTAATGAAGCCGTACAGACAGCGCACGCGGTTTGTGGTATATTTGAGACTTTTCGCCATGAAATATTCGGTTATGTTAGGCATGGCGAGGTAATTAGAAAGTATACTCAAGAGAGTTGATTGATGGGAAGAAAGTTCCGAGGCATTGGCGAGGTAATGTTAGGATGAAGTGATGGACTCAAGAGAGCTTAATTTGAGGTAGGAAGAAAGTTCCGAGGCATGAGAAATAATGTGGTAACTTGAGCAGAAGAGAACTATTGTATTGAGGTAGGAATAAAGTTTGAGGCATGAGAATAATGTGTAACTTGAGCAGAAAGAGAACTAGTATTCAGAAGGTCAGTTTGTTGACGGGACCCAAGGGATGAAAGAATATAAACTGCTACATCAAGGCATACCTAAGATGCATGAGGTAGGGTCTAGGAAGTACTCTAGTAAATAAAAAGCTTGCAGAAACACGTAACTCATGACAGACGTCTGAACCACTTCGCCGTAGAGACTTCAGTGATACGTCGAGGACATTG